>CM029619.1:19971331-20500720 GCA_017311315.1 Dendrocalamus latiflorus | reverse complement strand
ACACATATTCTCTAGCCAGCTCGAGTCTCGAGGTCGAGATTCCCATTAAGGGGTGTAGATTTGTAATATCCCAAAAATTAACTTTCTTTTAAAAAATTAGTTTAAAATTAATTATTTAAAAGTGTTTTCATTTTATTTGGATTATTTGTGTAATAATGGAAGAAAATAGCAAAATCTCGATTCCGATCCGAACTCTCAAATTCAAATGGCAATTCTGAAAATTCAAATCTCTAAAAAAATCTAAATCTCCAGAAAAATGCTCGTTCTAATTTTTCAAATCCAATCTATTTTTTGGCATGTCTCTCTTTTTTCAAAAAAAAAATAAAAAGGGCTTCCCAAACAGTCACCCATTGCCTAAGCACCTGCACTCTTAATCTCAGCTTCCCAAGCATCAGCCACCAGATGGCCTTGTTGCCTTCTTGTTTCTCTCTCTTCCTTTTCCCCTTTTATCCCTTGTACCTACTATTCATCTCCTCGAGCCCCAGACCGAGCACGATCGACGCCATGGATATCTTCCTCCCTCAAGCCATCTCCTCATTCAAGCCTCATCATCACCTCATGCAAAAACAAAAGGTGCTCTAAATAATACAAATAATCAATTCATATCTGTATCTTAGCCATCAAAACTTCAGTTTTTCAGTTTTTCTTGCATTCAAACCTAGAAACCGACATGGACTTAATTTGATCGTTTCAATCCGTTTCCTCTCCCTCTGAGCTCTCAAATATAACCTTGGTGATCTACTCCAACCATTAAACCTCTCTTGCAAACTTCCTAAAGCCTAGAAACCGTTTCCATCATGAGCTTGCCGCCCCCAAAAATCATCCGTCATCCTGACTTGCATTCTGAGCGTTCTGGTAATCTTTTTCAAAGTTCTTTCACATCACATTGTGTTCCAGCATCCAAGCAACTCCTCCACCATTTTTTATTTGATTTTTGGTGCAGCCATTCTCCCGAAATTGTTTACCATGTTTATCATGAAAAATTGACTTAACCATATGTGGAATTGTGGTGGGTGGCTACTGTTAATAAATTTTATTGTGCCATGGTAGGGAATGCCATTGAGCCTAGTTAAACAAAAATTAGTTTCATACTCAGGTGAATGATCATACAGTAAAGAGGGTGCAAGTAGCATATTTTGGATGAGGTTGTTTCGCCTAAATAGTTACTAAGGACTTAATCTTATATGCCATTGAGCTAGACCCTATCGTACAACCATATGTCTAGTATAGGATGAACCTAGCTGATTAATTAGTAATGTTTTGATTTAGTTCTGTTTGGTTGAAGTGTGAACTTTGGGTTGGACATTTACACTAGATGCAAGAGGGGGTCGGATGTAGGCAAAATCTTAGTGAGTGGAACTATGTTAAAATAGAGCTTTGTAAAAGTTTTGTGATAATTATTTAGTCACACGTCTTCGGAATCGTGTCTTGGCCGACAATTACAAATTGATTATCTCTTATGGGTCAAACTGTACAACCTCTACAGAGTGTTAAAAACTATTCAAATAGCCGTGTCTCCGGTTATGAACAATGTCTGGTGATTTCACATGGGAGATAAATTTTATCTTAAAAAAATTGTGGTTGGTGGAATGGTTGGGAAGTGAACAGGTAGATCACTAGTTGTTTCAAAGTACTTGTTTGCTTATGTATGTAATCTTTTCAATTGTACTTTTCAATCTATTTACTGTATTTATTATCAAAACTGCTTTCTACAAAATAGCAATCAAGCTACTCTTATTCAAGTCTTGCATGAATACTATTTAATTATATTTCCCTATAACTTGTTGAGTACTTTATGTACTCGCGGCTTTACGTCATTTGTTGATCAGTCATCGAAGAAGATCTAGGGAACACTGAGTTCTACGAGGAAGAGTACTTCGAGGATTATGCGAACTAGGGTGTGCTCTCCACTGGGTATGTCGGATGGTTATCACAAGAGTTTCTTCCGCTACAAGTTTATTTTCTGTTGTTAAGCCCTACGTGGTAATAATTGTAAACCTTTACTATTTAATAAAATTTGATTTATTCTTAGCTGTTTCGTTATATGGATATGATTTCATCAATATTGATACTGTGTAAACTAGCAACTGATTTTAGAAGTAGTTCAGAATATACAGAAAGTTCAGATTTATAGATTTGAGTGCCGACAAAACCAAAGACAAAGGCAAGGACAAGAAACTATACGCGTCACTTCGATCATCCTGTTCCACGCTAATAAGGACGATGCACATTGCGGCCTTCTTTTAAGGGACAGTGACCTGTGCTAAGTTCTTATTTTGTTTAGCAAGTCACCTGTATTGAAAGTGCTAGTCTTGCTTTTAGCCCTCAATTTATTTGTCCGGTAAATGGATTTGGTGATAGTGACATGCTCCGCAGATGATCGTACCGTTGGTATGTTTACGAATTGTTGAATAATATATTATTAGTTAGATGGTTGTGCGTTGCAACGACAAACCAAACCTGTTAGCCCTCAATTTATTTGCCTGGTAAATGGATTTGGTGATAGTGATATGTTCTGGGGATGATCGTACCGTTGGCATGTTTACGAACTATTGAATAACTTGTTACTAGTTAGATTTTTATGTGTTGTTACAAAAAACCAAACTTCATAATAAATATTTTCTTGCAGCCTTACAACTATACATTATTGCTAAAACGAAACAGAGGTTTCTTGCTGCTTGTCTATATCCATTACTAATAAAATCGGGAGCCTTGATGGAAATGATGACCAACAAACTAATTAATTAATAGTTGGAAACACATCACAAAAGACATAAATAACATCCCAAAGTGAGCAACTTGAAGGCATAATTCAGAGGGAATTATGAAAAAAAAGAACTGAATTTCTAATAGTTCATTAACATGATTCAAGGCCGTCATGCAATAAGAAGGTGACACGTTCATATGTGGCCTAATAATAGAGTACATATCATAGGTTTTTACCTAAAATAATTCATGAAAAAATCCAATAGAGCAGGCACCTTTGAGTTAAAAATATCCAAGCAAATCTGGATAATTAAAACACACAATAAAAAATGTGAGTGGTATGCTTGCTAACATCATTACATGGAGTACGCATAACAATTTAGGTTACACAAAAGTGAATAGATATACTCGGACAAACAATAGTAATATGGGTGGCATGTTGCATAACAAAATTCTAACCAAGTCTGGAACCCAACGGATATAAATTTTAATATATGCAATTAGACAATTAATTCCAGACCCAAGGACTCTAACCATGAAACATGATTTTTAATTATTATAAAAAAAAGAAATCGATAGCAATGTCTGGTTCTAACCAAATTTTCATGTATTGCAGCCTACATAAGGCCATGTTTGGAATAACATCATTACTAACAACATTCTAACCAAGTCTGGAACAAAGGGATATAAATTTTAATATATACAACCAGGCAATTAATTCCAGACCCGAGGACTCTAACCATGAAACAAGAGTTTTACTTTATTATCTGAAAAGAAATTGATACCCATGTCTGGCTCTAACCAAATTTTTATGTATGAATGAAGCACGTCTGATTACATATCAATGAAGCACGTCTTTTTTCTTGCTTAGTATTGTCAGTTTAACCAGTTTACACAAATGATAGATGGTTTAAATAGCAATATATTGCTCGATCGTTTGGTTATTGCAACAGAAAAAATAGAACATATATATGATCTTCTCACTGCATATATACTAAAAAATTATCAAAGGACAATATGCACCCTTATGTGTTATTAATAATTTTTCAGGAAATAGCAACCCATGATGTACACCTTACAAACCACTACTTTGTCTCCTTTTACCATCTTGTGTTTCACCATTAACTTTATTTTTAAACTTTACGAAACATCACCATGTGATTGCACCTAGTAGAGTTTCTATTGCAATCCACAGGCACCCAGTAGAGTGCTCGTGCATTGCAACGAAAACGCAAACTTTGCACGAGATAACATGAAGCAGGTGCCACGACTGCTGCTCACCTTTGATTGATATAGTTAGTGATTTCTCTAGATTTGTCAGATGCACATGTACACAAAAATTTTTTGTGCTCGTCAAATTTCAAAAGTTGTGATTTCAAGTCAAATAACAAAAAGGTGGCTTCATCCATTCACAATGATATCAAACAAAAATTTACTTTAAAATGACTTTTAGGTTTCCCCACGGATACATTCACGTGGGAAAGTATTAACATAAGCACGTTAAATTTATGTTTAACAACTGAGCATCACTGCTTATGTACAAAGACATTATTGTAGTCAATGTATTCCTAACATCTGGAAAGCTACCTTCTGTCCACAATAATCACTCGTCAAGATAGTTCGAGAGAAAAAGGGATAATACCCTCGACACGAATAGTCTTCTCACAAATGTAAACATGACAGCTCTGGGTGTAAGAGCATGGATTCTAGAACAAAAATGCCCCTTGACAGCTGATCAGCTATTGTATTTTCAAGAATTAGATTCTCGTCCTTGATATTTGGAAGTCACATAAGAAACATCTGACAACCCGTCCACTTCAGACTGCTGCCGCCGTCCACGCGGAGGGGGCCAAAGGGCTCGGCGGCATGATTTCAACCCGTGAAAAGCCCTTTACCATGATAGGGTCCTGTAGTAGGGGTAACTCCCACCTGAGCCCATCTGACCTGTTAGAGAATTGTAAGGCCCAATATGATATATGTAATGACACATACCCTTATGGAAGGCATATAACTGTAAGGGCAAGAATGTAACTGCGCTTCATGTGGAAATATATACATGCCCTAGATATGAAGAAGGGGCAAGCATTATTCATTCATCACAACCACTCCACTACTCTCCTACTTTACTGTTTGGTCAGTAGCCACAATAATAATCTTCACTCATATGGTTCTCAACGTACACCCAGTTTCAGTCCCTACGCTACACATATAACAATTTAGTGTTAAATCTAAACCAAACTAATCTTCTCTCTACATAATCTAAACCATCTTCAATTCTCCCTTTACCAAACTATATCTAGAATATAATACAATTAGGAATAAATTACTAACCATATATAGTCAAGAACAAATGGATCTACTATCACTCTTCCCAAATCTGTGGTCTCCTTTCACCAAATGGTCTCAAAGCGCTACCTCCTCAAAGCAGCAGCTTGTGAGAAGAGATCTGGAATTTAAGACAGATCTGTAAGTGTTGGGTCTGCATTAATAAGTGTAATTATTATAGACGGTTTTTAATACAAATCATTTGTGATGACATAATTGTAACTGACGGTTTTTAATACAAATCTTCTATGAAGTATCACAGAAGGTTTTAAGAAAAAAAACCATCTGTGATATTAGTAATATTACAGACAGTTTTTTATAACCGGTCTATGATACTTCATTTGGGATACCGCCTGTGATATTACCTCTTCATAGATGGTTTTTAGCGCAGGCAGCAACACAGACAATCGCTAAACCCAAACCGTCTGTGATTGTATTTAATGTTGACGGTTTTGGTTAACTGTCTGTAATGAGGCGTCCAATATTAGCCTTTTTGGCAGTAGTGTTTGCAAAGCCTGCATTACAAGCATCCCCGGCAAATTTCTGCACCTTTATGCCACTCTGTGATGATTCATGAATGTTCCCAAAACCTTTATCACAAGTGCATACATGCAAAGTGTTGTTTCAATGGAGTTAATAATATAGACTCATGCTTAATATCACACAGTACATAACAACATAGTGAATAATCTACAATGGAAAAATAAAATAACCAGAAACTTGACATATGCGTATAATAAAGCATGCTTATTACTTTATGAAAATAAACCACTACTTACGAATTCAAATAGAGCCTCTGCCCTACTGCTTGTTAACAGATAAGTAATATCCGCATTAGATTCTCCTGTTCAAACATTATACTGCTTTTGCCTTCAAGGAAACAATTCCATATCATGATGATATAGCCTCTATACAACTAGTTAGGAGACCTTGTGTGGGAGTAGTACTAACAGTAATTAATGAGGATCCAAAGTACAAATTGCACTTCTAGCTGGAAAGGAACTTCATGTTGATACCTATCCACATGTCTTATCCAACTCCAGGCTCACATTGCTCAAAGGATCAATTTGCTTTCAAACATCAAATATGGAGAGCTTTGTGAGAAGATTCTCTATCTGTTAATGATGCCTTGGAGCGTCTAACAGTAGAAGACTTAATTTGCATTTCCCAAGAGTAGTGGTAAGTGGTAACTGGTTCCAATATTCATGATTGCTACATTTTTACAGTGCCTAGGAGATAAAATTGAAGTGCATAGCAACCAAAAGGAGTAAATACAACGAGGAAATAAAACATGTACAACTATATGTAATTATGTATATACTTTGGGTGATCCTAGGATCATCATTGGATGCCCCAAATCCTAAACCAGGGCCAATCTGGATTTCATAATTGAGCTGTCAAAAGATTTTCATTGACCAAATAACAAGAGTCATTTTCGTGAATCATGATAACAAATCGGTGGTCACGCATATGCTTTGTCCTCCATGTATTGACGATATGGAAACAGGAAACAAATTAGTAGATATGTTCAAGTGGTCAAAATTCTAACTGCAAATAAGAACACATCAAGAATGAACAAGCTAATAGTGATGACACCAAAGACTCCAGTTTTAAAATTCTGGAATACATACACTAGCAAGTGCTAATATTAACCATGTTTAACAAGCACAACAGCCCAATACCCCTAATGCTATGCTACTCCAAATCATCTCTTTGGAAGATTGGTAGGACTGAATTTCGGCCGAGTGGAAGAATCCTCACCTAGAGCACGATTCTTGTATCTGCCATGGTACTGGTCATCATCATACCCACCTTTGCATCCACCATTCTCACAGCCATCTCATAGCTGCACAACGCAACATCCAAAGCACATGAAACAGTCTTGGAAACTAGCCAAAGCTCTATCAATGACTGGGTGGAACCCCTCACCTCCTTGCATCATGTCTGTACCAGGGTGGGCTCCCGCGGCCTCCCCGCCAGTCGTAGTGGTGGTCACGGTACCCGCTCGGGGTGCGAAGAGCCGAGCGGCGAGAGGGAGGGCGGTGGTGATTGCGGGTAGGAGGGAGCCGCCGGGGGGCACAGGGGACAGGGACTCAACCAGTTGTTGAGGATGTAGAGGCCGGCGAGAGGAGCCATTAAAGACGATGAGGTCAGATGTCAGCGCGACGCACAGTTAGGGACATTGTAGGGATGAAGGAAGAGGGATGGAAGTGGGGATTGGGGAAGAAAGAAGAATTTTTTTTTTTTTTTTTGATAAGGAAGAAAGAAGGATTGGGAAGGAAGATCATGGGTGGGGGTTGTTTGAGAAACGTGGGAGCGCTTCCTATGACTCCAAGAACTGACGGAGCGTTTATCAAAAAAAAAAAAAGAACTGACGGAGCGGGCCCATTTATGGTTGCAAATGGCATTATCCTCCTGTTTCTTACGGGCCGATCAGCGCGAGGTGAGGGGTGGCGTGAACAGAGGAGAATACACTGTCACTAACTAGAATTGTTAAATAGTAGAGATTTTATCCTTGAATAAACTATTACTTATATTAATTAATAAGTATTTGATTTATTCGTTAAACTCTTTATTCATGTTATGATGTTATTCTAAAGAGGTAATTCTTTATTTGCTATTAAAAGTTTGCAACATTTCTTATATATCGCTTATTGTGTTAATGACATATGGGCTTTAACCTTACGTGTCAGTGATACAAATAGAGATTTTCGAAATTTCTAGTGACATATAAGAAATTAACCATATTCTAAATAAACCTGATCTTATATTATTATGTGGGACACTTATGATTTATAGATCAACACATGTATTGATTGATGATCACGTTTCACGTATCATGGATATGAGATATCAAATTAATAATGTAGACATATGTTAGATAAAGTGATGTTGAATTAACCCACCTTGAGATACTATGGGAGTTATTATATTCTTAAGTGTCATCAGTTGGTCTCAAACATATTGTATGTGAGATTCTTAAACCTGAGATCGTCATGGTTTTCTACATATGTAATAGTTTACTTAGGAGTTGCCAAACGCTACTCTGTAACTGGGTAGTTATAAAGGTAGCAGCCTTTTCGAGCTTAATATGAAATGTACGGAGGAATGTGAGTGATCAAGATAGAATTTGCTGCTCCTCTTCAACATGAGAGATATATCTGGGCCCTCGATATGGTTGGATTAGGAAAATGTGTGGCCATGTCAAATATGGTTGAAGAATCAACCGCAAGTATATAATCCACTACAAGATCGAGCGAAAGATCAAGCTATCATAGGATGGTATACATCTCACCTTGAGTTCGATCTGGTATCGTGAGGCGAAGAGATCAGCACATGAGCACTATATAAGTTCATTTGATATGATCTTTGTGTGTTTTTGGGAGTTGCTATGTTCCATGTGGACCACTACCAACTTGTGATCGAAAATGAGTTTCTAGGTCACGGCCGAGTGCATATGAACCTACATGGTCACATACTTAACGGGCTAAAATGAAACAATTTGGATAGGATCCGTTCGTTTGGGCTTCACATTTTAATGAGCCCCTGGTGTAGAGTTCCAACAAGGGACTCTTTATAAGGGGAGGCGTGGGGCTTTAGGGAGGACATCGCACCACCCACTGAAACCCTAGACTTGTGGATACCGTAAAGGTGCTGCTACGATTGCTATTGTGTAGATTAAGAACGATCCACGACGTACACGAAGAAAGCGAGGAGATGCTGGAGGAGATGTTCGGCGGTCAAGGACATTGGACAGTCGGCTATTTCCACTACATCGACAAACGCAGTGTTGGATCGGACTGCTCTCTTTTTCGCTGTACTACGTGTCTAATGGTAACAATTGTGGCTACAGACCAAACAATAAAGAAGGGGATTAGATAGAGAGAGAGAGAGCCAACGATAGGAGAAAGTGCTCGTGTATGAAATGAGTGGATCTGCCCTTCTCATGCCTCTCTTGGGGGGTTATATACATGAGTGGGGTAGATCCACTCATTTCATACATGAGCACTTTCTCCTGTCGTTGACTCTCTCTAGCTAGTCCCTTTCTTTACTGTTTGGTTTGTAGCCACAATAGTTGGTGTCGTCCGTCCCACCGAGGCGATGCGTACGAGGCGGTCGGTGAAATCATGCCGCCCCACCAAGGTGATGCCTCCAAGGCGGGTGGCAAAGTCCCCTAGCGAAGGCGTGTTGTCCCATTGAGGTGACCCTGATGTGGATGAACGCTGCCGATGAAGTCAGCGGCTAGACAAAGTCCTTAAAGTGCACGCTCCATCCCCATCCCTCTGAACTGCCGCCGACGAAGCCAACGGCGGGACAAAATCTTGACACGCGTGCTCCATCCCCCACACTTTGGACTAGCATCGACAAAGTAGTCCCACGAAGGTCATGCGTAGTCTCCACGCAGAGATCATGCAAAGACCTCGGCGGAGACCATGCAAAGTTTTTGGTAGAGAAGTCGGAGGCAAATGATCCGTCGCACACACTCCCCATGACCAGGAGGTGGTTGGACAAAGTCTTGGCGGAGGTGACGTCCACACAGAGTCCGATGGAGATCGCACAAAGTCCAGCGAAGACCGTGCAGAGCTCAGCGGCAGCTGTGCGAAGTCCATTGGAGACGGCATCCGTGTGGAGCTCAATAGAGGCAACGCGAGGGTCTAGCGAAGACAACACGAGGTCCAGCGGGAGACCCGTGGGGGCCACGCGAGGTCTGGCGGTGGCGAGGTCCACACAGATTCTGGCAGAGGTCACACAAAGTCCGTCGAAGATCTGGTGAAGTCCTGCGGGGGCCAGTGAAGGTTAGACAATGTCCAGCGGAGGCGACATCCCCGCGGGGACCGGTGGAGGTCGCGTGAAGTCCCGCAAAGGTCGTGCACATTCTCCACGTGGAGATCATGCGAAAGACCTCAACGAAGACCATGCGAAGACTTCGTGCAGAGAAGTCTGAGGCAGTCAGATAATGTCCTAACCACGATGCAGTTGGACGAAGTCACAACCGCGTGGTGGTCGAACGAAATGTCTGCAACCACGGCATGGTCGGACAATGCTGACGGAGCCAGTGGAGTCAATGGCTCAGAGCTCGGTGGAAGCCGTTGACATCAACGAGGGATCCAGCAGAGTAGACACGGAGTCCGAGGGAGTCAACGGCACGGAGCTCGACGGAGGCTTAGACGAAGTCTTGAACGCGTGGCAGTGGAACGAGGTCTTGACCACGATTGTGGTTGGACAAAGTCACAACCAGGACGTGGTTGGGCGAAGTCATGACCATGGGGTGGTTGAACGATGCCGACAAAGTCAACAGCTAGACGATGTCCTTGAAGCACGTGCTTCATCCCCCACACACTAGCGTCAACGAAGACGGTGGCTAGACGAAGTCTTTGAAGCGCACTCTGTCTCCTACCCTTCGGACTAGTGTCAACAAAGTCAACAGCTGGACGAAGTCCTAAAGTTCATGCTCTGTCCCCCACCCTTCAGATTGGCGTCGACGAAGCTAGTAGCAATACGAAGTCTTGAAGCACGCGCTCCATCCCTCACCCTTCAGACTGGCGTCGATGAAACTGGTGGTAGGATAAAGTCTTGGGGTGCACACTTCCCAGGACGCGAGGCGGTCGGACAAAGCATCTACAACCATGAGGGGTCGAATGAAGTGTCGACCGTGAGGCGGTTGGACAAAGTGTCCACGATCATTGTGTGCTTGGATGAAGTCACAGTCACAAGGTGGTCGGATGAGGTGTCTACGACCACAAGATGGTCGGACGAGGTGTCTAATACCACAATGTGGTCGGATGAAGTCTCGACCGTGCGGTGATCGGACGAAGCGCCTACGACCACTATGAGGTCCAGCGAAGACAACGCAAGGTCCAGCGGAGACCCACGGAGTTTGGTAGAGGCTCGGACGAAGTCTCAGCCACATGGCAGTTGGACGACGTCTTGACCGTGATGTGATCAGACAAAGTCACGACCACTGGGTGGTTCGATGGTGCCAATGAAGCTAGCTGCTAGATGATGTCCTTGAAGTAAGTGCTCCATCCCCCACCCTTCGGACTAGCGTCGATGAAGTCGGCGGCGAGACGAAACTCGCACACACTCCATTCCCACTCTTCAGGCAAGGCGTGAACGAAGTTGGCGACGAGCCAAGGACTTTCGCGCGTGAGTGTCTGACCTTGAAGTGGTCAGACGAAGTAAGGACCACGGGTGGTTAGACAAGGTAATGACCGCAATGCAGTCAAACAAAACATCAATGACCACGAGGTAGTCGAACGAATCGCCTACAACCACGATGTGGTCAGATGAAGTCTGGATCGCGCGACAGTCGGAGGAAACATCAGCGACCATAGGGTGGTTTGACAACGCTGACAAAGCCAACGGAGTCAATGGCGCGGAGCTTGATGGAGGCCATCGACATCGACGAAGAATCCGGTAGAGTCAACGCAGAGTCAGGTGGAGTCAACGATGTGGAGCTCGGCGGAGGCTCGGACGACATCTCGACCATGATGTGGTCAAACGAAGTTGCGACTAGGATGTGATCAGGTGAAGTCACTACCATGGGGTGGCAGCTGACTCAGCCCAAACGGTGCATGGGTCTATGGCACAACGGACCTGACATGTGGGACCCACATGTCAGTGGCTCGATGCAACATGGACTCGGTACACAGTGAAGGCAAAGAGGCGCGCGGGCGTGGTTATGGATGATGCGGCAGGCGTGCAGCGCGAGGTGAGGCACGCGGACCGAGCACGACAGCGGGGAAACCAGGGATGACGGCAGAGCGCTCGGCGGTGAAGACAGTGAGATGGGATGACGGACGGCGAGGCAAGGCAGGGCACTCATTGGCGATGAGGGTGGGAACGGTGAAGCAACAAACGGTGACGGCTGCGCACGAGCGAAGACAGCGACAGCGACAAGGGTCGAAGATAAAGACGATGTACTCATCGGCGATGAAGATGAAGGCAGTGGCGACTCGACAAGACCAGTGACGGCGCACGGTGAGTGGCCGCGGGACACGAAGAACTAGGGCGACGCGGCTATTTATGGCGCACGGACGCCAAGAAATCGAGATGGCCATGGCTTGTGGTTCGAATCGGAGACAGCACGGCAGAGCTTGCGTAGTGCACGGTGGCCGAAGGTGAGTCCCGATCGAAGACAATGACCTTGACAGGTCGGCCCCCCTCTCAGTGGCATGGGCTTCACCCACTAGGCCTTTTAGGTATTTTTAAGGGTTTTCTTTTTCTACAAATTCAAATAAATCCTTTTGAGCTCTACAAAATAGCAAATAAACACAAAAAAAATCCAAGAAAATTCTGAAAAAATCCTTGAGACTTAAGGAACTCAAATAAAATATTTTCAGCAAATTTTAAAGTTTAATTTAATCATATTAAATCCTTTTAATTAATAAAAAAATTCTAATTAAGATTTAATTAATTCAAGAAAAAATCTAAATGGTTATTTTTATTTTAAAAGCTTCAAAAGGCTCTGAAAATTAGGATGTTACAACTGGCCCCGTAAGACTTCACCCGGTCTTCGACGGACTTCGCGTAACCTCCGCCGGACTCCGTGCGGACCTCGCCACCGCCAGACCTCACGTGGCCACCGCGGGTCTCCGCTAGACCTTGCGTTGTCTTCACTGGACCTCGTGTTGCCTCTGTCGAGCCTCGCGCGTATGCCATTTGCAAAGAACTTCGCACAACTTCTGTCGAGCTCCGCATGGTCTTCGCTAGACTTCGCGTGATCTCCATCGGACTCTGCGCGGATGTCGCCTCCACTGAGACTTCATCTGACCACCTCGCGGTCATGGGGAGCGTGCACGACAAAGCATCCACCTCTGACTTCTCCACTGAAGACTTCACACGGTCTCCGCCGAGGTTTTGCACGATCTCCACGCGGAGACTGCGCACGACCTTCGCGGGACTGCTTCGTCGACGCTAGTCCGAAGTGTGAGGGACGGAGTGCGTGCATTAAGACTTCGTCCTGTCACTGGCTTCATCGACGGCAGTCCGGAGAGTGGGGGACGGAGCGTGCGCTTCAAGGAGTTTGTCTATCCGTTGACTTTGTCGGTAGCATCCGACCACATCAAGGCCGCCTCGATGGGACGGCTCACTAGGGGACTTCACCACCCGCCTTGGAGGTATCTTCTCGGTGGGGTGACACAACTTTGCCAATCACCTCGTACGCATCGCCTCAGCGGGACAGACTAGCTTCGGCATGGGATTTCGCTAACCTCCTCGTAGGCGTCGCCTCGGAGGAACGGCACCACCCTGCTCCGCTTCCATGATTTCGTGGTGGGCTATGCAATCACATTATGATCAGTAAAAGAAAAACCCTCTTCTAGGGGCTGCAAGCTACTTGTTGCATCGGCTCATCAATTGGCACCCTCGTGCTTGTTGTCTGGGGATGGAGGGCTAGGATAGTTGGTCACGTCAGCTCACCCATCGGAACCTCCGCGCTTGCTGTCGAGAGAGTTCTGTTGTAGGGGTGGCCCAACCCTCTGTGACTGAACTTTGCAACTACCCCAATATGTAATAGGTCCAATAGTATAGAGGAATATACCAATATACCCCTACATTTTGTAATTATTAAGGGGTAGGATAGGAATTTCTCATCCTACCCCACTCATGTATATAACCCCTAAGGGGGGCATGAGGAGGGCAGATCCACTCATTTCATGCATGAGCACTCTTTCCTGTCGCTGGCTCTTTCAAGCTAGTCCTCTTCTTTACTGTTTAGTCCGTAACCACAACAGTAACGATCTATGATGTCTTACTCATATGGTTTTCTGGTTTACATAGTATAAATGTTTAGATTACGCTAGCTAGTATAGTCTATCTTGACCCCCAACATTTAGAGCTAACATCTTTTGAATTGGAAATTACCGATTATTAGTGCTACTAGTTGAGTTACGAAATTCATGGTTACAAATAGACCCTTAGACGAGGCACCGACGAAATGGAAAATGCTAGACCGTCTTACCTAGAACACATGAATTACACTAAAGTTTTGCATGTTCTTTTCAAAAGAAAAGTAGGGGGAATCCCCTCCGATTTGTATCATTAGAAACCAGACAAGTTTTGCGCGGAATAGTGCCGACTCTCGGTAATTCATGTTGGAAATGCTAAGTACCCTGCGACGAGGGGTTCTTCTTAACCTTGCCACCTTGCAGTGGAAGCAAAGATCTGTAGTCTTCTGACCATCGAAGATCTTGTGTTTCTTCTTTTCTCTCATGGCTTGTGTGCGTGTTAGCTAGCTGGAGTAGTAGTAGTCTTTTGATTCTTGCCTTGCTCTAACCAGTCAGGACTTGACAGGATCCCCAGCTGTAGGCCTGTTGGTCGGTATATTCGGTACATACCATAAATACGGTATTATAAGTTCGATCGGTAATATACAATATTGTCGGAAATACGGTTCGATATCGGTAAATCCTAATTTATTTTGGTGCGGTATTAGTAAATACTATATTTACCAAAATTGACATGAATTGCAAATGATACAGCGAGGTTTTTTTGTTGTTTCTTGGATACATTGTTTTGCGTATATGTTCAGACTGCAACCGTGAACAAGCAAATCTTGTAAAAGATTTGAGCTTGCATTTGTTGTGTTGTAAATAACAATGGCGACGCTTTTCTACCTGGTAGCATATCTATTGTCAGTTGTGACTTCATGCGGCATTTGTATTGGCCTAACATTTTGATTTCTTGATTCATCGGTGCCTTGCAATGCCATTCATCGGGGGATTCTCGTCGCGAACTCCTTCTGACTTATGCTAGTAGTAGAGGATCTAATGAATTGTGATTATTTGTGTTTAGTGCAATTGCTAATATAGTTCATTCGATCTATCACAGCATGTCCTTATAGTACATTAACATGATAGATTGATGGTTTCAGGCTTTCAGTCACGAAGCCATGAAGTCATACTGTTGTCTGTTACTAAATACTAATGCCCTCCAGGCTTCCACGAGGATGGGCCAAAACTGATTGGCCAGTGGGCTGCACCATTGCGGCTGGAGATTGGACAGCAGCTGGTTACTCACTGACAGTCACAGTAGTACTTGGTTTTATTTTTAGCCGGTTTTTACAGAAAAAACGGAACCTAAAAAAAATCCTAAAATCTATATACTGAACTAAAAACCGGTCAAACCAAATTGACCAATTCGATTCAGCTCGATTTTTTCGGTTCGGTTTAAATATAAGTAGTCCTACTTGTTCGGAAAACTAGGCCTGGGCTTGAAGCCTTGGCCCGCGATGGGCACCTCACCACTAGGCTATATATATAGGAAGTCCTATTGGCTATTTTGTACATGTGAAAGAGAAAGTAATAAAAAAAGATCAGGAGTCCTCCCCTATCTCTGTGTTTCTAATATACTATTTGCATCATATGTGTTTGATCATCTCTTTTGCATAGGAAAGGAATCGATCGGATTAGACTCGCCAGCGACAGTTCCTCAACACGTTATCAGCACGAATAGCTTCGGTGAATCGAAAGGTAATCATCGAAACATTAGTAGATTGAATTGTCTATATCTAGGTCACTTTAAATTCCACAGATGTCGCTTTCTAGATTAATTTCTACGGTGCAAATCTGCTCTAATCTACCGCGAGCAGACTTGAAGTCGCTGGCACAATGTCAATTGGTAGATTACATGAAAGAGTAGATGTTGATTGCACTGTAGATTGAAAAAAGAAGAAAAAAAGAGGGGAAAAATTGCACACGGCAGACACCATACGGCCGCCGTGCATGAACGCCGCGCTGGCCCCAGCCGCGCTGGATCGTCACCTGCCATGTAGGCCACCGCACAGGAGTGTGCCACCGGCCCACAGCTGCGCCTCTCGATGCACCAGCCACCGCCCCGCACGACGAGCCACTAGCTCCTGCACGGGGCTGTAGCTGACACGCCTGGCCACTTCGGCGTTGCCGGCTGCATCGAGCGCCGCCGTCGGCCCCGCATGGCCACCCGCCAAGACCACCGGCCACCCGCTCAGATGCTCGCACACCGCCATGCACCCAGCCACACGCCGAAGCTGCCCCCCGAAGCGCATGCGCGCTTGCGGCCACCGCCGCTCGGCCTAGGGTGCAGCCGCAGCCCCCTGCACAAGGCACCGTCGCCACCCGAGGAGGGGCCGACTGCGCTCGGCCGTCGCTCATTGTACCCCCCGACCGCCTGCAGCGCCACGCGCCTTGGTCGCTTGCCTCCCCACTTGCCTCCAGATCTGAGGCCGCCGGCCGGATCCACCAACGCCGCCTCAAAGCGCGGCAGGCGTAACACCGTGACGCATGTCTGACCGCTGGCCGCCGGTGCTCGAGGACACCGACCAGTCGCCCATCTCTGGCTTGAAGCTGCCGGCACTGTGTCGGCCATCCGCGCCTCGCCCGCACGCCCCCCACCACTATATGGAGCGACGCCGGCCCCCACACGGACCGCTATCACTCAACCTCGAGCCACCTCCTCCCACATGAGGCACCGCCACCACTCCACGAGGACCAAATCGTGGCACCGCCACCCGCACCGGAGGCGCTTGCCACCGCCTGCGCCCAAAACGCCTGCCGCCACTACCGTGAATAGGGGTAGGGTGTTTCCCCTACCCCTTGCCTCCTGACCCAGCCGGCAATGAGCCGGAAGAAAAATGGGCTGGAGGCTAGGCCTGGAGGGGGCGTCAGCAATTTTGCAAAAAGGCCCTCAAGAAATCAAAAAATTAAGCGAAAAGTTTTCTCAGAATTGAAATTTTGTGTATAAGCCCTCAGAAATTGCAGAATTCACTGAAAATTCATATTCCAGCATAAAAAGGCCTCGGAAATTCAAATTTTGAATTATTTTTAGCATTTGAAGCATGTTTAGTACTGTCATTATTATTTTCTATGTTTTCTGTATTTATTTACTATTTTGATTAATCGTAATTATTTAAATTACCTTTAATCATCGAAATTAACAGTAAAATTTATAAAAAAACACATAGAAAATTCTGGAACATTACCATTATCTAATTTATTTACCTATAGTAAATCTGTTTCATGCATGTTTACCGACAGTAAACTTATATATTCCTTTCATGCACATATAGATGACAGGCATCACGAACTGGGAGTTTAGAGAGCTAGCCCAGCATGGCCAAAACTACTTGACTTGGGCTTTCGATGTCGAGATAGTACTTGGAGCCAAAAATCTCTGTGCTGCCATTGGGATTGGTGCACCGTAGGATGCCAAACTCACCCCTAAGGAAAATGATAAGGCACTTCACTTCCTCAGGCACCATCTCTGTCTTACTCTCAAGAATGAGTACATGGCAGAGAAGAGTGCACTAGTATTATGGACTACACTCAAGAAGCGCTTTGAGAAGATAAAGTACACCATCCTTCCTCAGGTAGAGCAAGAGTGAATCCGACTGAGGTTTGCTGATTTCAAAACGATCGAGAAGTATAATTCTGCTCTACACAGAATTTGTACCAATCTTCAACTTTGTGGTAAGAAGATCATAGATGAACAAAAGATTGAGAATACCTTATCCACCTTCCATCCCAATACAGTGCAGTCTATGCACAACTATCGTCATGGTGGTAGTCAGTGTCATTGAGGAACATGCTAGGAGTGGATGAACTAGCTAGGAGCAGCAGTGCACCATGGTGTCACAACAGGAGGCGGAGGAGCTAGCTCACGGTGGTAGTGGGCGTCGTCGAGGGGATCTAGAGGATGTAGGAAGCTAGTGGCTAAACTCACGCATGACTGTCGGTGGAAAGGGAGAGTGGGAGTAATTAATGAGGGTTGAGTGGTGGAAGGAACCGGTGCCTGCCATTCGATGTGGAAAGAATGGATGGGTGAGATCGAAATCCTAGGGGACACACCACAGATCGGTGACATGTCATAATCAGAGATGGTTTGTTATATGATGAGAGACCATGTGGATGTATCCCTATGTTTGTGATGAGTATATATGATGAGAGACCATGTGGATGTATCCCCATATTTGTGATGAGTAATTGACGGTTGTGTTAGAGAGTTTGAGTTTGTTTTGGGTATTCTAGGGTTGAGTACCTTTCATTAATGCTAATATTGATTATGCTGTTTCGTGCGGTGCTATGTGACGGTTTGCTTGTCTGTGTGACTATAGGACTTCGGAGCTAGGTCATGGTGAGGCGAGGAGGATCGAGACTAGGCACAGGAGGTGTTGAGGTCCAGACGGTCGGAGATGCCGAAGATGATCGAGGCTGCTGAGGTGGTTGCGAGTCGGGAGACGAGGAACCGGAGCTGGAGATACCGGTGGTGGACACGACGGGCAACGGCAAGAGAACCGGGACTAGGCTCAGGGAGGAGTCGGAGGTCCAGACGGTTGGATGTCGGTTGCGGTCGTGTGCGACGGAACAGACCAAGACTAGACTCAGGTGGAGTCGGAGGTCCAGTCAGTCAGAGTCAGGTGGACATGACGGGCAGCGGCGAGGTGGACCGGGACTAGGCTTAGGGAGGAGCTGAGGTCCAGACGGTCAGGATGCGAGGTGCAGTCGTGCAACGACAGGAAGCTTCCGGGAAGGTGCAGCAGGGGCATTTCGGTAAAATGCGTAAGGCTGCAAAACGGAAGCGAATTTGGTTGAGGATAACGGGTTGGAGACCTGTTAGTGGATGAGAGTAGAGAGGTTAGGGTTTTGGAGTGAAATGGGTGTTTTTCCCTCCATCCTGGTTCCCTCCCTTTTGTGCTTTGACTTTCTTGCCTCATGTGTGTGTGAGGTGGAAAGTGAGGTATGTATGACATTTTTTGTTTTGCCACTTGTGGGTGAGGTCCTGCCTTCATATGTGGAGAGGGGAGGCAGAGCAAAGTAAGAAATGAGTGAGTGTGCTAGAGCTGAGCAGTGAGTGTGTTGCTCTCGTGTGTATGAGCTCAAGCAGTGTAAGCATGTAGTGAGTGTTCTTCCTCTTATCCAACTGCGTATGGGGACGTAGTAGTTGTAAACCTTTTGTAATCATTCCCGGTAATGAATCCATTTGAGTTATCGTGAGGATCGATTCATTTCTGCTTTGTGTGCTTTCCAGTGTTCCGTCCTGTTTTCCTTGAGTTTGGTTTGATCTTTGGCTTGAGTAGCTGAAATTGTTTTGCTCTGAACTGGGGATCCTCATCCAAGCCATTTGGCTAGTTTATCTCTGAGAGCAATCATTTTCCTCTGCTGATTTTCTCCTGTGAACTGAGATGAAGCCTTCCTCTGTTTTGAAGTGGCTAGGGTTTGAAGGCAGGGGCACCCTGGCTCTTCTTGATTTCTAGGGAAAGATACCTCTAGCTCCATTCTTTCTCTTCTGAGGAAGGTCTCCTAATGTATTTCAGAGTTTCTTTAGGAGATGGCAAGAGAATCATGAGGAATCTTCACTTTTGCCTCTTTTGCTGTCAAGTTTCAGCAAAAACTGAATTTGCCCATGAGATTGAGGATTTGTGTGCAATCTCTTCTCCCTGAGGTCTCCAAGTGGTTTGATTTGTGATCCTAGTAGTATGATTGGAGAAGAGTAGCACACTTTTGTGAAATTCCTGTTTTTCGGTTGATAACTGTATCTTTTGTTCAGTTTTTTGGGCTGTGCTTTTGTCTGCTGGTTCTGCTCTCTCGGTGGAAGGGTGGCCGGTCAGACCGGTTCTAAGATGGCGGTCAGACCGGAGAGCTACCGGTGGTCGGACCCCTAACCCTAGCGGTCTGACCAGCCAGTACACAGCGGTCTGACCGGTGGCATAGGGGCGGTCTGACCGGAGCCCAGTAGGTGGTCTGACCGGCCCAGGAAGAGCGGTCTGACCAGCCTTCAAGCTGCGGTTCTCCTCCCCCTGCTGCGCACCCACCCCCTACTACTGTCGTTGCTTGGTGCCGCGCGGCGGCGACAGCTTTCTCTTCCTACGCCCGCCCACATGGCTCTCCCCCCACTGCCGCCGCCCAGCGGTCACACGCCCGGTGAGCCTCTCGGGGCCGTGATTGAAGTCGAGGCCGTGGTCGAAGTCGACGCCATGGTTGAAGGGGGCCGTGGTTGAAGGGGGCCGAGGTCGAAGTCGAAGATCCGTGGTCAAAGTCGATGCCATGGTCAGAGAGGGTTATGGTCGATGTCGAAGGGTCGTGGTCAAAGTCGAAGCTGAGTAGGTCAGGTGGACCGAGCAAGCTGGCATCGGTAGTCGGGCAACATGGCATAGTCAAAGAGGGAAGTGGTCGATATCGAAGGGTCATGGTCATCGAAGGGCCACGGTCCAAGAGGATAGTGGTCGAATGGGGCAGTGGTTGAAGTCGAAGCCATGGTCGAAGGGGGAAGTGGTCAACATTGAAGGGCCGTGGTCGAAGAGGACAGTGGTCGAAGGGGGCAGTGGTCAAAGCAAAGAGGGCAGTTGCTAAAGTTGAAGATCCATGGTCGAATTCGGTGCCGTGGTTGAAGTGTGCCATGGTTGAAAGGGGCCGTGGTTGAGGGGTCGTGGCCAAAGTCGTAGATCCGTGGTCGAAGTCAAAGTGGTGGTCGAAGGGGTAAATGGTCGACGTCGAAGGGTTGTGGTCGAAGGGGATAGTGGTCGAAGGGGGCAGTGATCCAAGTCGAAGATCTGTGGTCCAAGTCGAAGATCTATGGTTAAAGTCGAAGATTCGTGGATGAAGTCGAAGCTGTAGTCGAAGGGGGCTGTGGTCGAATGGGGAAGTGGTCGATGTCGAAGGCCGTGGTCGTCGAAGGGCTGCGGTCGAAAGGGACAGTGGTCGAATGGGGCCTTGATCGAAGGGGCCAGATCCGTGGTCGAAGGGGGAAGTGGTCGACATCGAAGGCCCGTGATTTAAGGGGGCAGTGGTTGAAGAGGGCAGTGGCCAAAGTCGAAGGGGGTAGTGGTCGAAGTCGAAAGGGGCCGTGGTCGAAGTTGGGATCATGGTCAAAGTCAATGTCATGGTCAAAGTTGATGCCGTGGTCGAAGGGCCATGGTCGAAGGGGGAAATGGTCGACGTCGAAGGGCCATGGTCGAAGAGGATAGTGGTTGAAGGGGACAATGGTCGAAGTCGGAGCTGTAGTCGAAAGGAGCCGTGGTCGAAGGGGCCCATGGTCAAAGTCGAATATCCGTGGTCAAAGTCGACACTGTGGTCGAAAGGGACTGTGGTCGAAGTCGAAGATCTGTGTTCAAAGTCGGGCCCGTGGTCCAAGGGGGCTGTGGTCGAAGTCGAAGATTCGTGGTCGAAGTCGACGCCATGGTTGAAGGGGGCTGTTGTCGATGTCGATGGGCCGTGGGCGAAGTCGGGGCTGAGCAGGTTGGGCGGGCCGAGCAGGCTGGCACCGGTAGTCGGGCGACAGGGTACGGTCGAAGAGGGAAGTGGTCGATGTCGAAGGGTCGTGGTCGTCGAAGGGCCATGGTCAAAGGGGACAGTGGTCGAAGTAGAAGTCGTGGTCGAAGGGGGTAGTGGTTGACGTCGAAAGGCTGTGGTTGAAGCCGTGGTGAAGGGGTAGTGGTCGAAGTTGATACTGTAGTTTAAGGACCATGGTCGAAGGGGACAATTGTCGAAGGGGGCAGTGGTCATAGTCGAAGATCCATGATCGAAGTCGAAGTCATGTTCGAAGGGGGTAATGGTCGATGTCGAAGGGCCGTGGTCATCGAAGGGTCGTGGTCCAAAGGGACAGTGGTCCAAGTCGAAGGGGGTAGTGGTCAAAGTCGAAAAGGGCCATGGTCGAAGTTGAAGCCGTTGTCGAAGGGGCCGTGGTCGACGTCGAAGGGCTGTAGTTGAAGGGAACAGTGGTTGAAGGAGGTAGAGGTCGAAGTCGAAGGGGACAATAGTTGAAGGGGGTAGTGGTCAAAATTGAAGTTGTTATCAAACGGGGCCGTGGTCAACGTCAATGGGCCATGGTAGAAGGGGGAAGTGGTCGACGTCGAAGGGCCATGGGTCAATGGGGACAGTGGTTGAAGGAGGTAGTGGTCAAAGTCGAAGGGGCAGTGGTCGAAATCGAGGGGGCAGTGGTTGAAGTCGAAGGGGGCAATGGTCGAAGTCGAGGTCGTGGTCGAAGGGTGGCGAGGTCAAAGTCGAAGATCCGTGGTCGAAGGAGGCCGTGGTCGACGTCAAAGGGCCGTGGTCGAAGTCGGGGCCAAGCACGTCATGCGAGCCGAGCAGCCTGGCGCTGGCAGTCAAGTGATAGGGCACTGGCGCACCGGAGGCCTGCCAACGTATGACCACCAGTGATGGTTAGCCACTCCGGATCTACGATCACGCGCGATGGTCGATGGCTTCCGACTTATAACCACGAGGTGTGATCGACGGCTTCCGATTTACGACCACGAGCGCTGGTCGATGTGTTACGACTTACAACCACAAGGTGTGGTCAATGTCTTCCGACTTACGACCACGAGCACTGGTCGATGTGCTCCGACTTACGACCACGAGGTGTCCACGATGACTTCCGACTTACGACCATGAACAATGGTCACCGGCTTCTAACGTATGACCACGAGCCATTGTCAAAGGCTCCCGATTTAGCACCACAATTGATCATCGACCGCTGCCAACTTACGACCAACAGTGATGGTTGGCTGCTCCCGACTTACGATCACGAGCGATGGTCGACGGTTTCCGACTTACGACGACGAGGTGTGCTCGAGGGCTCCCGACCTACGACTATGAGGTGTGGTCGATGTCTTCCGACTTACGATAACAAGGTGTGATCGACGGCTTCCGACTTACTTGATGGATTTAAAAACTTTTAGAACATGTTTGTATGCATGTTATAAAATTTTTTACTACCCGTAAGTCTAAGAATATGTACTATGATAAATTTTTTAAAAATTCATAGTAATGCACATACATTCAACCATTAAAATTAAAAATTTAGAACACAGAAACGGAATCCCTTTGGAACGGATCTAAAACCGGCGGTCGCTTTCGTGCAAAGCGTGCGGGAGCGGAAAGCAAAACAAGATGCGCGGGCGAATTTTAGTTGGGTTACACGGCGGGGAGGGGGGCACACGTCGCCGACAGCCCGGCACATCCATCTGTCTCGCCCGTACGCTTTGTCGCCTGTCCCCTGACCCTACGCTTTCCCCTCCGGTTTACGCCTTTGTACCAGGTCGGAGTCAGCGTCGGTTGACGGTGTTCCGGTCGTCAGATGGGGATCGGGCGGTGCGAGTGGGGTGAGAGCGTGGGTGGATGGGGCGGGCGGTAGGGTGGCCAACCGGCAGCCCGGGCCCACTCATAAGAACGACCGGCACGGACGTTAATGCTGCAACCCACCCCACCGCTGTGTATGGATGGGTGGACGGAGCAGGACGATAACTCGTTTTCTTTTGCTTTTATTTTTTTTGTTTTTCGCGTTTGGAGAAATCCAGAGGTGCCAATTTATGCATGGGACCTCGCCTGCTGCCAATATTACTAGCATACGAGTTGCAAATTGCAATATGTTTCACTCCGCTCGGACTGGTGCCATTTTATCCAATAGCTAATGATTTTTATTCACCAGGGCCTGTGTAAATACATGAATACTGTAGGAATTTTATGTAAAAAGCATAATTTTATAAGAATCTAGGAAAATTTTCCATGTTCCTGGTAATCCAAAGTCTCCTAATTTGCATACGGTTAGGGATGAAAAAATGGATACGAATTATTCGTATTATCCGGTTAATAATTTCTATCCTATTCATAGTCGAATTTGTATAAAAATATAGATGTGAATATGATATGGAATTTTACCATCCAAAATATTAGTTTATACGGACTATCTGTATATGTATTCTTATTCGACGAAGAGATATGCATATTTTATTACAATACGACTAATTAGCTGGATAAGTTATTTAATTGAACTTAAATTCATGTTTTTTAGGTGAAGTAAATGAATTAGAATGATTAAACATGATTGTACGAGAATAAAATATCATTAATGTCTTCATAGTACATGAGTTACATGGATATTTTGATCCAACCGAATTGAATAGTTATTCGATTCGAATTCTGTCCGATATTTGTTCGGTCCGTATTCGTATCCGACATTTGTTCGATTCATATTCAAATTTCGAGAAAAAATATAGATGTAAATATGATTTGAGCACTATTTGATCTGTATTCACCTCTAAATATGATGACTGTGGAAAAAATATCCGTTCGAAAGACATTGGACATGGAGCTTATGTGGAATATCAATAAAATCAGGCAGTGCCACCAGAAACTACCAAAAAAAAAAACTAATGATATGAGGGAAAACGCCATGTGTCACCACTCCACTGGTCGGCACCCGAGGATTAAACCCCGACGACCAGTGACCGCACCCGCCTATAAACTCCTCTCACCGCCCCACCTCGCAGAGAGAGAGAGAGAGAGAGAGAGAGAGAGAGACGCAGCAGCCGCCGCCGGCGACCGGATCAAAGTGCAAACCATACCCACCGCGCCAACTCCTCCTACGCATTAGCAGCCGCTGGCCATGTCGGTGGAGACGGAGCGGAGCTCCACGGAGTCTTCCGCCGCGTCGGGCCTCGACTTCGAGGACACCGCCCTCACCCTTCGCCTCCCCGGCTCCTCCTCCGACCCCGACCGCAAGCGCGCCTCCAACTCTGACCCCGACCGCCGCTCCCCCCGCGCCGCCGCCTCGGACTCTCCTCCCTCCCCCAAGTACGCATCACCCACCCCCTTCAGACACTCGGCAGAGGTTTGGGATTTTGCACGATTTGAGCTGACGTGGTCTTGCGGTGCAGGGCCCGGGTGGTGGGGTGGCCTCCGGTGCCGCCGTTCCGGAAGAACGCGCTCTCGGCGGCGGCCGCGTCCAAGGCCAAGTTCGTCAAGGTGGCCGTCGACGGCGCCCCGTACCTGCGCAAGGTGGACCTGGAGGCGTACGCGGGCTACGACCAGCTCCTCGCCGCGCTCCAAGACAAGTTCTTCTCCCACTTCACCGTCCGTGAGTACACCGCCGCGACTTGCTTGTGTTGCTGTTTTTTTAGAAACAGAGGGCAAAGCCCAAGTTGCATTTTCTAGGTCCCTAAAGAGAGCCATCGTGTCATCTTTAATAACACGCCAAAATAGTAAAATCTTTATCTAGATTAATTTTTCCCCTTCAGTCACTAAATCATTTTCAGACCGAAATCTTCATTCAAATGTAAATTTAGACTATTTTCATGGCCACATAAATTCTTGTAGAAATCAATAGCAAGTTTTAGCATACTTCTTCTGTTGGTCACAGGACCTTCTTGTCCCTCCAATTCTGTAATTGTTTTCTTCCTTCCTTCTCTGATTTGCAATAGCTTGGATTTAGCAGGGTGCCATTTCCAAGTAAAATCAAAACCATGACCAATAGCTTGTAAAGAACTAGCATTAAAATTTTCTTTCTTAGTTTCAGAAAGACCTGCAAAATTTGGACTGATAGGTCTAAAAGTATCATACACACATTTCATTTTAACTTCCTTATTAAGCCCTAACATTCCAGAAAACACCTTTCATTTTGATTTATATATTTTTCTTCTTCCTTTTCCCCTTTTCTTATTCTTTCTTGACAACTCACTCCATTGAGGATCATCATTTATCTCTGAAGGGACTACGTGATGCTGTTTCTGATGGTTTTCTGACAGTCTGATGGGTGGATGGCCGCAGGCAAGGTTGGGAACGACGAGATGGAGCTCGTGGATGTGGTGAGCGGGACGGAGTATGTGCCGACGTACGAGGACAAGGACGGGGACTGGATGCTCGTCGGAGACGTCCCCTGGAAGTGAGTTTTGTGTGCCTTCTTCTGTGTTGTTTATGAACTATTAAACCTGCATGCAGCTGCAGCTCATGTTGTTCTTTAGCAACAGTTGATGTTGTTTAAGTTCACATGGAGAGGGCTTCATTAGGTTCATGGATGGGTTCGCTGTTGGATTTGGGTTCAATAGCAAGTGAGGTTTGAAAATCTAGAGCTTTTAGTGCCCTTCTATGATTAATTCCAGTTTTTCTTTGCTTGAGAAATGGTTAGTTTGAGTTCAGTTAATGATCGTTCTGGTAGTAACATGTAGGAAATGGGGATCTCTTGTTTATTGTGGTACAAGACAGTTTTTCTTTCCTATACGAGACTAAGGAATCACGAGCTTGCTTGTGTACTACACTATTATGACATGTATCTGTTGGTTTATCAACTAGGTATTATTTACTAGCCTGGGATCCATGAGAGTTTTTCTTGAATGGGCTATGGACCTTGCTAGTTTCTTTTAATAGTTTATCAGCATGCTAACCCGAGAAATTTAGGAGATGAAATAAGTAGCAGCGAATGATGCTGATAGATTTCATTCCATGTGGGTGTATTGAACCGTTCCATTTCTTGGACCTGGGGATTTAATAGCATAATTGGAGAGTAGGGGTGGAAACCAGTGAAGGCACTGATATTGGTACTAGGTTTTGTTCTGAGTTCTGACAGCAACCGGTTTTCCTTGTTAAAGAATAAGGTGATCGTGAAACTGGAACTGCTTATCATCCTTTCATGTGGAAGTGAATTTAATTAACTTAGAAAAGGTGGACAAATAATGAGAGTTTGTGCCTACCGGCTCAAATTTTGGGCTTATGCTTCCCTTCAGAAATATCTATTTAGTAGTCTGTAGCTCAATCATAGGAGTTCCCTCTTTGATTCATTTTGCACTGTGCACTCTTCTTATCTTAGTAGGTTCAACATACTTCCTTTTCTTGAGAAACTGACAGGTTGAACAACATTGATGTATTTGTTTATCCTCAATTAGATAAACATGGGCCTCAATATAAAAGGATCAAGTTGGTTTTGATAGGCTGCTTTGGATAAGGTTGCATTGCTTGTTTGCTCTTGGCTCCACCGTTTTGCGTTAACACTGATCCCTAACAAAGCCCTTCTTATTTGTTTGTGTCAAATGTTTCTCAGATTTTTTCCCCTTTCAGTTTGTGTAACATCTTTTACAAAAGTTAAATTCCTGTGACACTATTACTCGCATAGGCTTGTAGGGGATCTGATTCCTATCTAGGAACTTAGCTGAGCTTTCACTACCTTTTACTTTTCATTGTACCTTCCTTTTGAAGTTGGATTGCAATGCATTTGAGCTTCACATGAACATTGAAATAACTTAGAATGATATGCTCTCTTAAAAGTTTACTCCAAGATGGTTCTGAGTTCTGACCTCCTAATATTTGCCTACAGAATGTTTGTGGAGACTTGCCAGCGTCTTCGTCTCATGAAAAGCTCTGAGGCTGTTAACTTAGGTATATACTCCTCAGTCCTCTGAGCCTTGTTTTGCAGAGCTGTGGTGGTAAGTTTCTGTATGGTTCAACTCAGTATTTTCTTTATGAATCTAATTTTCCCTTCTCCCTGCAGCACCAAGAGCTGCTCGATGAGGCACCATCCCTGCTCCTTTTTCTACATACTGCTTGAGAGGAAGACACATCTTTGCTTGCTGAGGTTCTTCCATGCGTGTGAGAGAAACGTGTACAGCCATCGATTTCTACTTTTGGTTCCAGCGTGCTATTGAGTTTAGAAAAGTTTGCAGTTTATAGTTTCATTACCAGTCAGTAGTATCTACATATGGGTGAGCACGGTGGTGATGCCTTTAAAATACACCTACAATTTGTCTCCTGATAAATAAAGATCAGGCATACAGAGGCTCTGTTCTTTCGAGTTGCTTGCTAGTTTGCTTGATTATGTGATGTGGGTGCGGGTGAGGCCTCCCGTGCAAGAGTCATAAAACTTGTCATGTTGAGTAACAATTTTGTTCTAAGTTTGTGTTGACTGCATGGTATTATATACGATATCTTTACTGTTCTTGCCTCTGCTGCTGCATATGCCGCTTGTTTTTGGCTCTTGGTGGATACTGTTCGTACTAACACTGCCAGAAGCCAGATATTGTGTTGGATATTGAGTGCAATTTGTGCTGTGATGTTTTGCACCTAGAATTCAAGAGTATTATTTCTTAACAGAGTGAAGCAGTGGAATTAAAGCTTTCCATTGAATACTACGAGTCGAAAGAAAGCAACAGGAATCTGTACCTTGCAATGGTTGAAAACAGTGCGTTTGTTGTTAAAACTGCTATGCGTGTCATTGAATTAGTATGCAGGTGTAACGTGTACTTTGTGATTGCCTTTGCGTGGAGGATGTTTGCAGTGAGCGCCAAGGCAGGCAGGCAGGCTGAGCCTTTTGACATTTGCTTATTATGTTGGCCGGTTGGTTGCATCGACTCTGCTCTTTCATCTGCATGTCATTCATGAGTCGTCTTGTTAACTAATGGTGGCAGAGCTCATGCTAGTGATTCCATGCTTCTGGATTCCGGATGTCAATTATCAACGGGTTCATCTACGCTTCAACGCTAATATTTTTGTCTGGTCCCTTTTGCTATTTTGCATTGACCAATCCTAAGAGCTAAGAATTAATTATTTACATATTATTTCCCTCTTTAGCCCATTGGGTATTCGTGTCATGGTAATGTCTTGATCATTGAATCAAATGTTTTGCTGTTCCATAAGCATTTTTTCAAAGGTTCAGAATTCAGAACATGTTCTTTCGGTAATGCTTTTAATCCATGCATACGCAAAAACATCGAAGTCCCTTTCTTTTCTTTCTTTTTCTTCGCAAGTGGATGATGCCCTGAAACATATTCTGATGTGATCTAATCAACTTAGCCAAGCAGTTGGTCTTCTAAATTGATTAAGTGCCTGTAAGTCTGTTCATGATGGCTTTAAGACCAAGATACGCCTAGTAGATGGATGGATGGATAGATATTTCTTGGCGTCTGACGCAGGGAATAGGAATGATGGTTGGCCAACACATCGACCTGGCTTATTCGACCCTTTTCGTTTTAGCGCTCTCTCTCTCTCTCTCTCTCTCTCTCTCTCTCTCTCTCTCTCTCGATAAGAAAAGGACCTCTAGTGTAGCCATGTCTGCCTTGGCCCATGATGGCCTGTCGTCTTTTTGCAAAAAGAAAAAAAAATTGTCGTTGGGACCGTAGAAACTGAAAGTCCATTAAATGAAGTGCTTGCCTGATTCATTGATATATATATATATATATATATATATATATATATATATATATATATATATATATATATATATATATATATATATATATATATATATAGTGACGTTAATACGAATACATATGTCATCTTAAACCGAGACATTACAGTGAGAACAGAATGGTAGGCTGACAGTCACAGTGGGAACGAAATGGTAGGCTAACACCCATGTAGTTGGAACAGGAACGGGTCAAACGTTCAAACTGTTGTAATATGTGCGATTTAGTATATATTAGAATTAATTCCAGCATAATTAACAAATATAAAACATAAATCTAAAGACATATAAATGACTTAATCAATACAAACATATGTAAACTATTTAAGTCAGTCAAGTAGTAAGATATGCCCAACATAAATATCACGTGAATATCTCAAATCAGCATCAACAAAGCACATTTCCAAAAGTAATTAAACGATACACTTAATACGAAAACATGTAAATCTGACATATCATTTAAACTGCATAATGTACTTAAAACATGAAACAAGATAAATGCTGAAATGAACATATTGATCATTTTTATGAACAGAGAAACAATTAAAACAACATAAAGCTCAGTTTTAATTGTAATTATTGCTCTCAGAAGCATAGTTGTTCAAGACTTAAATCTTGGCTTTCTCAATACTTTGTCTATACTCTTCATAAATTGATAAGACAACTAAAGTTTAGGATTTGAGCTCTAGTTAATGCTTTACTTAACTGTCACTCGAATATGTAAGTACTACATATTACAAATTCAACTTTCGGCACAACAAAGGTTCACCAAGAGAAGATTGCAACAACAGAATTCAGTCTGGCAATATAACTTGAACAAGTTATGTAGACACAAACCAATAAAGAAGCAGTGCTCTAATATGAAATAGATTACTGAATACTATTTTGCTAGTAATCACAGAAAATTTGAACAATCAGTCTAACTAAAAGTAATGACAAAAGGATATATAGATCATATGATAGTGGTAAGCACCTCAATTAGAGCTCAAATCTAAATTAGTTTACAAATCAATTTCAGTATTAGACAAATTTCTTCATAGAGCATTAAGCCCACATTCCACAAGCATTACAAGTAATGTCTCCTAGTACTAGAAAGTTCATAGATTGCAATTAACTAGTACGGCTAGGACTGTTCGTTCGGATTTTTCGGTTTATACGGTTCGGTAAATACGGTTTTAGTATTTCGGTAAATACGATATTTTCCAGAATACGGTGTGGTATCGGTAAATACCATCTTATTTCGGTACGGTATCGGTTAATACCAATTTTACCAAAGTTAATCTCATCCCTAAGACTCCAATTCTCCATTCTAGAATCAAAAATTCAAATTTCAGAATAGCATTATCAGACAACAGTGGTAGTCGGACAGCACAGCACTACAGGTTTACAGACTACAGCAAAACAAAACTCAAAACAGCACACACCTCAGTGCCTCATAGTCACAGAGTCACAGTCACAGCCGAACACAGCAGCAGTAGCGGTATATTAATATAGTAGACAAAACCAGCAGCAACTAAACTAGCACCCAGCAGCACACATAGAGTTAAAGACTAAAGCCGTAATTCATAAACTAGCTGACCAGCAACAGCACGCCGGCACAACACTGGCAGCACATATCAGTATTCAGTATATCACTCAGTCTCAACTCTCAAGCAGACAAGCAGTCAAGTAGCCAGGCAATGGCACCAGCACTCCAGGCTCTAGCAGCAGCTAGCAGTAGCAGCAAATAAAGACTAAAGTCATAAACCAGCAGCACATTACATATTACAGCAGTTGAGGCGTTGAGCGAGCAATACATATTAATGGGGCACAGCTGGACAGCAGCAGTAGCAGACAAAACAAATGAAACCAGCAGCAGCTAGCAGCACATAAAGTCAGCAGGCAGCAGCACATAAACCAGCACAGCACTCCAGCAGGCAGCAGCACATAAACCAGCATATCACTCCAGCAGAGTCTGCACCAAAACCATCACAGAACATATAAGCACGATATTGGTTAGTTCTTGTAAACAAAATATTCATTGGAGTTTTGTGGCCGGCAAACATATACATTAGACGGTCTAATTTTGAAATAATAACAAAAGCATCAAACTCGATCGAGGAGTAGACACTTACTGTTGGAGTTGGATCTAGGCCTGACATTTCAATGCCTTCAAAACATGAAAAATAAGCTAATTAGTTGAAGTAGCTGTTAATGTCCAATTTGCTATCACTTATAAATAGAAATATATTGCATATATTATAATACCTTCTTCAAATTTAGACAAATCCGCTAAATCGGCTTCCACATTGATGCGCTTTGAAGAACGCAACCAATCTTGTGCACATATCAAGCATTGGAGTGTGAATGGAGTCAAGGAGCTTCTAAAATCATCAAGAACACGACCACTAGTACTAAAAGCTGATTCAGAAGCAACCGTTGATATAGCTATTGCTAATATATCACGGGCCATCCATGAGAGGATTGGAAAATGAGGTGAGTTGTACTTCCACAAAGAGAGAATATTAAAGCCATGATCATCATCTTCTATATTTTCAGCAAGGTACTTATCTAATTCAGATTTGCCACCACCTCCACTAGAAACTTTCATTCTCTTATTATATAAAGACCTCATAAATTTTCTAGATGCACTTGAATGCTCAGTGCCACTAGTATTTTGTGTATCTAATGTTACTTGTCTATCACCTTGGTTTTCATCTGGAGAGTACATCTTCTTGAATTCTTCAAAAAGATCTAACAATGCCCTATTTACTTTATCCCAGATCTTTGCACCTTTAATATGCCTATAAGTCGAGGTAATCGCGTACTTAAAGAAATCAGATTGCTTAGTCCTTACACAAATATTAAAAAAACAAAGTGAGTGATCATTGGTTAATAAAAACACATCCATACATTGACTCAGATTAAGAATTACTTGTACCTAGGATCAAGAATTGCAGCAATAAAAATTAAGTTGTTCATCTTCTCAGGATCCCCCAATATTTATCAAAATTTTCCTTCATCTTAATAGCCATGTGTTTGAAGGTAGTATCATCACCATCATCACGTTGACTCCAATCAGACAACAAATAATTTATACCAGCAATATCTTCGAAGAAAGTGTTGGAAGTAATATACTGAGTGCCAGAAACTTTTTTGTGAGGTCAAAGAAATGTTTCAAGAAGGCTTTGAAATCTTTCGCATACACCCAATCATCATATGTTGGAACCCTATCCACACCCAACTCAGCCTTATAGGAAGGGTCCTGAAGTTTAAGCCGCTCAAATGCCTTCTCAAAACCCACGACAGTCTCTAACATAAGATAAGTCGAGTTCCATCTAGTGCACACATCGAGAGACACCAAAACTTTTTCTTCAACCTTGCTTATTTGCACACACTTTTTAAAGGTATTCATTCTTGAAGTGGAGCTTCTCACATATTTGATAGCATTACAAATACGGGAAATAACAGGAGCCATTGTCTTTAACCCATCTTGAACCATAAGATTAATAATGTGAGCTACGCATCTCATGTGAAGATGGTTACCTTTCGCAAATGTACCACCACGATTTTTCAAAGCACTCATCATGTAGCCTATAGCTCCATCATTTGAACTAGAATTATCTACCGTAATAGTGCACACATTCTCAATGCCCCACTCAAGCAAGCATTTATCTAGTGCTTTTCCAATATCTTTCCCTTTATGACTGTCTACCAAACAAAAGTTAAGGATTTTTTTTTGTTAAGTCACCAATTGCTATCAATGTAATGTGCAGTGAGAACCATGTTGTTTTGAAGGGTTGAAGAAGTCCATGCGTCGGTTGTGAGGCTAACTGTTTGACGAGAATCCTTCAAAAGTATTTTTAGCTTTCTTTTCTCATCTTCATAAATGCGAAGAATGTCTCTATACATTGTTGTCCTAGATGGTGGATGGAACCGATGACAAGCTTTCGACATAAAGTCCCTAAAACCTTCATGTTCTGAGAAGATAAAATGTAACTCATCAACTATTATCATGCGAGTAAATGATGCCCTAACCTCTTCTGCATTGTATTGCTAAGGTACTATACAACTACTTTGGCCATCTACATTACGTTGGAAGCTTAGTTCAGTTTGACTGTTGATCTTGACAGGATGCTTCTTACAACATTTTGCATGAGAGACTAGTGAGGAGGTACCTTTTTTTGTGAATCACAGGCAAGGATCTGAGAACAATACTTGCATTTAGCCTTATTCCGGTCATTTGGTAGTCGTGTGTAATGGTTCCATATCTCTGATCTGGGATTCATTTGTTTCTTTCCATCTTGAGCTTCATTGGGACCAACAGCTTCATCGCTGTCCACATTCACATTCATACCCATACCCACTGACCCAGCAGCAGCAACATCAATATTTGCAATATCATCTGACTTAGACATCTAATAATCCAAAAATGCAAAGATAGATAACCAATTAACCATTAACCAATGCAATAACCATTAACTAATGTATGCAACAACATTACAAATTAACCGTGAGTGAGGAAGAAAGGAAGCTACACAAACACATGCTGACATGCATGGATCATTGGATCTGGCAAGTAACATTACAATAGACTAGGCAGGCATCTAGCATTCTAGCAATCTGGCAAGTATGCAATAAGTTGTGGGAAGCTAAATATTCTGGCAAGTTGTCTACTACACAACAAGTTGCCAAAAACATTACAACTTACAAGTTCACAAGTCACAATAGACTAGGCATAGGCAGTAGACAGCCAACTAGCAATCTGGCAATAGCATTCTACCAATTAATATTTGCCAAATGAAACAGAGAGAAAGGACTTACTTCGCAAGATCCTATTGACTCCGTAACTTCGGCATCTTGGGAGAGGGAGGAGGCCGGTGTCTGGGCCTGGGAGGCTGGGTCTCAGTCTCGCCGTCTCGGACTGGAGTGGAGTCGAGGAGAGCACCGACGGAGGCGAAGCACCGGAGCCCGAGCGGGGAGTGGCCGCCGACCGAGCCTGGGACTGGGGGCGCAGCGTACCGGAGGTCGGATACTCGGATTACTCTAGAGAATTTCAAATTTTAGATCTAGACATCTAGTGAATGGAGAGGAGAAGACTTGGCGGTGGAGGCGCGGAGAACCAGAGGTGCGGAGCACCGCAGGAGGCGGAGGCGCGGAGCAGTGGAGCACCGAAGGAGGCGGAGCCTGGGACTGGGGGGACACGAACACCGGCAGCGGATCTGGCGAGCCGAGCAGCGAGCGCTAGGGTTACGAAACTCGAGTGGATCTGGCGAGGTGAGGCGAGGGCCGATGGGCGTCGGTCTGCATTAATGCGCTCTGCGGCTAGGGTTGATCACTTGCCGTAGCTGTCTACCGTGTGCGTGGGCCCGTCGGTGCCTGACTGCTGGTAGGCTGAGACCGAGACCGCAGAGGCACAGAGTTGAGTCGCATACGTGAGACAGGTTGTTCGGTTTTTTCGGGAAATTCGGTTTTTCCTTGGTTTTTACCCAAAAAGCCGAATAAGAGAAATGCCACTTTTCTAGCTACCGAATTGAATACCGAAAACCGGTCAAACCGAGTTGACTGGTTCAGTTCGGTTTTTTCGGTTCGGTTTGAAACTGCACAACCCTAAATACGGCTTACAAAAGACAAGTAACGCACAAGAATAGACGAGAATCTCGCAGAGCAGATGGCACTCAAAGCTATCAAGAAGAGCAGGCAAGGTATACCTAATGATGCTATCCCAGAAAACCAATCGCCCTGTTGTGCCACGCTGAGTAGACGTGGTCGTCGGAGATACATTGCCAATTCACAACTTCAGGGCACACGGAAATCGCAAAGTCAAGGTACAGAGCTGCCACACAAGACCAAACACAATGCACCGGCCAAATACACTAAGGAGCATAGAGATAGGAAATCGAATGCTCCTCACCACTGAAGATTTCTCTAGAGCCGACTAGAATAGATCCCCAAAAATGCAAGGGTCAAGTTCTCTCTTGGAGCACCCACCATAGAAATGGCGCGAGAGAAGAACTGATGGGTTGCGCTAGGGAAAAATTTTGGACCTCACCACTGACATTATCAGGATATTCATGATGTTACAGGAGCTCCAAAAGGCTCAAAATCAAAATCCGATTGGAGGAAGCCGAAGAATCAAAAAAGGATGAACTCACTAATCTTTTTCCAGGTCACTATGAAGAGAGAGAGAGAGAGAGAGAGCCTGGCCTTCTGAGGAGGAGGAGGAGGAAAGGAAAATGTTGCAGTTGCTATGAATGACGAAGCCTCATGCTCCTCCAGTGCCGCCATCTCTGCTACCTCCACCTAGATCGCCTACGCACAGGAGAGAAGGGGAACGAGTCCCTTCCGTGTGCTCTAGCCCGGTTGGACACTAAGTCTCCAACCCTTTTTCTCCTCTTTCCTCCCACTAACAGGTGGGCCCTGCGAAACCTTTTTCTTTTCCATTTCCTTTTCCCTTTTCTCAAATGATAAATTACTAGAAGGACCTTCACTATACAACACAAACTGGAACAAAATTTCTTGAAGGTTACCGTTGGGAAAGGGGGTCAGCAAGCCAGTGCTTGTCGATGCTGGTGAAGGCACGGGCGAAGAAGAAAGGTTGACGGCGGTAGTCCCCGACATTGATAGATTATGCCGATGATGCAAGTACAAGGAAGGGGAGAGAGGTAGAGAGTTAGGGGGAGGAATGAGTAGAGTAGGTGAGGTGGTGGCTATGAAGGTGGTCAGCGGTGAGGTAGGTAGTCGAAGGCAGTGGATAGGGCTGGTGGTGCCTAGAGAAGAAAAATGGGGGAGCACGTGATAGAGGAGAAGAGTAGTGGCTTCGAGGTAGAAGAAGAAGAGGAGGGGCAACCTAAGGTAGGGACGCCGGTGGTGATGAAACAACTAGGGGCGATGGATCTAGAGCAATAACGGGCCAAGACTGAGAGAGAGAGAGAGAGAGAGAGAGAGAGAGAGAAAGAGCACGAGAGAGTGAGAAGAAGAGGGAAGGCGGCGATGGCTAAGGAAGGTGGAGGAGGCCGTCAGCGGCGGGGATGGCCACCGGCATCGGCAGATCTGAAGGCGATTCAGGTGAAGAAGGGCTGACCTGAGCAGGGAGTCGTGGGATAGCGTCGGGCGCTTGTGGGTGCTGGCGCGGGTGACGGCATGGGCACACGGCAGCGGGCGGCGACGGTAAGAGGAGTAGGTGGTCCAATGCGATGCGGCAGCGTGGAGGAAGCCGGATCGTGCGCGGAGTTGCCGGATCGAACGGGAGGTGGCTAGAAGATGACGCGAAGACGGTGGGAGAGCCCGGATTCGAGGCGGCTCCGAAGGGCTTGGCGGCAGTGGCGTCGAATCCGGCAACGGGGAGGCTGGAGGCAGGCGGATCTGGTGCGGTGGTGCCATCCACGCTAGATTGGCGAGGAGATGGCCACCTCCAGGGGTAGTGCAGCGGAAGACGAGAAGAGCTAGGTATGAACCTGGGGCTTTGATACCATGAAAGCTTATAGAAATGAAGCACTTGACTGATTCATTGATATACAGTGATATATATACAATGGTGCTGCTAATGTGAATACATGCAGCAACTGCTAATATGAATATATGCGTCATATTGAACCGAGACATCACAGTAGGAATGGGATGGTAGGCTAACAGTCATAATGGGAACGAGATAGTAGGCTAACAGAAATAACAAGCTGAAATGCTCATGCCGTTGTGTGGCTAGTTTGAGTTGATGCAACTTCATATTTTAATTGATAAAGACTAATCTAGATGAAAAATACACCTGTTCATTACTTTTGAATACCTTTCACATTCTTCGTCGAGACTTTTCAGAAAATGCTAGGTTATAGGATAGATGAGAGGAGAATATAAACAGATGCATGCGTATCAAGAATTTGGGAGGAGCTTCAAAGTAAGAATATCGCAGGCTAACAATTCAAGACAATGCATCAAGAACCGCAACAAATTAAGGTGGTAATGAGAAAGAAAGTGGTCGTGCTCGTCCATCTATATTGCAACCGTTGTGTTTCTTTAAGCTTTGTTCCATATTTGTGTTTTGCGGACCGAAAATGCTATCGATCAGATGTCTAATCTATCGAGAATATTGAACACATTTTCCCCCCTAATTATGAAAATATCGAACACTTGAATCTCTGCGTTCAGAATGTTGTTGTGCAAAATATGTTTCTTCATAATGTGTAACAAATTTACACAGCTGTGACCTTTTTAATGAGCTATAACAACATGTCGAAGCTAGTTATTAAACAAAATGCTGGTGCCTGCTGCAGTAGCTGATTCAAAATGATGCCATCTACCTATCGCAACGTTCTTGACAGACTACCGCAACAACAAAGTCCAGACATCCATCCATAAATCCATCCCATTCCTGGATGTACTTTTTGTGCCATACTAATTAATCATCACAAATGAATCATATGGATGTTTCTTTGGAAAAAAAGGGACCAAACACACTTTATCAACCATAAGCCATTGTCGCCACAACTTTTGTATATGGCATTAGAAAATAAAAGAGATAACCCTTTAAACATGCAAACCTAAGCATGAACATGGAAAAAAAGAGATCCCATTATCACTCATCTTCTGTTGTCTTGCAGTCCGTTACCTTCTGCAACTTGCAGGCCCGCTCATTTTAGTTTCAGTTTCTGACTTCTTACTTATTTTTTACTATTTATAAATTTCATCTTTTTCTAAATTTTTAGCTTTTTTTAGCTTTTTTGCCGGTTCTTTTTTTCCCGTATTCGTTTACGTTGTCCGTGATGAGCTAGCATATTTTTTTCTATTTTTATTTTTTTAAATTTAATTACGCCAAATAAACTAACTTTAGCTACAGTAAAATTTCAATCATTATAGTGCACTTTTAGTTATAAATTACAGCTTTTCAGTTTAACCGAGCGAGGCCTTTAAATCACCGCTATTGGCCCTGCTGCATTGTCATGATCTTCCCTGTCATATAGTTTATGCATGCTATCGAGTCAGACATGTCTGATTTTGCTGTTTACGTAGGGATTATCTGAGAAGTGATCAGCTGTGCATTTAGCCGTACAACGTACACTTTCCGCAATACGCAAGCAATGCATTTTCTACTGAAAAAGCTCCGTTTTCACCAGCCCACGTCAGCATCAAAACACTTCGGAAACCACAGCAAACCTCCAAACGTTCCAACGGCTGATACATCCCAATCCACCAAAACCGACGGCCGAGATGCGTCGAGCCACCCATTCCTCTTCCGGTGCCCCTCGAGTACCCACCCGCGTAAACAGCTGCAACTCGAGCGAGCTCTCCCCTCCTCGCTCCCACTGCGAATCCGCCCGAAACGCCGAAAGGCGAAAGCTCTGCGCTTTTTGCCCCCATCCTCTCGTCCTCCTCCCCACGATATCCCATCCATGGCGGCCTCGGCGCCTCGCCTCCGGATCTGAGCCCACCCAGCCATTGCGGGATCTGTAGCTGGCGCTCCGACCGCCGCACGGTTTGCTTGCGGCGACCCCGGTGTTCTTTGCCGTGCAAGATTTGCTTTGCTGCTCCGTTTCTTGGGTGGGTGGTGGGTACTTCTCCCTGGCCCGTCCTTGGTTTCTTGAAATGGGAGCCTGACACGAGCGGTTGGCGCTACGCAGTGTTGCCGCCGCCGCCATGTGGAAGCAGTTTCTTGGCAAGCTCTCGTGGAAGTCGCCGAAATCCGGCGGGTGCTCGCCGCCGTCGTACGGCGCCAATGGGCGGGAGGCGGAGCTATTGAGCGCGTTGCCTCCGCCGCCGGCGTCACCCGCGGCTGCCGCCGGAGCGGAGGGGGAGACCAAGGAGGACGTGTTCCTCCGGAAACTGAACGCCTGCTGCGTGGTGTTCGACTTCTCCGCCGAGCGGGGCAGGGACTCGCCGGATAGGGAGAGGAAGCGGTAGGTGCTCATGTCCCTCGTCGACTGCGTCGGTGCGGCGGAGGAGCCCCTCACGGAGGGGATGGTCTCGGCCTGTGTGCGCATGTTCGCCATCAACCTCTTCAGGGTCTTCCCGCCCAAGGTCCGGTCGGTCGCTGCGGGGGCGGCGGAGGCCGACGAGGACGAGCCGTTCTTTGACCCTTCATGGTACCACCTGCAGGTCGTGTACGAGCTGCTTCTCCGGTTCGTCACGTGTCCGGTCGTCGATGTGAAAGTTGCTCGGAGGTACATGGACAATTCGTTCATCTCGAAGCTGCTCGACTTGTTTGATTCCGATGATCCTAGAGAAAGGGACTGCTTGAAGACAATCTTGCATAGGATATATGGCAAATTCATGGGCAATCGTCCGTTCATCCGCAAGGCCGTGAGCAATATCTTCTATAGGTTTGTGTTCGAGACCGATCGTCACAATGGGATTGCCGAGCTCTTGGAGGTGTTTGGGAGCGTGATTAGTGGGTTCGCGAAGCCATTGAAGGAGGAGCATAAGTTATTTCTGTGGAAGGCATTGATTCCTCTTCACAAACCGAAGACAGTGGGCTTGTATCTGCCACAGTTGACACACTGCATTACACAGTTTATTGAGAAGGAACCGAAGCTCGCAGGGACTGTGATCAGAGGCCTGTTGAAGTACTGGCCAGTGACGAACAGTCAGAAGGAGATGATGTTCTTGGGGGAGTTGGAGGAGGTGCTGGAGTTGACAGAAATGCTTGAGTTCCAGAAGTGCATGGTTCCATTGTTTCGGAGGATTGCACACTGTCTGAATAGCTCTCATTTTCAGGTAAAATTTCTTCCCGGAAATTCAATTTGAACTAGTCTATTGGTCAGTGCTTGTTTTTGTGTTTAAGTCTATTTAATGTATCTTGTTATGAAGTATTACCGCAACAAGTGCTAGCTTTAGGCATAAAAAAAACTGAGACCTGAGAGTGAGAGGTCGTCGATTCATAGTTTTTTTTAGTTCAGCAAGTTATTTCAATTGAGGGACTCTCAATCCATTTCATTTTTCTGTGGCATCACTATTAACAGACCAGCACCACATACTGCCAAGATATTTTCACAGTTGACTTCAATTTTCAAATTGTAGTGTGCACAAAGAGTTCCCTTTGGGGATCCTTCACACGGCCATGTGTTTTTTTAATGGAAGACCAGAAATAACCAACTTCTTGGTTCTAAACAACAGTTTGGCTTCTAGTTTTCCCCTTCTCCATGTGTGGGGTGTGGACTACAGAAGTTGCACGTGATCTTGCTCATAAGCTACAAACAGGTCACATGGTTGTACTTGAATGATTAAAAGCTCTTCAGAATTAATGCAGCACCACATAGGGAGGACATTTTACATAATTAAGTCATTTTAATCCGGGAACCCTAAATGTTTGGCCCATTATATCCGTAAAACTTCAAGTTGGATCCAATTTTGTTACTGCAGTAACATAGGGTACCAAACAAAACCTCTAGTGGCTGAGATTTGAATGGAAAAAGCACCTGACTAAATACACTCCCATACTGGAAATACCAAACTAGAGAAAACGACGAAGAAAACTATAATATGAGTCAGCAAGATAAATTTGGCCTGTTTTGGCTTTTTAATTTTTTGGTAGAGGGAAGAAGCAAGAAAACATCAACTGAAAACTAAGGCATGATGATTCAACATGTCAGCTGGGCATTATAGATCTTACTGTTTAAATTTGTCGCTGACCATTGCCCAGGTTTAGGAACTGATCTTTCTCATTTCCTAGGAAGAAAATTTTAGTATGTAGTTCACAACGACCACACAATGGATGCAGCTACAAGGCATTGGTTACAAAGGCATGCTAGTCGTTCCAAATAAAATATCCAAGAAAACTTATGTAACATTATTTTATTTCTCCTTAATTTTGCTGTTCATTGGAGAAGCTTTTCTTCCGTATGCCTATATGAGGTTTTAGATAACCTAGCACTTGCATGCACAATGCAACAGTCGCAAAAGATGAATGCAGGATCCTGGTATTGTCTGCCACATGCATTTTTGTCTATAAATTGTACACTACTGGCTAGCCCAGAAACTCATGAATATTCTTTCTTCCTTGTTAAAAGGTTGCTGAAAGGGCCTTATTCCTGTGGAACAGCGAACACTTGTTCGATTTGATCTCCTCAAATCGCCAAGTTATCCTGCCAATTATATATCCAGCTCTGGAAAGGAATGTCCGTTGGCACTGGAACCAATCAGTTCTGAATGTTACAATGAACGTCAGGAAAATGTTCCTCGACATGGATGAGAGATTGCTTTTGGCTTGTCAGAGCAATTTCCAAGAGGAGGAAGAGAAGCGAGCCACATCTGAGGAACGTAGAAGGCTTATATGGGAGCACCTCGAGAGGAACGCCGCATTCCATCCAGTAACTAGAGACATCAGCTTTGCTGTTCTACCAACGTCTGCTCCTCTGGTAGCTCCCACTATGACATAATATAACATGTGTTCAAATGTACGTCATTCCACTCCATTGTTAGCTAGCTATGGGTGCTGCGCAGGGCATTTTGTTAACTTTGTAAGCCCCTTGTGGCAAAGTCTGTAATTAAATAGTTGCTGGTTTGAGGACGAACGCTTGATTCTTTCATGGCTGTAACACCCTGGTTTTTGTTGCCTTATTAAGTTTTTTAAAAATAAAAATAACCATTTAGATTTTTCTTGAATTAATTAAAGCTTAATTTGAATTATCAGAAATTAACAAAATTTAATATAAATAAAATAAGCTTCAAATAAATCAAAATCAGTTTTATTTGGGTTCCTTGTGATGCAAGGAGGTTTTATATATTTTTCTTGGATTTTCGGAGTTTGTTTGCTATTTATTTGAGCTCAATTCAAATTATCTTAATTTCTAAAATTTGGAAATTCTTTTGGGCCAAATTCTTTTCTTTTCTGACCTATTTCGTTTCTTCTGGCCCGGCTAGCTTCGCACGCCTCAACCCAGCTCGCGTCGCTCTCCGCCACGCGTCGTCGTCTGCTTTCCTTCCTACCTCGCCGACATGCGGGCCCCGCTTGTCAGCCGTTACTGTGCATCTTCAGGAGTCCGGCTTCCTCACGGTGCTGTTGCCGTCTTCGCTCTGGGGTCGAAGTCTGCGCCTCACACGTCCGCCTCTTCCTCGCCAATAAATAGCGTCGCCCCCTTTGCCCTAGATCACCCTGAGCTGCCTCGTTCCTTCGCTTTGTGCTGCCATCGCCGAGTTGAAGTTTTGCGTTGCCACCATGCCTACTATCTCCGACGAGCAATTCTTTGTGCCTCGGAGATCCTCCGCTGAAGCCGATCGTACGCAAGCTTCGTCGCCTCACGCGCCACCTCTTCCGTACCTAGCCGACCCGAGCCAAGCCCTCCTCACCGGAGTCCGTCGCCGTCGAGCTAGCTCCGCCGCATTCGCCGTTACCGACCACCGTGCCGTGTTCCTCTGCCAGATCCAAGCCGCTAGACTAGTTCGCCATCGCATGAGGAAGCTATAGATGACCTCGCAGACGTCCAACTCGCCGCCATTCGCCATCAACGTCGCCGGGAAACTATCGCCATGGATTTGTCCCAGTCAGCGTCCAACGTGGCCTACCACATCAGCGCAACCATCTCGCGCGTCCGCCATGTGGGTGCCATGTCAGTCCATGCTGCCACCCTACCCACCCCACCGCAACTCTTCCACGTCATTAGCCACGTGTTAAGCAACATCACGCCCAGTCACTATGCCATGTCAGCCAAACCCATGAACCGGTTCGGTGGACTTAGTCTACCGTAGACCAAGCCACTGATTTGTAGACCCTACCGTCAGAATTTATTTTTCTTTTCTTAATTCTGAGAGAATATTCTCCTTTCTCTCTCAATTTTCAAAAATTTATTTTCTCGGCAAAATTTTGAGAGTTTGTTCTCTTTCATACGAACTCCAATTGACCCAATTCTTCTTCCTAAATTCATCTAAAATTGATATCTACGTTTTCGTTCTTGTTTTGTTATTTTTGGATTTTCTTTTGAGTTTTTTTTGTGTTTTATTCGTTTTCTCTCTCGTTAGATAACGTCTTTGAACGGAGTAAGATTTGAAGATCAAGAAGTGGTAATTGAGCAAGGCCAAAGTAAGTCGCGACCTTTAATTATGTTGAACCTATTATTTCAAATCTAAGTATTTCATTCCAAACTATCGTACATTGCTAATTTATTACAAATATTTGTACTTGGTAGTTACCAACCAATTTTAATTAAATCCCTCCTTTGATAATTTAAATCTCATGATTTCATTGTCACTATAGGATGGTTAATTATCTAGTGATGTAGTATTAGTATCCACTTATATTGTATGTCTAGTATGTTTAGCCATGCTTATTGTTATATTGGGCTCATCATCATATGTTGATCAATTAATTAATTTTGACTTAATGAGATGTTGAATCGTAGTGGTCAGCCATTGTTATAAAATTTGTGTACCATGATATAGGTAGTGTCACTGGTCTTACTTAAACAAAATGGTTTTCACTTGAGCGAGTGAACGTGCAGTAAAGGAGGGGGTGTGGTTAGCACTTTGGGATGTGGATGCCTCGCCTGGGTATTGATTGAGGACGTAATGTTGGACTGAAATGGCGACAGAGGGGGGGGGGTGAATGTCGACTTTTAAAATAACCCCCTCTCAAGTACTTACTTGAAAAACTCTCCTCCAATAGCTATGGAAAGCTATGAAGAAGATAAACAAGACTCTCTGGAAACTCGAGCAATCAGAGAAAATAGGCACTGCAACAGAGAAACCAAAAGGACCAAAGCTCATAAAAAAAGCAAGCAAAACAGGCTGGCAAGAGGGGCCGGTCTGACCGCCTTATATGGGCCGGTCAGACAGCTCTCTGGCCGTTGGTCTGACCGCCCATATAGGGCCGGTCTGACCGCCCATGATGAGCCGGTCTGACCGGTCTTACACCTCCGGTCTGGCCGCACCCCTGAATTTCTGGCAACCCGAGAATACACTGAAAATTTTGAAACTTGAGTATAGTTTCAGATCTTCGAAAATCAAAGAACAAAGTGGATTTCTTCCATTCTTTTTGACCCAGAGCACCACAACAATATTCTAAATAGCAAGGAGAGCTTGGGTAACAAGGAAATCAAACCAAGAAGCAAGAATTTCATATTGTTGGAAGAATCTGAACCTTTGCAAGAACTGAGCCAAAACCTAAATTACTCCCCGATCTTTGATCCTCTGGTACGAAACTTTGAGGATAGCTACTTAATAGCCTTGGGACTCAACGTACCAAGTTTCGTGCCATCTTATGAAGGAAAACGCCATTCTCATCAAAACCCTATAAACATGAAATTGGAGACTCAAGAACAGAAAATAGGAAAATAAAGGTTTCTTGCGATTCAATCCATTTGCTCTTGGAACTAGATGACCAAAGGGTCTAGAAATGCAATTCCATCATAGAGCAACCCATTTTGGCACTCCCCAGCAAGAATCAACAAGAAATCGAAAAACTCAAGAATCACTCAAAAGTGACATCGAAGGAAAACAGAGAGTACGGGAGACAAACTCAGAGATTTGATTCAAGGAAACAAGAAGATTACAGAGGAGTCCCCATACACATGGACATTAGAACAAGAGGAATGATTACATAGTGGCTCAACTCATCTCCAATCTCTCCCTCTCTCCAAATCAAGAAACCCTCTCAAGAACAGAGAAAGGAAGCTACGAAGGAGACTTGCCTCAACAGAACTCTGCCTCTCCTACCAACTAAAGCCTAAAGCCAAAACCACCTCTCAAAGGTTCTTTTGACTAAAGCAAACCCTAACTCTCTCCCAAGCCATGGGAATACATGCAGCCACCAAACCCGTTACGCCCGCTAAACTGAACGGAACCGTCTCCCGCTTGTGTAGCCTCGCGAAATTACCAATTCGCCCCTCCTGCACCTTCCGGGAAGCTTCCGCGCTCCTTGTCATCCACGACTCGCAACCACATCGAATCTCCGCCGTCTTCGACACATCCGACCGTTCTGACCTCGACAACGCCTGTGTCTAGTCCGGTCACCTCGTGTCTCACCACGATTCCGCCTCGACGTTCTGCAACCATCACAGACAAGAAACACATCAAATGGCACCGCTCGACACATGAAAGCATAATTGCATTAACAAATCATATTTACGCGTAATAGAGTCCAAACCTGTCGAATCATCAGAATATGCATCCTAAGCCCTTTGACCAGGTTTGACCAAGTCCGACCGAGCCCGATTGCACCACGCAATGTCAAGGTCCGAACCACCCAAACCAAACTCGACTCTCCTAAACTGATGTCAATTACTCATCACACACATGGGGTCTCAACCACATGGTCTCTCAATCTCCCTCTTGATGAGTATATTGACAAACCCAGAAAAAACATAAAGTTGAGTTTGAGAAAGAAGTCAAACATGGTCCAAAGGAAGAAGCAAAAGAGCCTCATGACCATGTCGACAAAGGAGCACTAGAGCTATACAAGAAAGAGCAAAATTTTCTCCAAAGCTCTAGAAAGCTTCCCAAATGGCTTTTTCTACCACTATTCTCCCCCTTTTGGCAATAAACACATCAATGATGCAAAATAGAGAATATGACATGGTATTGGATGAAATGGCTGAAGTTTGTTTATTTTAAGCATGTAGAGCCATGAGAATTATCCAAGATGACCAACAAGTATTATACCAAATCATAACACATAAACATGCTATCTAGATCATGACAAGACATGTATAAGCCAGCTAAACCAAGTAAGTCATAATCTGAAATTTTAGTGCAAAGTCTTAGCATGTCAAGTCATCCATGATCATAGTCTAGCTAGAGGTATCCAAGGATGATGCAAATCATGTCAATAAGCTAAGCGGAACCAAGAAGCTAGTATTGAGTCAAATTAGAGTGCTACAAGCTCAAGAGTGAAACATTTGTTAAAGTACTTGTAACCTTTGAAATTTTAGCAAATTGAGCACGAATGACATGTTTTTCTTTGGAAATCTCATGATTGTTGCCAACCAGATTTTTGTTTAGTTATGTGCTAGATCTCAAGCCTTATGCGACCACTCCAAGCAATGAGCTTAAGAAGATAGTCTTGGTCATCCAAAACTCCCCCTGAGTTCATGCCTAGTGCAATGGCAAGCCGTCTCATGAGAAAGAATTGGTGAGATCAGTTTTTTCGCACAAAAGAGATCTTTTTGCTTTCATAAAAGATTGTACTAACTTATGCATCATCAAGAACTAACATAGCTCAATCTAAAGCTTAATAGAGATTCAACGCTCAACTCAGCCTATTTGACATGGCATGAATCATAAAAGGATAACTTAAGAAAGACTAGTCTCAAGTACTAACATGATAAGTTTTAGTTCAATTTGAGCAAGTTTAATAACTTATCATGGCAAAAGCTAATCTACACATATGAAGTCATGATCAATCTAGCAAATAAGTACAAGTCATGGCAAGATGTAATGCATTGTAAACATATCATAAATGGATAATAATCAAGGCTCCATGTAATTAAAATGCAGAAATGCTGAAAATGCAAGAAAATCCAGCTCCCCCTCAACATGAGATGCAACTTTTAGTTTAAGTTGAGTTATGTCAATATTAAGCTCCAGAAGCTCCCAAATGAACTCTCCCTGAACCAAAGCAATAAACAAAAGAAGCTGACAAAGAAAATCCGAAAGGGTAGTCCTTAAAGCATAGACAAGATATAGAAGATACTATGGCTCAAACTGACTCTCATCTACCCCATGAGACTCTAGGACTATCAACTGATCATCTAACTCACTAAAGAGCAAACACGTACCCTGTCTACCCGAGAGTGGCCCAACCCTCGCTAGAACCAACAAGAAGTGAGTGAGCTCAACCTAGTGAGAAGAGAAACAACTAATAAGCAGCATCCTAGAATCACAAGATAAGAGCAAGAAGTCTGAACAGCTAGGCAAGAGAACCACTCTAACCTATGCTAGAAGGACTAACCCCAATGCACCCCGAATGCAATGCAACAGAAAGGAGCAAGAGCATAATTAATATAATAAAGCAGTAAAGCACAAAGCTCCCCCTCACAACAGTCCGTAAGGACAAACTACCCCAAGCTCTCCCCGTAGAGCTGAAAACCTAGAGCTATCCAATGGCTTGGTAAAGATATCAGCCAACTGGTGGTCACTCTCCACAAACTGGAGCATGATGTCACCCTTCTCTATATGGTCTATAAGAAAGTGATAGCGAATATCAATATGCTTGGTCCGAGAGTGCTGCACTGGGTTCTTAGCAATGTTAATCACTGAAGTGTTATCACAAAAGAGTGGAACACTATCTATAACTAACCCAAAGTCCCGCAGGGTCGAAGCCATCCAAAGCACTTGGTTACAGCAACGTACTCGGCCTCTGCGGTGGACTGTGCAACACGGGACTGCTTCCTCGAAGACCAAGAAACGAGAGAAGTGCCAATGAATTGGTAAGTGCCAGAAGTGCTCTTCCTATCTATCCTACAGCCAGCAAAGTCTGCATCCGAGTAGCCTCTCAAGGAAAGACAGGAAGAGGAAGAGTACCAGATACCATAGTCAATGGTAGCTCGAAGGTACCGAAGAATACGTTTCACCGCCTGGCGGTGAGAAACGCGAGGAGAAGCCTGAAACCGAGCACAAAGACACACGAAGAAGTGTATGCCCGGTCTCGAGGCAGTGAGGTACAAGAGGGAGCCGATCATACTACGATACTCCTGATGAACTGGCTCGCCGTCCTCATCTGGGTCGAGTGAAGCTGATGTAGCCATAGGAGTTGAAACCGGCTTACCATCACTCATATCGAAGCGCTTCAGGAGGTCTCGAGTGTACTTGCCCTGATGCAAGAAAGTACCCTCCCGAGTCTGCTTGATTTGGAAACCAAGAAAAAAGCTCAACTCGCCCATCATGCTCATCTCAAACTCCGAGCTCATGACATCGGAAAACTGGAAAACGAGAGCATGAGAGGAGCCGCCAAAGATGATGTCATCCACATAGATCTGGACGAGCAGAAGATCAGTGACATGCCGGCGGATGAACAAGGTCTTGTCTCCTTTACCTATCTCAAAACCATGACTCAGCAGATAGGACTTAAGCCTCTCATACCAAGCTCTAGGGGTCTGCTTGAGTCCATACAATGCTTTGGAAAGCTTGTAGACATGGTTTGGGTATTTAGGGTTTTTGAAACCTGGAGCCTGTCTCACATAAACTTCTACCTCAATAAAGCCATTGAGGAAGACACTCTTGACATCCATCTGGTAAAGCTTGAAACCCTTAGAAGCTACGAAGGCAAGCAGGATTCTAATGGCCTCAAGTCTAGCTACAGGGACAAAGGTCTCCTTGAAATCTAGACCCTTAACCTGGGAGAACCCCTGAGCTATCAGTTTAGCCTTGTTTCGAATAACCACACCATCCTCACTCTGCTTGTTCTTGAACACCCACTTAGTCCCAATAACATTGTGACCTCGAGGGGGCTCAACAAGCGACCAGACCTTGTTTCTCTCGAAATTCTCTAACTCCTCATGCATGGCATTGACCCAAGACTCGTCAGAGAGAGCATGACAAATATCTTTGGGCTCAAAGGAGGCAACAAAGGCAGAATAGAGATAGAAATGAGACATGCCAGATCTTGAGCGGGTGACTCGCTCAAAAAGGTCTCCAATAATCTACTCAGAAGGATGGTCCTTTTGGATGTGTTTAGGAGGTCCTGGATGAGAAGAAGAAGTGGCCTCTACCTCATGAGCTGACGAGGTAGGAACAGAGCCACTAGCTCCAGAGGAAGCAGAAGGCATGGGCTGATCGCCTCGAGGTGCAGTGGAAGAAGGCACCTCAAGGGGTGGATGAGAGACTGGATCGGGTAGACAACCCTCATCTCCATCGTCCTCATCATCCACAAAGATGGGCTCGGACTGCTCTAAAGAACCTGAGATATCGGGCCTAGTCCCCGGACTGGCCTCGTCGAAGGTCACCTCATAGGTCTCTACCATATTACTAGACTCGCAGTTCCAAACTCGATAAGCCCGTGAAGAAGTCGAGTAACCCAGAAAGATACCATCACAAGAACGTGACTCGAACTTGTCTAGGTTCTCAGACTTCAAAATAAAGCACTTGCAACCAAACACACGAAAATGAGATACACTGGGCTTTTGCCCATATCTCAACTCATAAGAAGTGCGGTGCAAGTGTGCCCGAAGAAAAACTCTGTTCGAAACATGGCACGCGGTGGCTATAGCCTCAGCCCAAAACTTCCGCGGTGTAGAGTACTCATCGGGCATCGTCCTGGCCATCTCGACCAAGGTACGGTTCTTCCTCTCCATGACGCCATTTTGCTGTGGGACGTGTGGAGAAGAGAACTGATGCTCTATACCTGTCTCATCGCAAAACCTCTCAAAGTAGGAATTCTTGAACTCCGTGCTATTATCACTGCGGATCGCTCGTAAGGCACCTGGAAGCTCAACAGAAAGCCTACTAAAAAGATCTCAGAAATATGTAAACGTCTCATCCTTCGAGGCTAAGAAAAACACCCAAGAGTACCTCGAGAAGTCATCGACCACGACAAGGACATACCACATCCCTCCTGCTGACTGCACTCGAGCTGGTCCAACTGTATCCATATGGAGCAGCTGTCCTGGTGCATCGGTCATAGTAACTGTGACCGGAGGATGGGAAGCGGCAACCATCTTGCCGTGCCGGCAAGGAGCACAACTAGATCTTTGACCATCTTGAGTTTCGGCAGACCACGAATGACATCGTGGCCGCTAACTCGGGTCAAATGGTCAAATCCAATATCACCAAGTCTCCTATGCCAGCAAGAAAGGTCGCGATACTCAGAAGCAACTAAACACCTGAGAGGATCACCAGAAGACTCAGAAAAATCAGCACGAAAGATCCTCCCAAAATGAGAAATCCCGCAAACCAGACTACCCGAAGAAACAAGAATTTTGCAATTGTTTTTCTTAAAGCTCACCTCGAAACCGTCATCGGTAAGCTGAGAAACAGATAGCAAATTATACTGCAGCTTACTAACCAAAGCAACATCTTTCAAAATAAAAGAATCATTAACGCGTACTGTACCTTTGGCGATGACGCACACAGATGAAGCGTCTCCGAAGGTGATCGTCTCATCACCTGGAGCACGGGCAAGGGAAGAAAACCAACGGGAGTCTCCGATCATGTGTCGTGAATACCCGGAGTCTATGAGCCAAACCTTTCCCATCCCTGCCCGACGAGCCTGAGTCAACAAGAGAGTAAAGTCTCAGTACTGGGGTAAATCAAGAGTGATTTTGGCACCCAATACTGAGTAACACGTCGAGCAGATGAAGTAGTCAAACACGACTGACCTCTATCTACCCTACGCTCTCTGTCACTCAAAGAAGCAGACGGTCTATGTGTAGACCTGAAGCTGTTGTTGGCTTGACTGCTACAGAGGAGCGAGTCAAGACACCAGCAACATGCTGTTCACGCCGCGGGTAGCTATCTCGACGGGAGAAACGAGATCTACCCTCAGGACAGCGGAAGTCACGACCAGGAGCATATCGAGGACGAAAGACAGGATACTCAGAAAATCCAAGTCCTCAATGATGCCTAAACCCATCCAGGGCCGGTCCTGGGATTTTAGGGGTCCGGGGCGAAACTAGAAATAGGGGGCCTAGTATATATTTCTAAATATAAATCTATATACACACATATATATGTATCTAATTTTACCAACAAACACTTAAAATGCGTTATGTATTAAAGAAAAATTCATATCAAAGAGTTTATAGATATTATCTTAAAAATTTCTTCTAACATTTCTAGATGCGAAGTCATTGATGATGGTATTGATATCAATCTCATCCAATAATTTCTTCTCAATACATAAAGTTGTCAAACCGTTTAACCTCTCTTGAGACATTGTTGACCTTAAATGATTCTGAAAATTTAAAGAACAATAATATAATTAGTAACTACAAAGCACTAATTATTGATTAAAAAATTCCTAATATGCAAACTACAAGAAGCAATGACAAAGTGATGTAGATGTGGACCTGCTGGTTTGGGAATTCCACAGCTGGTCGCTCGCTCCGCTCCGCTCGCCTGTCGCAGTATCGGCTCGCCTGTCGTGGCGGAGAGAGAGACGGCCACCCTCCGCGGCTCGGCGCGGCGTGCGGCGTGCCCTAGACGGCTAGACGGAATCACGGAAGAACTAAGAAGTCGGAAAGTCAGATTTTAGAAAGAAGACCGAAGACGAGAAGTCGGCCCGGCCGGGAATTCGGAAGACGGATAGACTCATAGACGGATAGTATACATAGTATATATACTATGTATATGGGGGATTGGGGGCCCCTAAATTTTGGGGGCCCGGTGCGGCCGCCCCGCTCGCCCCCCCTCAGGGCCGGGCCTGAACCCATCAGCTGAAGCAACCCTAGACCTCGTGTTGGTCTTAGGTGCACTCAAGGTCTGGGGCTGACCTTGAATACGCCTAAAAGACTCAACACGGTCTCTACGCGTGATCTTGGCGTGTCTGAAGCATCGATCGATCAAATGTCCATCCTTCTGACAAAAGGTGCAATGATACTTCACCTTCTGAGAGGTAGAAGTAGCATGATGAGGCTTCGCCTTCTGAGAGGCCGAAGCCGCAGGTGGAATCACCTTGCTGTCAGAAATCCCTTGGACAAAGCCCGTATACTTAAATTGGACTTTCTCGGTCCTGGGCTCAGTCTCGATCACACCCGGTGCTATGGGTCTGAGCACGGCAGGTGGATGCTTCCTCATGTCCTCATAGAAATCGTATCCTAGACCCTGATTAAATATGCAAATCTTAGATTGGTCTAGGATAAGATTGAGCTTCTTCTTGCCTCCTACAAACCTCTCGAGAGTGTTCATAAGGTACTAACACTCCCGAAAGAGAGAGGTGCAAGAAGAGCAGGGAGAAGAAGAGACAGCAAAAGGTAAGGGAGCAGAGGAAGAACCAACAGTAGAGGAAAGAATGACTTGTGCACACACAGCCAACTCTGAGGGGACAGTCCTACTACTAGCCGGTTGGTTCACGTCGCTAAGCATCTCCACCTTACCCTTGGGCTCCTTCCCCACCTCAGCACAGACATTACAAGCAGAAGTTGACTTCTCTAGAAGATCCTTAGTTAGCTTCACACATTTTTATCCAAAATAATCAAATCAGATTTTAGTTTGTTACAATTAATGCATGGTGAGCTAACAGGGTCCTTAGAAGCACATTGAGCCAATCTATTGTTATCATCAACTAATTCTTGAAACTGCTTGGAGACAGAATCAAGTTCAGCAGTAAGCTTGGGACAATTCACACATGAAGCAATGGGCTCAAGAAGAAAAGCTTGTAATTCAGCAATTTTATGATCTGCCCGTTTTAGCTTCATCTTCAGATTATTGTAATTTTCACAAGTCTCGGGCAGATCGAGAAGCATAGTATATAGACCTCTAAAAGCATTGTCCTTATCCTCACATGAGGTGCAATCAATAGTCTCAACAGAAGTAGATGAAACAGGAACTACTCTACTCATCTCAAGCTCAGCAAGAAGACTAATGTTCTCCACCTTAATTATGTCAAGCTCAGAGGACACACTATCATGCAAGGTCCTTAGCTTCTCCATATCATCCAGCAAGGCAGAACAAACATCACAATCGTCACGGGAGGGAGCAGATCTAAGTGAAGTAAGCTCCCGTGACAAGCTCTCTACTTCCTTCTCCAACTGGCTTAAGAAAAGCATGGATCTAGCATGGAATCTACCTAGCTTAAGAAAAGCATCATTAAGCTGGTCGTAGGTGGGGGATACCTCGTCGGAGTCAGAGTACAGCTCGCTGTCGCTCAGTTCGCCCTCAAGGGCCATGAAGCACATGCCGGAGAAGTCATCGCCGCCCTTGGGTTCTTGCTCGTCCGTTCCATTGTCGTCGCTCCACCCCTCCACCTCGCTGAGGTCGATGTCGTCAAAGGCGGTGAGGACGCGGTGGAAGAGCTTCTTGGCTTTGCCAAGGTCGCGGAACTTCTTCTTGCCTTGGGTGTGAGCAGGAGGCTTCTTGTTGCGGTTCTTGTCGATGTAGTTGTTCTTGCTCACACCACTGTAGTCACCTTTGCCCTTCCCTAGCTTGGGGCAGTTTGCTCGAATGTGGTTGGGGCCACCACACTCGAAGCAGATCACGGGTCCTCCTCTCTTTCTGTCCCTCCTCCTCTTGTAAGCATGGGAAAAATCTCCGAGCTAGGAGGGCTAACTGCTCATCCGCAAGCTGCTCTAACTGATCATCAGTTATGTCACAGAGAGCAGCAAGGGAGAATCCACATAGCGAATCAGAAGAAAGACCCGAAGCCGAACTGGGATCGGTGACTAGGGCCATCGACTGTGACTTCGACTTGCGAGAGACAATGTCAATCTCGTGAGTCTTGAGGCGCGAGTACAGCGCATCAAGAGTCAAAGTCGAGAGGTCCGTGGTGTCCTTGATGGTAGTCACCTTCATCTCCGAAACACGAAGGTCAAGTGCAGCGAGCATCTGTCGAGCGTTATCCGAGTCGGGGTATATGAGACCGACCGCTCGGAGGTTGCTCAGAATCTTGTGAAAACGCACAAAACAATCATCGAGGGACTCGCCAGTGAGCATTTCAAACTTGTTGTAATCTCGCTTGAACTGGTCCTGTTGCACCGTCTTTATTTGGGTGGTGCCCTCATGGTAAGCATCGAGGGTCTCCCAAATATCGAAGGCGGACGAAAGATGAGATATGCGATCAAACTCGCTACGACTCTGGCCCTGGATTATGATGTTCCTTGCCTTAGCGTTTGCCTCAACATCAGCCATATTTCCGGTGTTGATGATCTCATCGGCAGGAACAACAAACCGGACCTTGACCTTACGCCAGATGGCATACCCCTGAGCCTGAATGTATGTCTCCATTCGGCTCTTCCAGAAAGGGTAATCGATGCCATCAAAGACGGGAGGCTTGGTCGAGTACTTGTCTGTCACCATGGCTCTAGAGACCGGTTAAGATCTATGAAGAAGAGCTAATCAGCTCTGATACCAATTGTTGGACCGAAATGGCGACAGAGGGGGGGGGGTGAATGTTGACTTTTAAAATAACCCCCTCTCAAGTAATTACTCGAAAAACTCTCCTCCAATAGCTATGGAAAACTAGGAAGAAGGTAAACAAGACTCTCTGGAAACTCGAGCAATCAGAGGAAATAGGCACTGCAACAGAGAAACCAAAGGGACCAAAGCTCATAAAAAAAGCAAGCAAAACAGGCTGGCAAGAGGGGCCGGTCTGACCGCCTTATATGGGCCGGTCAGACCACTCTCTGGCCGTCGGTCTGACCGCCCATGATGAGCCGGTCTAACCGGTCTTACACCTCCGGTCTGACCGCACCCCTGAATTTCTGGCAACCCGAGAATACACTGAAAATTCTGAAACTTGAGTATAGTTTCAGATCTTCGAAAATCAAAGAACAAAGTGGATTTCTTCCATTCTTTTTGACCCAGAGCACCACAACAATATTCTAAATAGCAAGGAGAGCTTGGGTAACAAGGAAATCAAACCAAGAAGCAAGAATTTCATATTGTTGGAAGAATCTGAACCTTTGCAAGAACTGAGCCAAAACCCAAATTACTCCCCGATCTTTAATCCTCTAGCCACGAAACTTTGAGGATAGCTACTTAATAGCCTTGGGACTTAACGTACCAAGTTTAGTGCCATCTCATGAAGGAAAACGCCATTCTCATCAAAACCCTAGAAACGTGAAACTGGAGACTCAAGAATAGAAAACAGGAAAATAAAGGATTCTTGCGATTCAATCGATTTGCTCTTGGAATTAGATGACCAAAGGGTCTAGAAATGCAATTCCATCATAGAGCAACCCATTTTGGCACTCCCCAGCAAGAATCAACAAGAAATCGAAAAACTCAAGAATCACTCAAAAGTGACATCGAAGGAAAACAGAGAGTACGGGAGACAAACTCAGAGATTTCATTCAAGGAAACAAGAAGATTACAGAGGAGTCCCCATACGCATGGACATTAGAACAAGAGGAATGATTACATAGTGGCTCAACTCATCTCCAGTCTCTCCCTCTCTCAAAATCAAGAAACCCTCTCAAGAACAGAGAAAGGAAGCCACGAAGGAGACTTGCCTCAACAGAACTCTGCCTCTCCTACCAACTAAAGCCTAAAGCCAAAACCATCTCTCAAAGGTCCTTTTGACTAAAGCAAACCCTAACTCTCTCCCAAAGCCATGAGAATACATGCAGCCACCAAACCTATTTATAGCCCTTGGCTAACGGGTCTCCAACCTGTTACGCCCGCTAAACCGAACGGAACTATCTCCCGCTTGTGCAGCCTCACAAAATTACCAATTCGCCCCTCCTACACCTTCCGGGAAGGTTCCGCGTTCCTTGTCATCCACGACTCGCAACCACATCGAATCTCCGCCGTCTTCGACACATCCGACCGTTCTGACCTCGACACCGCCTGTGTCTAGGCCGGTCACCTCGTGTCTCACCATGACTCTGCCTCGACGTTCTGCAGCCATCATAGACAAGAAACACATCAAATGGCACCGCTCGACACATGAAAGCATAATTGCATTAACAAATCATACTTACGCGTAATAGAGTCCAAACCTGTCGAATCATCAGAATATGCATCCTAAGCCCTTTGACCAGGTTTGACCGAGCCCGATTGCACCACGCAACGTCAAGGTCCGAACCACCCAAACCAAACTCGACTCTCCTAAACCGATGTCAATTACTCATCACACACATGGGGTCTCAACCACATGGTCTCTCACTTAATTTTATGTGTCATTGATCTAAACCTTAACATGCAACCACATATCAAGTATGGGATGGACCTGATTAATTAATTTGTGATGTTTCAGTTTTGGTTTCGCCATTATGATGAATGCAGGTGGTTAGTTCACTTTTGGATAACCTTCCATATGGCACAAACGGGACTTTCTGACTAGATAGTTAGCCTATTTGGTAGTGAAACCTTAGCGGACAGAACCGAGTTGCGATTGAACATTGTAAAAGTCTTGTCATGAACTCTTCATCGCACACCCAAGAAAGTGCGCTAATCATGTGGCAATATGAGATGGTCATGTCTTGTGGGTAAAGTTGTGCACCTTTTGCAGAGTTTAAAACTATTCGAATAGTCATGTCCCCGATTATAGACAATACTCGGTGATTTCACATGGGGTAGAATTTCATAAAACTTTAGTTTGGTTGAGAAGTTAATGGTTAGTTCACTTGTGGTTTACTTAATTCCTTTAACTTATAAACTTATTAGGTGGGTTCTTTTGGGCTGATAGCTTATGGCTTAAATATTTGAATTTTGATTATTCACAAGAGGTAGTACGCATAGAAAAATAGTCGCATGCGATTTTGACCGGTACAGCTGAACTTAGTACACTTTTTACTACAATCTTCCTATTGACTCCGCCTTGAAAAAACACTTTTTAAAAGTTAGTTACTGTAGATAGTACGAACATAAGCCACGAAAAAGCCAAAACGAACCTGCCCAATTCATTTCCAAAGTGCCTTTTCAATCTATTTATTGTATTTACACTAAATTATCTTTTTTTGTAAAATAACCACTCAACCAACATTTGATAAGCCTTGCATAATTATATATTGTATCTTGTTACAAACAATTTACTGAATCAGAGGTGGCAAATGGGCAGCTCGGCACGGCACAAACCGGACGCGATGAGACACAGGCCCGTTAGGCACGAGCCCATTTGGCCTATCATTTAGAACGGGCCGTGTCATACCGGCCCATGGGCTGAGCCTCTGACCCAGGCATGGCCTAGGAGGGTGGCGTGTTGTGCTGGACTAGCCCGAGGCACAATTAGCCAGTTGGGTCAGGCCGGCACGGCACACCCGTGTGGCCCGTCTAGCCCGTTTGGCCCAAAAAAAAAGAATAAGCTGATTTGTTAAGTAAAATATGTAGAATTAAAAAAAAAGAAATATAAATTGTAGAAAGTATAAAAATGCACATTAAATTGTAGAAATGGTAGAATACACACAATAAATTAGAGAAAACATAGAAAAGACACATAAATTATAGAAATTGAAGAACAAGACACATTAAATTGTAGAAATGTAATAATAAGCTTTTATTTATGTTAAAATGGCTGCCTCATTAAAAGCTTTGCCAAGTAAAAACTTAACTCAAGAAAACCTTGGCAAAGAAACAAGAGTACAGCTTGTAGCTCAATTTTATAGGTGGAAAAGCATAAAAATACAATTATACATGGTTGCTATAAGAATCGTTGTCGGTGTCCTGACTCAGCGTCCTGACTGCCTTCACCGCCATCTAGATACAGATTGTTGAATGCGTGTTCTAATTCTGTATCCACCACACTGTGTTGGGCACGCGCATCAGCTTGTTCCCAGTGTTTCAATATGAGATGTACTTCCACCATCTCACTCGTGAGTCTTGTGCCTCTCTCCTACAATATTCTTCCGGAAAGACTAAAAGTAGACTTGGAAGAAACAGTCGAGATAGAAACGGTTAACACATCCCGTACAAATATGGATAGCACCTGTGATACGAGAGAGAGAAGGGTATTTGGGCTGGCTTCGGCCTAGCCCAGCCCAGCTTAGATCAACACACCCCATCATAAAACCTAACCAGGAGGAGGCAAAATCCATTTACCCCACCCTCGTGCCGACTCCTCCACGCCTTCCTCATTGTTGTGTGCGCCATCTCTTCCATTGGCACGTACTGCCGCCGTTGTCCAGCCCACTAGCACCATCGCTCATCATCCTTTGGTCGCACCTCCCTTGAGGTGGTTGTCGACGTCGCCATCTCTCTCCACTGGCTACTTACTTTCGCCCTCTGCTTTGCTTCTCTCGACACTGCCAACGCTCCTTGCTACCACGCTGTGCCTCCCCAGGCTGCCGCCGCCCATAGCCCTCCCGAGCCGATGCCGTCGTTGTCACCCCTCGTGGCTTGTCGCTGGCAAGCGCCGCTGTAACATCCCAAAATTCCGCCTTCAGAAAAATTTAATTTCAAATTAATTATTTTAAGGTATTTGAACTTTATTTGGATTTATCTGGGTTTTATTTCAAAATTTTAAATCAAGAAAAATGTATTTAAAATAATTTAATAAAGCCAAAAAGACTTAATATTATTTTTCCCAACCTTCCCTAAATTTTAAAATAATTTTTGAGAATTTTCTGAAATTAAAAATCAATTTTTAAAGTCAAAAAGTATTTTATAAAATTATTAAATGCAAATCTGAAATTAAAAATATTTTTCCAAAGTCTAAAAGAGCTCCAGGAATATTCTATGATTTTTCTGGAATTTTTAGAAATTAATTATTATTTTCTAAGTATTTATAAAATTTCTAGTATTTTCTGAAATTTAATCCGAAAATAAAAATCAATTTAATCCTAGCTTGCCACGTGTCGCTCTCAGATTGAATTCATCTCTCTCCACAATTTAATCCTAGCCATACAAAGTCAGTTACCCCTTTATCTCAATCCAAAGACCATGAATCATCCACTTGCCATGTGTCGCAAATCCGACGGCCCGTACCCCTTCACTTTCCCTCTCTCTCACCGACGCGTGGACCCCACATGTCATATGTTTCTTCTACCTCTACTTCTTCCTCCTCTCACTCTCTTTCTCCTCCATTAGAGCCGAATTAGAAGCTTTAATTGCCGGCCGTTTCTTCCTTTTTACTCCCGTTTAAAGCATGCAATCGAATGCCCTAATCACCCCCACTAATCTACTGGCCGTTTTCCCCTTTAATTCACCCTCAAAACCGCCGGCCACTTCATCTTCTCTCTCCATGTATAAAAGCTTCTCCCGCCGCCCTCCCCTCCCCTTTCGGCCTCTCCTCTCACCGCCGCCCTCCCCTCCTCTTCGGTCGTCGCCCCGCCACCGTTTGCCACCGTCCCGGCCGCCTCCCGCCGCCACCCCGTGCTTCACCGCCGCCGCCGCCACCACCTCCCACCACCGCAGGCCGCCCCGGCCTCCCCGCCGCCGCCGGTAGGTGCGCTGCCGCCCCTCCTCTCCCCGCCGCCGTTCGCGCGCACCGCCTCCGACCGTCGGCCGCCGGCGGGCTTGCCAGCCGCACGCCGCCCATGTGTCCTCCCCTTTGATTTCTTCTTCAATTACTTTTCCCCTTTGTTTTATTTTTCTTTGATGATGTTTCTTTGTCAAGAAAGAACAAATACTCACTTGGTTAGTGGAGGCAAGTTAGTGCATGCATGTGTGAGGTGGTGGGTTCAAATCCTGGGCAAGGCGTGTGTATATTTCGGTTAGCCTTGGACATTTTTATCTCTACTCAATGACAGCCGGGCCCCACACGTCATACTAAAATTTTTCTATTTCAGCCCTTTTTTAAAAAATATTCACATTTAGACCCCTGGTAGTTTTAATTCCATTTTTAGACCCAGGGGGTCGGCGCCGTGACCCACGGCGCCGAGGTAACACGTCTCGGCGCCGAGGTCCCAGGCCCGCGTCAGCGTGGTGGCCTGCGTGGCGCCGACGTGGCGGCTAGCTCGGCGCCGTGGATCTTGGCGCCGAGGTCTGGCCAGCGGGCCCCACGGGGCCTTCTCCTTTCTCCCTTTGTTTCTTTCGTTCTCTCTCCTTCTCTTTTCTCTATTTTGCGCTCAGCTGGCCGCCCGCCTCCCCGCCGCCTCCCCTCCCCGCTAGCCCGCGTCCCCGCTGGCAGCCGAGCCCCCACCGCCTCCCCGGCCGCCCGCCTCCCCGCCGCGGCCGCCCGCCCGCCCCATCGACGCCGCCGGCCGAGCCCCCACCGCTTCCCCGGCCGCCCGCCTCCCCGCCGCGGCCGCCCGCTCGCCTCCCCGCCTGCCCCATCCACTCCGCCGGCCGAGCCCCCACCGCTTCCCCGGCCGCCCGCCTCCCCGCCGCGGCCGCCCGCCCGCCCGCCCTATCCACGCCGCCGGTCGCCTCCAAGCCCGCCTCCCCGCCACGGCCGGCCGGCTCCAAGACCGGCCGCCTCCGCCCGGCTTTCTCCCCGCCCGCCCCATCCAAGCCCGCCTCCCCGCCGGCCGCCTCCAGGACCGGCCGGGGGCCGAGGGCCGGGGCTGGTGGCACGCAGCAGCAGCACCGACCATGGCCTGGCTGCCTGGCTAGGGCCCGTCCCTACCACCGCGCCGCCCGGTTTGTCCACTACCATCGTCGGACAGGTAAAATTGACTATGCAATTTAGTTAGTTAATTAGCATCAATTATAGTGTAGTAGTTAGTTAATTTAGGTACTTAGGTACTCAGCCAGTTAGTTAGGTAGCATTTAGTTAGTGACTCGGTACTTATTAGTAACTATCTAGTATCCAATTTCGATTAAAGGTATTAAGTTTGGTTTTCTGTATGAACTAGATGGACAACGTAGTCACCCTATATCATGGAGGCAGTGTGACAAGTGATGATTATGGAAATGTTCGATTTGTTGAAATGCAAAGGGTGCCTCTGATATTCAGTGATTGGCCGTCGTTTAGTGAGTTGGTTGCTAGGGCCCGGGAGGAGCTACATTGTCATGCAAACGAGGAGAGCATCACAGTTGAGGGGTTACTTCACTTCGGTTCGAAAGACACAATTCTAAGGCGGTTGATCTTAATTGGTTGTGAGGATCAGTGGGACAAATATGTCAAATTGGTTATGAGGAATGAGTTCCAATGTTTGGACCTTGTTGTGCGGAAGGTGTCCATTGATCCCACCCCTCATGGTTATTCACCAGAACTAGGTCATCAGGCACCCTTTGACCCTCCGTTACCGGACCTTGCGGTGGATGTGGAAGAACTGCCTGAGGTGCCCGATGCTCTATCTGCCCCGAACGAGGTTCAGATTTCTCAACCAGTTCGAGTTGAATGTCGAACTGATGATGTCGTGGCGGCCCCTCAGGAGATCCCTTTGACCCAGAATCATCCCAGTAAGTGTCGAGCAACACTTTAGCTTTTTCCCGTCATTCCATTCTTTTGTCTCAATCCCATCGTTTTCGTGCTTATGATGCAGGAGACATTCCTGATAATGTGGGTGTTCCTCCTGTTGCTACATCTGGCAACGTTGAAGAAGTCTGCAGGGACTCCAACAGTGTGGATGTTCAAATTGTGGATGATCTGGAGCCTTACGAGATCGCAAGGGCCGTTGATTCTGATGATGACCAACCTTTTGGAGAGCTGACCGAAAGTGATATTGAGTTGATCAGGCGTTATTGCCCTGGCCGGGATCCTGGCCGGGATCCATCAGTTCATGAATTCAGCGATCTTAGGCATTCTCGTAAGGCTTATGCAGAAGGAAGGGATGACGAGCTGCTAGATGCTCCTGAGGCCGGGCCAAGCATGACAATTGAGAAGGGCATGGTGTTTGAGGACTTGCCTGCATTGAAAAGGTGGCTGCATGAGTATTCAGTGATTCGTAAAAGGCCATTCAAGGTGAGGCATTCTTATCTGGAGCGGAGGTACACAGTTGTGTGCGAGAAGGAAACATGTGAATGGAGGGTTTGTGCTAGGAAACAGAAGGACACGGGAAAGTTCAAGATCACAAGAATGGTTGGCCCACACACTTGTGCCGAAGCAGAGCTCAAACAGAAGCATCGGTAGTTGAGCTCTACCATTATTGCCAAGTCACTATGGCACATAGTAAAGGGAGAACCCAATATGAAGGTGAAGACACTTGCTGGGTTTGTTAAGGAGAAATTTGGATACGAGATAAGGTATGGAAAAGCATGGAGGGCAAAGCAACGCATCTGGAAGATGATATATGGGGACTGGGAAGATGGGTACGAGCCGTTGCCAGCACTCTTCAATGCAATCAAAGTGGTTAATCCAGGCATGCATTATGAGTACGTCCCGAAAGCAAATGAATGGACACAAGATGGGAGGCAGATATTCTTCCGTGCTTTCTGGTGCTTTGCTTAGTCCATCAAGGCCTTTCGGCATTGTCGTCCTGTCTTCTCCATTGACGGTACGTTTCTTCTTGGCAAGTACCAGGGCACACTTCTGATAGCCATTTCCTGTGACGCAGACAACACGTTGGTTCCTTTGGCGTTTGCTTTGGTTGAGAGGGAGAACAAAGACAGCTGGGGATGGTTCTTGCGGCTCATTCGGAGGCACGTGGTCGGCCCTGGTAGGGCGGTTGGTGTCATATCTGATAGACACCAGGGCATACTTGCTGCCGTACAGGAGCAGATACCGGGGTATCCAGCTTTGCACCGCCGTTGGTGCACTCGGCATCTTGCCGAGAATCTACTCCGTAAGGATGGTACGAAGGATAACTTTCCTCTTTTCGAGGAGGTCGCTCGAATGCTTGAGGTCAAGTTCTTCCAGGAGAAGTTGGAGCAGCTTAAAACTGCAACAAACGCAGAAGGTAGACAGTGGTTGACATGATTGATGAGAGATCTCGACAAATGGACAAGGGCTCATGACGATGGTGGTTGGAGGTACGAGTTTCAGACAAGCAACATGGCCGAATCCTTCAATAATTTGCTTAGGGGTATACGTGGTATGCCCATCAATGCTATCGTATCCTTCACCTTTTACAAGCTTGTTGCCTGGTTCAACGAAAGACACGCACATGCAATAGCGCTACAGAGTAAACAAGAGAGATGGGCGCCAAAACTGAAGCGCCACCTTGAAAAGGCAAAGGCGAGGGCTGAGGCACATGAGGTACATTATTTTGACAACGCCACGGGCACTTACGAGGTTGTAGAAAGGGGTGGTACAACAACCGATGGAGAGCTCCGGCCGACGAGGAGGCATAAGGTTGTCCTTATTGCTTTCTCATGCACATGTGGTAAACTGAGGCAGTACCACTTTCCATGTTCTCATTATGTGGCAGCAGCAAGGCATCGCAACTTTGACTACAAGAGCAAGATACCTCGGGAGTTCAGTGTTGACAACCTTGTGCTTACATGGTCTCCCCGTTTCGAGCCTTACCGGGATGAGGGAGAGTGGCCACCATACACCGGGCCCAAATACATTGTGAATCCGGGTAGCCGTTGGAACAAACGTGGAACCAGGAAGAGGACGAGACACAAGATGGTTATGGATCAGCTTCCAGGAAGAATGAGGCGAGGGAGAGCAACCCCCTTTCTTACTTTAACATCCCAAATTTTTCCTAAAAAAAACCTAAATAAATAAAAATTAATTTAAATTAAAATAAGTATTTTTGTGCCTAAATTTTAAATTTAGATTTGCCCTGAATTTCTGTTTTTGAAAAAGCTAAATTTAAAAAGCATTTTCAGAAAAGCCCAAAATTATAATTAAATAATATGATATTTTGATTTTGTATAAAAATTCTATGTCAAATTAAATATTTGGAGTTATTAGGAGTTTGTTTGGGATTTCTGAGTTTTCAGGAGTTTAAAATGTATTTTTAAAATTAAAAAGTATTTTAAAGCATGAAAATTAAATACCAACATTAGTTGGAAATATTTTTATTAAGTTTCAAATGTCTCCAGGAGGTTCTAGGAATTTTTCTGGAATTTTTGGAGGTCATTTGGTATTTTTCTGAGGCTTAATAGATTTTCCAAGCTTTTTTGAAAATTAGAAATCAGAAAAAAATAAAATCAATTTCCCTCTCCTTACCTCCGGCCGCCACGTGGACGGCTTGGATCTCGCCACGTCGCCGCCATCCGGCCGTCGCCTCCTCCCGCCTACCCCTCCTCCGCACCCGACACGTGGCCGATCTGATTTGCCGCCTCCTCCCTCGCCCCCATCCGCCCGTCCACCCGTCGCCCACACTCGGCCGCCCGATGCGCGCCCTGCCACGCGGCGTCATCCCGGTCGCCCGCACCTCCCCGCTCCCCTCTCTCTCTGCGCCCCCGGCCCCACCTGTCATCTCCCTCCCCTCGCCGTCTTCCACCTCGCGCCGCCGCCGCCTGCAACCGCCGCCTCCGCTTGACCCGGTCGCCACCCCGCTTCCCTCGGCCACGCCGCCTACCTCCGTGCGCCGCACGCGCCACGCCCCACTTCCCCTCTCCCTCCGCGTTCGCCGCCCACGCTCCCACGTTCCCCATTTCGGCGACAACCGCCGCCGCCTCTCCGAACGCCCCGGCCACCAATTCTTCCCACGCCGCTCCTCCCCTTCCCTATTTAAACCCACCTTCGGCTCCGCCTCACTTCGCACTGCCTTCCCTCCGCTCCAATTTCTCCTCGAAGTGCCTCCGCCCCCGCTTTGCGCTTGCGCATCCGCCCCCGCTTTGCGCTTGCGCCGCCGTCGGCACCGAAGTTCCTCCGGCGAGGAATTGCGGCCGACCCAAGCCCTCCCGCGCGCGAACCGACCCCACCCCGGGCTTCCTTGCGCCTCCGCCGACGTCCTCCGCCCCTTTGGCCAGCTCGAGCGCCACCGGAGCCCCGCCGCCGCGTGAGGCCTGAGCCACCGCCGCACCACCCTCACTGCCGGCCGTCTCCTGTCACTGCCGGTAAGAACCGCGCCCCTCCTCGTGATCGCCGCGCTCCCCTCTCCCTTCCTCGCCCATCGCCGGCCGTCGATGAGCCGCCGTGCGCCGGCGAGCTCCGTGGGCCCGAGCGTTGCCCCGGCTGGCCTGGCCACATCAGCAGCCGGAGCTGACGTGGGCGCCACCTCCCCGGCCGCGTCGGTCCAACCTGCCCCGTCAGCGCCACGCAGGTGGGCGTGCCACCTCGGCTGACCTTTCCCTCCGTGGGCTCAGTCTATAGACCCCAGGCCCACATGTCAGCCTTTTTCCCCTCTTTTCCTATTCAAAAATAATCCGGCCGAAAAATAAAATTCTAGGGCTGACGCAATGCTGAGGTCATAATTCAGAAATTTCTTTAGAAAAATAATTCCAGAAATACCCTTTTTCTTTTTCTCTCTTTTCAAACTTCCCGGAGCCCGTTCTCCTTCGTCCTAACTCCGATTTAGCCCATTCAAATTTTTAAATTCATAAAAAATTCCCCTCTATCCATTTATGGCCACAATTCAAATTTTTGAAGTCAATTTGAATTTAATTTGAATTTATTTGAATTTGGTGGGTTATTTTCACGTGTAGACTTCGACGATTCGGGAAATTTCTTCGACGAAGATTCAAATCAATTTGAAGAGCAAGGCAAGTCACACTCCTTGATCATGTTGATCCCAGTTTTTAAATAAAATTATGTTGTTTTAAACTATACTGCATGCATATTTATATTCAACGTATTTCAATTCAGTTTTAAATTTAGCTATTGCCTACTTGTTAATCCCTCCATTGAATTTGAATTCCTCAATACCTTGTCACCCTAGATTCAAACTCTGGTTAATACATTATGTTGGCTAGAGAGTTTAATAAAATGCTTAGCCCTGCAAAGTCATATAATTTGGTTTTGGGATACCTTTTCACATAAAAGATGAGCTTTTTCACATGAAATGATAAGCTTTACAAATGTACTCTTGACTTTGGTGAGTCAAGGAGTGTTATGAAATATTTTGAAAACAAAATATAAAACTGGTTTAGACTTAGGCAACTGGTTAGATTGGTGGGTGCAAGCATGCCCTGTTGGTTGGAGCCGCAGTGGTTGATTGTCGTGCACAGGGGTATGTGGTTGGGCCTAAGTCAGATTAAGGACCGGTCTGTGAGCTACTGTTGCAAAGCCCTAATCGTACTACCACATGGCTGGTATGGGACAGCCCTGGCTGAATAATTTGCAAAGTCCCAACCTGAGTCAAGTTGTAGGTTGAAAGTGAGCGTGGTTGGTGCCATGTGAAGTCTCACTTGGGCGAGCGTGGTTAAGCCATGAGAAGTCTCGTCTAGGCTCAAGAGGGGGTCCCGGTCTGGTGGATTCCTTACTGGGGTGAAACCTTAGAGTTGGCTCGACCAGGTTGAAGGCTTTGCGTTGTAAAGGCCTTGTCCCGACTCCTTGCCGCACACCTAAGGAAGTGTGTAACTCGCGTGGCACAAAAGGATGATCGTGTCTTGTGGGTAAAGCTGTACAACCTCTGCATAGTGTATAATCTATCCTGGATAGCCGTGCCCACGGTCATGGGCATGCTGAGTAAAAGTTTTTCATGGATTAGATTTTGTTTTTCAAAAATGATTTTCGAAAACCTTGTGGATGGATGGAATCCATGAGAGAATGAAAACCTTGTGGATGGATGGAATCCATGAGAGAATGAAAACGATGTGGATGGATGGAATCCGTGAGAGATTGAAACCTAGTGGATTGATGGAATCCATCAGAGTTGCGCAGTGAAAGCGTGTGGATGGATGGAATCCATACGTGGTCTTTTGGAAAAGATGGTCCGGGTGGGATGCCCGTGGATAGGTTGGTGTTTGGTCGGAGCCTGCACTGACGGTATTATTTTCTATTACAAGTATTGTTTTTACTTACTATATTAAATTCAGCAATTTCAATCTACTTATTGTATTTCTTAAATGCTGTTTTATGCAAACTAACCCTATAAGCCTTCCATTGAAACCTTTATCATTATGATGTATTTTCCCGTGTGACTTGCGGAGTACAAGTTTGTACTCACCTTGCTTTTTCCACACAGAGGAAGATGATGTCGACTACGGTGAAGACTTGGACGAATAGGCCGCGTCTTACTGTCGTTTGCCTGTGGGCAGGCTTGGGCTTCGCTTCTTATCAGTTTGCTTCCGCTGTTATTTCCTTTATTTATTTTTCCAATGGGCGTTGATGTAAGATTTGGCCATAAGGCCGTACTCTTTATTTAATATAAGAAGTCATTTGTGCTTGGTATTTATCTTTGTTGTGACTGTGTGCACTAGCTGATCCTGGACTAGTGCGATTTACATAGAGGATCCAGGAGTCGTTACTTCGGGTTCCGACAAAGGTGGTATCAGAGCCATGACGATACTAAGACGCGACCGTAGATAGATTAGAAAGGTCAAACCCTAATGACTTATTTTACTAAACAGTAATTTCAAAAGTTTTGCTTATCTTACCCCTTCATCTTTGCTTATCCTTATCTCAATTCTATCTCGTCTATATATCATTTTTGAAAAGAAAAAAAAACCTATTTCTGCATCTTCCCTTGTTCCAAATCAACTATAGATGGCAACCGTTGGAATTCTTTGACTTTGTCGCCGCTTCAATCTTCGCCATGAAAGATCACGCTTTATACCTCGACAGCTGCGAAGGATCGCACCAAGACAACCACTACTAGAAATCCCCCCTGTAGTGACGCTTTATTTATATGTTAGACACGCTTTATTTCATCTCTACAAGATTGTAGGCACGTTTTTATAAAGCGTGTTAGAAGCGTCTTCGCATGGACCGTGTCAGGACTTGTAGAAACGAGTTCTCTAAACGTATCAAGGAGATAAAAAGACGTTTCGTAGAGACGTTAGTTGCATGCCTACGCATATTGATACACTTTTATAGATACATTTATATAGCGTGTCTATTTGTGTAGTTACGTTATATAGCAGCGCTTCATTACGTGTTAAGAAATGTAGAGACGTTCTCATATATACATTTATATTATGTGTGTACTAATGTAGTCACGTTGTGTAATGACGTCGTATTGTGTATTAAGAAGTATAGAAACGGTTGAGTAGATACATTTATATTGTGTGTCTAACAATGTAGATACATTTTATAGTAACACCATTTTGCGTTTCAAGAAATATAGAGACAATTTTATACATACATTTATATTTCGTGTCTACTAATATAGCCACGTTGTATAGTAATGTTTTATAACATCATATCAAAAATATGGATATTGATGCATCTTTATAGCGTGTCTATTAATATAGGCACATTTATAGTAACGCCTTCTTACATACTAGAAATAAAGAGACATTGTTTACAAATTTGGACACAAATGAATTTGCATGAATAGATAATGAGAAAGTGAATCATGAAGGCATTGCATTGAAAAATCCATTGTCTTTACAAAACAAGATACTGATTAATAACTCATTAGAGTGCACTATCAAAGACAAACCATATTCATAAAGAAGCATAGGAAAAGTGGCAATATCGTACAAATATCTATATTTTTTCTCTAACATCTAAAATCTATCTTGTTCACTCCGAAACTTGTAGCTTGTCTTTCCATCCACATCAAGTTACATGTTTCCATCATGCTGCAAAATAAGAGGAGATTAAGTTGACGCACATGAATTCTAATCAAATGGATCTAGCACTTGAAGAACGAAACATACCAAGGTTGTGCAGGTTTGAGTTGAACTCTTAAGTCTTTTAACCTACAATGAGACATGTGTTTAGAGGGATAGTACAATTTTAGGAAATCAGAAAACTGTAAAGCATTTGGTTAATATAAGAGAAAACTTACATGTGAACGGGGCCAAGCAACAATAAAGCCAATAACATCTCTCATAGTTTTCATAGAATAGAGTGGTCTAGGTAACATCTCATCTCCATTGTTTCCATTGCCATTATTTTCAAGGGCATCAACATAAACCCCAACAAATTCTTTCCCAAGCATGGTGCCACCAATATTTCGAGTGCTGTCAGTAGTCACTAACTTTCCTTTGGCCACGACTTTACATTTGTTTCTTAGTGAAATAAGATAGACTTCCACTTGGCTCTACCATTTTGTAAAACATAAAGCTATGATCTTCAAACTTGTAATTAATTTAGCTTCGAAACAACAGGGGAAACAAGTACATACCGATCCTGATTGATTATGAGCTGGAGCTTTAATTCTTTGAGATCTCTGTAGTAGACACAATTAAAGCATATCATCGATCTAGCAAGTTCAGCCATATTATCTATATGAAGGGTTACAATAATAGGAACATAGACATACCATGTTGGTCATTATGCTACCACGTGGTAAAGTTAGGCCTTTAGAACCCTTATCTGCTAGACCCTGATTCTCAATATGTGCCACCTGCAGTCATAGTTGAACTCTCAGTTTTGTGACATGTAACATGGGTTATGTACCACTCAATTTAGATTTCTGATAATCAAAATAGATGTACATGACTGGAATATTTCATAATGTTAGCACATCTCAGACCATATTGCATATTGGAGATTTCAGTTCATGCAAGAAAATTCTAGCAAGCCTATAGCCAATGAACACAAATATTCCAAATTTAGCGCAGATTATTGTTTTCAACTTCATATTGGGAGTTGCAGCAAGACTGTAAACTAAATCTCACATTCAGATTCCCTCCAAAAAATATCATATTCAAAGTAGTGGCAACACTCGGAAGGAAATGTAACAATGGGCTGCACTTAATTAAAAACAACTTATAATTAGCTAGGAATAGAAATATAATGCTCCTAAATGAAATCACCAATAAAATAAAATCAAATTATAGTAAAGCAACACCATGTGAAAAGATATATTGCAAGGTAGGTAAAATATGAATATTCTTACGGCTAGTATTTTCACATTTTCACTTGATTTGAGTTTTGTGCATCGTTTACTTGATTTGAGTTTTGTCTGTATGAAGTTTGACTGTATGAAGTTCGAACAGCATGAGCAGGTGTGCTGTTCTATCAAGAATCACCACCAGTGGATAACTGGAGATGGAGGCAGGCAAATAATTTTAGACATATAACTTCTCATGAGAAGATGCATATCTTGATTGTCTCAATCCCAGCCGTTATGTTTCTAATTAAACGGCTCTCATACTCTCAGAAGGCCAGCTTATTCGGTCCCTGTCTATCTAGTGTTTATGCCGTATCACTATATCACCTTTCAGAACTTATCCTGAACATGTTACTACTTCAGTTATTTTGGCAGCACGAAAACAATGACCATTCAGTGGTCCACTTTACAGACACCATGGAAACATAACGATATGCATCCATGGGTGAAATATTGATATAAAAGTCTAATCTATCTAAAGCCTCACTTCTAAACCATTCGACTCTGAATATTCTTAGTTAATTAGATTTCAGTTTTTGATGCAATAGACATTTCTAACATACCTTTGCAACCATTGGCTCACGTGGTAACGATGACCAGACAAAATCCTTGTTGACTTGACTACAATTCTGGGTATGTGGCCCCTGCATATTTGTAACCATAGTATTTAGGACATTAGCATGTACTTACATACTATATTGTAGCTAAGAAATTAGAAATAAGAGCTACGCTCGCTTCTGATTCTTGTGGCTGCGGCTGCATCTCATAGCTACAGTAACGTAGAATCACAACTGAGCAGGCTGAAGAAAGGTTTAGTGTTACCTGAACAGAATTTTCTGGAGAGTACACATTATCATTTGGGTCTTTAGGGTCGATGTCAATATCATTATCACTATATACGCCATGGATACTGTCATCACTACAATCCTGCTCAGTATCAGTATCACCATCTATTTCAGTATGAACAACCTGCAGAAAAATGAAACATCAGACACATAGTTACAAAATACAAATAAACTCATCTCTAAGAGAGGGAGACAGAGACAGGGACCCATGGAGGCTTACTTCATCATGTAGAGCTCTTTCCATTTCATTTATCCAATCCACATCTGGATACTTTTGTGACATAAACGCAAGCCAATGTTTCATGACATTACTCATGCGTTGCATCTTATTTTCCATTGTATTTACTTTGTCATGGTACCTTCTTTCTTCCTCAGTTTGAGTAACAAAAGTAATACCTTTAGAAACTTGTACTTGACTCCAGTACTTATCATCATAGTACCCACGTGCTTTTAATTGTTTAGCAACGATCTCATAGAACACCTCATTAAAATCATTAGCTGAAAGATTACCATTGTTCTGCTCTTTCCTTTTTTCTAATTCCTCAAATGATGCATCCTATTGAAATAAGCATATAGGAAGTTCACATAATCGTAACAACAATTTCAAATCCAACGTTAATCATTAGGAGCAGAAAAATATACCATTACTAACTTCACTTTGTTGGTGCTGTATCTGCCATTCTTTTTCTTATGAGCAGCATCCCATAATTCTATCCTATGAACCTTTCCTTTCCTTTGATCTTCCTGCACAAGATATTAAATTTGAGGATCCAATCACTTCTCTATTACATGATCATTGAATCTAACAGATAACAACATGGTTAGAATATATATCACCATCTCTTTCTTCAGTCTAGCATGGCTTTTCCTCCCTGTTGTGTGTGTATTCTTCTGTTCTTTTGCACACCGAGAGTTTGTTGCACACAATTTCTGTAAATATAGCAAAGTGATAAAGCACAAATGTTACATTACTTTCTTTCAAATTTCCTGTAAATGTTAGATAAAAAAGATGTCACCTTATGTGTTTCTTGACACCAAAAGCCAACAAGAGATCTCCACTGATGTTCATTAACAGTTCTTGGTCTACCTTGTATAATTTGATCTAGAGATCTCTCTTCACGATTGAAATGTTCTTTCTTCAACTTAGATTTGTAGGCTCGCCACCTATTGTTTACAGTTCTTAGGATCCAGTCTCTTGTAAGTTGTAGAGTTTGGCTAGGAAAGACAAATTTTGACTGTACAAAGAAAAGCTAAATAGTTAGTGATTGGAACAAACATTAATGTACTTTTCTTGCATTGTATAGATTACTTTTACCTCAACATCCATGATTATTTGTTCCTTGTGTTTATTGAATAGATCATTGTCCCATCTTGGAATGTGTAATGGGGCAAATGTTGATTTTTGTGCTAGATCCCCAAGGTGCTGTCCAAGAACAGAGGCTGACCTTTCATTTGGTACACCATTTTCATCAGTCCCTACAATTACCTTTCCTCCTTGTAATTTCAATAAATCTGAGACTCCAAAATCCCCTAAAACTTGCCGCCCCTGTCCATTCGGCCCTGCATGTATGAAATTATATGATTTGACATTGTATTTAGATATGTCAACGCAAAAATATCAAACTTACATATTATCTTAATTGGACTTCACTGCTACAGACAGCCCTATCACAGACGGTTCGGAACCGTCATCACAGACGGTTCTTGAACCGTCAGTGTCTAGGTGTCAGTGATAGTTGTGGTTATCACAGACGGTTCCCAAGCCGTCTGTGATAAAAACATTACAGACGGTCTTTATTACTAACCGTCTGTGATATTCGAGTATCACAGACGGTTTTTTTGTAAAAAACCGTCGGTGATAGTCTTGTATCACAGACGGTTTTAAAAAAACCGTCTGTGATACGAGACTATCACAGACGGTTTTTTATAAAAAACCGTCTGTGATACAAGACTATCACAGACGGTTAGTAATAAAGACCGTCTGTGATATATACAATATCACAGACGGTTGTTATTACTAACCGTTTGTGATATTTTGTATATCACAGACGGTTTTCATTACTAACCGTCTGTGATATTTGTGTATCACAGACGGTCAGTAGTAAAGGCCGTCTGTGATATCATTCACACCACAGACGGCACTCTTTGAAACCGTCTGTGATATTGTATCACAGACGGATTTTAACAACGAACCGTCTGTGATACCAAGTGCATCATCCATTTTATTTGATATTTTTTGGCTAGCCTCAGGATATGCTAGCCATGCCCTCTGAACGCAAGCAAGCAAGCAGATTACAGATAAATGACAGATATAAGTTAATTGCAACTCATAGTAAATTACAACAAAATTCGTACACAGCAGATCACATACATATATATATAGAATGAAAATCGTTACACAAAATCTGACAAATGAAATCATTTGAAGGAATTGTTTGATTTGTACAGTTGAATCCAATGTTTCAACATCTAATTATCACCATTGCCGGCGTAGAACTCTCCCTTCCTACTTATGACCTCTCCTAGCAAGAATTGGGAGATGAACCGTTTGTGATACAAGCAATATCACAGACGGTTCAACTTAATAACCGTCGGTGATTGTTGCCTATCATAGACGGTTCACATAAATAACCGTCTGTGATAGTCTACATTATCACAGACGGTTCTTAACACGAACCGTCTGTGATGCATACTATCACAGACGGTTCGTCTTAATAACCGTCTGTGATTGTTTTATCACAGACGGTTCGTTAATAGAACCGTCTGTGATACCCAGATGCCGAAGCGACTATCCATCTGCTTCTTCCCACTTCTTTTCTTCATCCGAGGCCTGCTGCGTGTCTTGAGGAATGCCACATCTGAAGATCAGTTCTTGACCAGCTCTTGGGTCTTCAGATGTGGCATTCCTCAAGACACAGCTGCAGGCCTCGGATGAAGAAAAGAAGTGGGAAAAAGCAGATGGATAGTCGCTCAGAGAAGAAGTCGGCAACGTCGGCTGCTGAAAAATCTGGAAATGTCTTTTTTTGAACTTTGTAATAAAATTGCCTTGAATTTTGCAGGAAAAAGAAGGATTGTCGGAGTGGACATCACATCTCGACAATAGTCGGCATCGTCGAGGAACATGCAAATATAGAGGCAAGCACAAAAACTCAACAACACATTCAGATCGATCTATTACAGGATATCAAGCTAACAAACCCTTCGCGGCACGACGGTCCACACTAAACAAGACACACTTACGACACTTACGGCAAGAGTGTGTTGTTTAGTATGAACCGAACGTGCCGCGATATGGAGGTGCTAGCTCACAGCGGAGGGGAGATGCATGCAGGAAGCTAGATAGTGGATGAACTCACGCGTGACTAGTACCGGTGGAAAGGTTGATGGGGAGTTATTAATAAGGGCCTGGCCGTGGGAGGAACTGGTGCCAGCCATTCGATGTGGAGAGAATGGACGGGTGAGATCGAAATCCTGGGTATACGCCAATTATTGGTGACACGTGATATCACACGCCAATTATTGGTGGTATGTAATTATCACAGACGGTTATTAACGCGAACCGTGTGTGATAATAAATATCACAGACGGTTCTTAATACGAGCCGTCTGTGATGTTAGTTATCACAGACGGTTATTAATAAGAACCGTCTGTGATGTCTCAATTATCACAGACCGTTCGTGATAATAACCGTCTGTGAAAATATCACCGACGGTTGCCAGTTTAAACCGTCTGTGATGTAGCCGTCCAGTATATTATCACAGACGGTTTTTTATGAAAAACCGTCTGTCATAAGCTTCATACCAGAACTGCTTCGCGCGTGTTTCGATGCCAGAACGCTTCGTGTTTCGATCGTCTAATTAACGTCTCTCGATCGTTATACGAAGCGTCTATATCATTAATGTTTGGGTATACGAACCGTTTGTGCTAAAGGTTAAATATGCGCTCCTAATCCAGGTCTTCTACGTACGTACAATACAATATACAATACAACATGGCTTCTACTACTGTTCTTGTGATCATCTCCTTCCTCTCATCTGTTCATCACGAATTGTTCGGCCGGAACCTTACACAGGCGGCCAGCAATTTGCATCTGGAGCAGCTTCTCCGCACCCGCCCTGCTCTCCTTCCCCGACTTTCTTGCATCCGTCAGCTTGACCTGATCCTCCGCCGTCGACGGAGGCGTCTCGCTGCCGCTCAAGAAAGGGAAACAGCTCTCACCCTGGTTCTTCTCCACAATGTGCGCAATGCGGAAGAAGCTCTACTCGCATTGCACAGACTGATGGATAGCCTTGCCGCTCATGCAGAAACAGCAGATTGTGAGGAATGTTTTAATGCTATCATGTACGACATGATGGATGCTGCTGATCATTTGCCCAGGCTGCACGAGGAAGTGCAGAGGACAAGGGCAATCTTAACAGCGTTCGAGAATTCAGCGGCTGATCCTCCAAGTCCCAAAGTCGAAGAAGAAGCGTACGAAGCCCAAAAGATTACAATCTGGGAAACTCTTTACCTGTGCGACTTATGTAATGAATTTCCCTCTAATTGAAATTAATAAATTTGCCTTTAATTTGTGACCTCTTGTCTCAGTAGTTCTGTAGTTAAGTTATTAGAAGCAATGTGTACTTATATATTAACCTCTGATCTAGAATATGACAGACAAAGGGACATCACAGCCGGTTCTTGTAAAAAACCGTCTGTGAACATTCCCAGACGGTTCTTAACAACAACCGGCTGTGATAGTCTACACAACACAGGCGGTTTTTAATAAAAAACCGTCTGTGATAATTTCAGATTATCACAGACGGTTTTTTATTTTAAACCGCCTGTGATACTAAAGTATCACAGACGGTTCATTGGTAAGGACCGTCTGTGATACTCGACCACTAACACAGACGGTGTCCAAATTAAAACCGTTTGTGTTAGTGTCAATCACAGACGGTTTTGTCAAACCGTCTGTGATGTAGCCGTCTAGTATAGCCTCTTTTGTAGTAGTGCTTGCACGTTGGTTTGGCATGCGGGCTAATATATTGTCAACATCTGGAGGACCTTGTAAATTCCCCTCGTTCTCATTGTCTGCCAAATCATCATGCCCCTGCTGCTCCAATCCTGCATCTTGTGCTTCAAGGTTCAAGTTCCTTAATCTTCGAGGTCCTCTTGCCATGATTTCTACTGCAAAGCAAAAATTAACACTTCTATAAATTAAAGAGTAAGCTGTGAGGTACATCAACAGGAAGATGTCATTACAAAAATCTAATAAAATGAAGAATGAGCTTAAGAGTTATGTAGTTTTGATTTGACCAGAGAGCTCTATCATTTAACAAACCAAATGCCATGTTAAATGTTTGGTTGTCCTGCCATGAAAGTTTTGTTTGGCGTTGTTCACTGGCAGGAGATGGTTGTGTTATTGAATTGTCGGATCATTTTATTAGATTTTTGTTTTCCTCATTTTTAGGTTATTGATGTATCCTTTTGTTTATCTGAAGAATGAGCTTCAGACGTTTGTTTCACAAGAAGCTTGTGTGATAATTCATAGCTTTACATGCTTCTTAAGATCAGTAAATGATTAAACATGACATCTGGAATAATGAACTAATACATGTTGATCTTAATTCCTGATAAATCCTCTTTCTCTAACAGAAAAGTGTGAAACTAGAAAGCTATAGGAAATTGTTTGATTGGTCTTGAGTCCTCCCAATGGATGATAGATTTATGTTTTTAGTGTGTTTTTACTGTAAGTGGAGTGAGAGTCACATTGCAGGTGTGGCGTTTTTAGAGTAACCGACCATTTTAACAAACACACAAGTTAGTCTACTTATTCTTCTCTTTAAAGTTGGTATGTCATTTCAGTAGGTATAAAGGCAGTAGCAAAATACGCACTAACCACCTTGATGCATGGCATGGCATGGCACTATCATCTAGAACTTTTATGTGTCACATAAACTATCTAGAACTTTTATGTGTCACATAAACTTTCCATGCAATTCCATTTTTTTGCGTCACAGTTTTCATATAAACAGCTAGCTTAAAAAGAGTTTGTGCAGACAAATATATGAATAACCATAACAAGCTGATGTTGAACTTAAAAGTTGAAAATACGTATGGTATTTACATTCATTATCATACTTCCATGCCACATTTTGTTTCCCATGTTAAAGAGTGTTTTAACCTGCATCTACAACTCTATATTGTTTTCTTACTAGCAGGGAAGCACGTACGTACACATGCAACAGCATCCTTGTATTCTTTCTAGATTTTGAAGCTGGCTTCTGTGACTTCTGTCTATTATCGAATGTTGTATAGCACTGTCATGGAACAGTACAGTGCAAATGAATCCTCATATGTGATTAGATGCAATGGATGTGGCTTCTTTGTGGGGGTGGTGCGGTTAGAAACTTTTGAGGGGAGCATATTATCCACCTTAAGGCTATAAAAAGAAGGCAATGCAATTCTTGACTTGGCCTACTTCCTGAAGTTCATCTGAGAATAATCTTTTGTTTCTCCCCACACGGCCAGCAAACTGACGTTCATTGTTTCCATAAAATGAGTGTTAATTAGTAACGATGTTTAAACATGCCTAGGTTTTCTAGATCAGCTGTGGAACGTACTAAACGGGTGATTGATGATAGTTAATAGCACTTCCAGAATCAGTAAGTAATAGGTGCAGCCTACTATCCGATTATATTAGGTTGAACTATATACTACAGCACCTCTCGAGTTGACACTTACTACCTTTGTTTTTCCAGTAGGTATAAATTCAGTCCGACAACCTTGTTGCATGGCATGGCACTATCATCTAGAGCTTTTCATGTGTTACATTAGTTTTTCATGCAGATCCTTTTTTACTTACATTTTCATATAAACAGCTATCTTGAAAAAGAGTTTGTATGCATAACAAACTCGCTGATGTTACTTCAAAGTTGAAAACGATGTATTTACATTCATTTTCATAAACGATGTATTTACATTCATTTTCATACTTCCATGCCACATTTTGACTCCCCAGTAGTCTTAACTTTTTTTTTCAGAAAACTCCAAATAACAGATACTAGTATGTAGGAGTGAAATTTATACTAGTAATGTACACATACTGGTGTACTGTTAAAAGAAACATGTGTATGCATGCGACATGATTTTTTTTTTTTTTGAAAAGGAAGCGCCAATGATTTTTAGCAACATCATTTACAGACATTTAAGAGGTTCCTTTTTTGCTATGATTGGGTATAGCATGTCAACTTTTTTTCTACCAAAGCTACCCCGAATGATCAATGGCTAGGATTTAACGAGTTAATACTTAAGTGGTGTGTCTTAAAAGACCCTCTGCTTATAAACAGTTTTCTGATGCTTTGATTCCCTACAAATATAATCACATAAATTCCCAAATCTTATTTCGAAAAGTTCTTCATATCTATATCTGACTCTAGTTTTGAACAGGAGACAAGTACCTCCAGCCTGAAGTGATATGCGAGCCAGAGATCACGATAACCGAAAGGACAGTGGAAGACGAGTGCCTGATCAGCCTGGATATGCAACAAAGAAACAGAGATTAACATGGTGGTGCTACAGAATTGAACGGGAGAGGCAGCCGGCATAGATGATGAGAGGAATCAGGCGTAGACGGACTCACCGATAGCTGCGGCACCTAGGGAAGGTCACCACGGCCTGGTTTTTGAGATGGGGCGATTCAGTGCCAAAGGGAAGAGCGACGGATTTCTTCGGGCGGGCTTCTGAATGTCGTCGCGATGCTTGGGGCGGCGGTGGCTTGATCTGGCGGCGTCCGCGGCGCTGCAGGTTGTTATGTGTTGGTGTCGCAGAGGGCCCCTGGATCTAGGAGATGGAACAGATGGGGGAAGTTTCTACGGAGAGGGAGAGGTAGATTAATCGGCAGTTTGGCTATTTTCTCGGAGGGCATAGGGACGATTGGCGGCAAATGAAAGTAATTAGTAATACAATAGGCGGCAAGTTAATTTTTGCACTGCAATTGGCGGGAAGCGTGGGGAGGAGGGGGGAGGCGGCCGAGTGCGGCGGGGTAGGTGGGGGGAGGAGGCGGCGGCGGCGGGGGAGGTGGGGGGAAGGAGGGAGGGGCCCGGCCGCCCGGGGAGGTGGGGAGAGGAGGAGGCGGCGGGGGGGAGGTGGGGGGAGGAGGAGGTGGCTGGGGGAGGGGGCGGTGGGGGAGGCCGGGAGGGAGGGAGGGCGCGGTGGGGGAGGCGGGAGGTGGGAGGAGGCGGCGGCCGGGAGAGGGAGGCGGTAGGCGGCGGGATCCGGATCTGGCGAGGCGAGAGAGGGAGATGCAGAGGGGAAAAATGAGAGTCGGCCGAGGTAAGAAAAGAAAGAGGAAAGAAAAGAAAAAGGAAAAGGAAAAAAATTGAGAAGAGAAAAAAAATAAAATTATGCAACTTAGTCTTTTTGTCTATTCGGTCTCCGGAAAATTCGGGTTCTAAAAAATAAGGACCAAATTTCTCAGAAAAAAAACAAGAACCGAACCCAAATAGACCGAATTTTTTGTTCGGTCTATTCAGTCCACCGAATTGACCGAAATAACTATAAGCTTCCAGATCCAGTGTTGTTTGCGAAATCTTTGTAATGAGCTAAACAAAACAAATAATATTCATGCATAAAGCAATGAGTTCGGTCTTTGGGTTCGGGTTTGGGCCGATGCTTAAGTGCTTGACGCCTTGACGGGGGTCTTTTCTATAAAACCAGAATTCGGGTTATTTGGTTTATTCGGGTTTTGAAGGCCAAAAACCGAACCCGAACCTGAAGACCGAACTAAATCAAAATATTGACCGAACCCGAACCCCGAAACCCGAATAGACCGACAATTCGGTCTATCCGGGTTCGGTTCGGTGTTCGGTTCTCAGGTTAAAAGTGCCCACCCCTACAAGCGAGCAGTCCTACTCTGAATGAGTTGAAAATTTCATGTTTGGCTCCAATCTGCACTGTTGACATGCCATTGGAATTCGCCGCCAAAATTCATTTTGTACTATACATGAGAAATCGTAGAAGGCAGTACAAACATTGTAATTGGTTGTATCAACCTATACAAGCGAGCAGTCCTACTCTGAATGAGTTGAAAATTTCACGTTTGGCTCCAATCTGTATTGTTGACATGCCATTGGAATTCGCCGTCAAAGTTCATATCGTACTGCATATGAGAAATCGTAGAAGGCAGTACGTACATCGTTTGGCTATATCAACCTATGTGGCCCTGTGCAAGCGAGCAGTCCTACTCTGAATAAGCTGAAAATTTCACATTTGGCTCCAATCTGTATCGTTGACATGCCATTGGAATTCGCCGCCAAAGTTCATTTCGTACTGCACATGAGAAATCGTTCAAGGCAGTACGTACATCGTTTGGCTATATCAACCTATGTGGGCCTGTGCAAGCGAGCAGTCCTACTCTGAATGAGCTGAAAATTTCACGTTTGGCTCCAATCTGTACCGTTGACATGCCATTGGAATTCGCCGCCAAAGTTCATTTTGTATTGCACATGAGAAATCGTAGAAGGCAGTACAGACACTGTTTGGTTGTATCAACCTACACAAGCGAGCAGTTGTTCTCCAAATGAGCTGAAAATTTCACATTTGACTCTCATCTGTACTGCTGGCATGCCATTGGAATTCACCGCCAAAGTTCATATTGTACTGCACATGAGAAATCGTAGAAGGCAGTACGTACATCGTTTGGCTATATCAACCTATGTGGGCCTGTGCAAGCGAGCAGTCCTACTCTGAATGAGCTGAAAATTGCACATTTGGCTCTCATCTGTACTGCTGGCATGCCATTGGAATTCGCCGCCAAAGTTCATTTCGTACTGCACATGAGAAATCGTACAAGGCATTACGTACACTGTAAGCTTTTTTTGGGTGGCTTATGGCTGAAAAGTACTGTAGCTGGATGAAAAAACGTTGTAGCTGACAGAGGCTTATTTAGCATAATTAAATGTAAAAAAATATTAAAAATATATAACATATGTTATCTCATTATGTATAATACAAACAAATACGGGAAAATTAAGAACGTTGTAGCTGACAGAGGGTACCTTGATTGTTCCCACTATAGACGACTGAGTACATGTTACGGGGATAATTAAGAATATTGATATGGATTTTATTTTATTTGGTCGTTTCTAAAGCTCAAGAGCTTGAAATGAACTTTTTTTTAGAAGAGTTTGAAATGAAGCCATGGTTGGTACGAGTTAGGCATTCTTCTAGACACAGACATCGCCTTGCCTTGATAGGAGATGCTCCACGAATACATGGGGCACAATTTGGGAAATCGTTTTTTGAAAGTCGATAAAAAAAATAGATCCTTAATGTAAAGTGATCGTATGTATGTATCGCAATGCTTTCACCCGAACAAACCATAACCATATAAATGTGCCGGCTAGACATACATGATGGTCGGACTTCCACTGAATAATTGAAACGTCTAGACAACTTGAAAATGATCTTGCACTGGTACGCAGTGTGCTGGTTAGTACTTGACTGAAACGGTCTTTGGAGCTTCATTCTCGAACGTGGAAGCATGATTCTCGGCCATGTTCATTTCTTGCATTGGTGGTGGGTTGATGATGGTCATTGGAACAGCACTGCTGTCTGCAAGGCGGCCTTTCCTTTCACGATGCTCCTGACAATTCGCACACCAGTGCAAACAGCAATGGACCAGGCAAGGATCGCATGGAGAGTTCTGGAGGAAACATAATAAAATGGGACGGTGAAATAAATTTCCATCACATATTGCATGGAAACTAGAAAGCCAACCCGCCTATGAAAGACTAGACTCTTCAAGAAACAACTATATAGAATCAGTTATCATGGATGGATGATAGAATCATTAGTAAGTGATATTCAGGAAAAAGTGAAAAAAAACAACAAATAGGAAGTGCAAGAACACCTCCATGGTCACAAGGATGAGGAAAACAAAAATCTAATAAAATGATCCGACAATTCAATAACACAACCATCTCCTGCCAGTGAACAACGCCAAACAAAACTTTCATGGCAGGACAACCAAACATTTAACATGGCATTTGCAACGAATATAGCCTCAACAAAGACAGCATGGCAAGTGCAAGGCGTTGTACACGGGATATCTTCTCGAAGGGCCTGAACATTTCGTCCAAACAACACACAGGGGCAGAATAACCCAATCCGGCCTAACATCAAAGTAAGCAAGAAGTTCATAAGTATATCGGAATATAGCAGTCATAATGACACTTTTTTTAAAAAAACAATGATGAAACATTTTCATATAAACAGAAACATAGGCCCATAAGTGTACCTGAAAGCCATAGATTAGTCTAATCTACTTCATCTGATGCCAGTTCATCATCACCCATGTCAAAAGTCTCTCGTGGCTTAACTCTTACCACAGCATTCCATCCTTCAGCTTTTGGGTCTTCAACATAAAAGACTTGCTCCACTTGTGAAGAAAAGACAAAAGGATCATGCTCTAGTTTTTCCCCGGTGTGTATTTTTCGAGAAAAATTCACATAAGTTAATCCAAATGCATCTTTTCGTAAACCAGCACGATGATGGACATCATACCAATCACATTTGAAAAGCACAACCTTGTAGTCATTGTATGTCAATTCTATTATATCTGATAATCTGCCATAATAATTAACCCCATCTTCTGCAATGTTCACTACACCACTGTTTTGTGTCGACCGTGCAGCCTCACGACTCATAGTGTGGAACCTGAAACCCTTAATAATATAGCCACTATATCTCACGCCGCATCTGCTCGGTTTTGCAGCCAAAGCTTGGACCTTTTTAGTGATTCCTAGTCCATCACCTAGGATAATCTGCATTGAAGAAAGTAATTAGATCAATTCGTTCTATTAAACTCATGGACTAATAAGCTATTTCAGCTGTACTGCACCTTTTGTTCCAACCAGTCAGGAAAGTGCTGATCTATCAACTTCTCGATGGAAGCATGAGTCAAAGTAGTTGAAGGACACAATTTTCCTTTCTCCTCATCTACAAATTCTCTACAACAATTGGATTATTAGTTATACAGTGTCATGGCTTCAACTTACTAAAAAGTAAAAATAGGGGGGCTATATTACACACTTGCGGAATTCTTCAAGTTCATCGCAGTGTCGCAATACGTATCGATGTGCCTGAACAAGAAGCTGGCTATCAAAATGGCTTATAGTAGTAGACTTTCCAATTGGTTTGTTTTTCTTCTTAGGTTTAGCTGTAGAACCATTCTTCTTAACATCTTTCCAACGAGAGCTCTGGCACACATCACAAAAATCTTTGTCAGCTGTATCTCCTCGGAAAAGCATGCAATCTTTGGGGCAAGCATGGATTTTCACATAGTCAAGGCCTAAAGCACGGATGATTCTCTTCACTTGATAATATGTCTTAGGTAGGTTTGCCTCAGGAGGAAGTGCAGTAGATAGTACACCCAGTAGTGATGTAAATGATTCTTGTGTCCAACCATGTGTGCACTTTAAGTGATATAAGGTGACCAAAAATGACAACTTAGTAAATTTACAACCAGGATATAAGCTTGTGTGTGCATCCTTCAAGTATCTAGCATACAGATTCTGTTCACTCTCCTTAGCATTGTCATCTGTAGGATGCACATCTTCAGCTACAATATGTTCCATATTTGCTAATCCGGATTCAACATCATCTACTTCACCTTCAGACATACTTGGCAGTGACTCGAACATTTCAGCCCTGCCAAAGGCAGCTTGAAGTAGTTCTTGCATGCCATCTTGTATTGCAGCAACCCTTGGGACACCCGAAGTAGGCATATTTGTAGTGTTATTTGGCATGTCAACAAATGCAAATGATGGACTGTCATACATCTCTCCATGATGAACCCAGGTCGTATAACCTTGAATAATACCATCACATCTCAAATGTGTCCTGACTTCATCATGACTCTGGTTTAATCTGTTTTTGCATTTTTTGCAAGGACAAAGTATCTCGCTATCATGTGGAATGTCCCGGTAAGCAAAAGCCAAAAATTGCTCAACACCATCTTGATATGCAGTATCAGTATCTTGAAATGGAAAAAAATTGAGAAGAGAAGAAAAATAAAATTATGCAACTTAGTTTTGAATGAGCTGAAAATTTGTAGAAGAAGATTTTGTGTGTGAGAGAGAGAGAGAGAGAGCTTAGATATGTATCGGATGTTTAATATATTTTTTACAACGTCTCTACATGCTACTGATGGATGATAAAGGCGCACCTAATTTCGTTTCACTTTGCGATGTTTTCAATATCGTATCAAGAAGCATGTTTACGTGACTATGTATGATTATTGATATGCTTTGCAACGTGCATAAATTATACTGACGGTTTAAAGCGCAGTGGTGGAGCTACAGGGTGGTCCCTGTGGGCCACAGACCACCCTGCGCTCGGTCCAACCAAAGGTCCAAAGCCCAGACACCAGAGTCCTGAGTGGTGGCGCTGGGGTTTGGTGGGGGTTTCGCCCGCGGCGGCGGTTCACTGGCCATCGTTCGAGTCAAATCGATGGAGCGATTTGGAATGGCTTGTGGAGCCTGGAAGCGTTCTTATTTTGTGTGCATAATATGTAATGACGGAGAGATGCTCCTATGCACTAAGTATACAGTGAATTATACTAGTAGTGATACATATTTAAAAATTAATTCTAGTTACTTACAAGAAATCAAGCGTTTGTGTTCCTCTCAAAATTCAAGAAAGGAACAAGAAATCAACATTTGTAAGCATCTCCGGCGCCTAATTCGCGCTCCATCCGTTCATATCGTTTTGGGATTCTTGTATACTTACATTCATAAAACTTTTGTGATATTATATGTTTTTGAGAACTATAAAGATGAAGAAGAAGAAGTGACGTACTGTTCTTCAACTACTATGGGTATGTAATATTTCAATTCTATGTTAAGAAAACTATATTCGTCTATTTTATGAAGTTTGTATGTCCTTTTTACCTTAATTGCATTTCGTAATTCATATACTTGTGTACCGACATGTTAAATTTATAGCGGTTAAATAAATTTTAGACAATGGACCACCATAGCTATAAATCCTGGCTACGCCACTGTTAAAGCGTGTCTAAAACCGTGTCAGTTTGAGACGACTTTAGTATCGCGTTAAAAAACATGTTTAATTGGCTATGGAGCGTTCTCTGATACGCTTTGTAACGTGTCTAGATGCTATTGACGATTAAAAGTGTGTCTAAAACCGTGTCAGTTTGAGATGACTTTAGTATCGTGTTAAAAAACATGTTTAATTGGCTATGGAGCGTTCTCTGGTACGCTTTGTAACGTGTCTAGATGCTATTGACGATTAAAAGCGTGTCTAACACCGTGTCAGTTTGAGACGTTTTCAATATCGTCTAAAAAAGTGTCTACAGATGCCTTTTGACACTAAAAGCGTGTCTAATGTCATGTCATGTTGATATGTTCACAAAATCGTGTCAAAAAACATCTTTACATGACCATGTAGAGACGCTTTTAGCGTGCGTTACTATAAAAGCGTGCCTAGAGGCCCTTTTTCCTTATTTCTTTAGTTTAAGTTGTTAGGCTAGTTAATAAAACGTTGTTATGTGCTGTCAGTTTTCTCTTTTGTCGGCAGCCATAACTATTGCTTAAAAAGGTTTCTGCTAGGTTGTTTTGTTTTTGGGTTGCAAAAAAAAGGGTCCGCTGATCCTCCTCTGCCTTGACTCTTCTCTCTCCTAGTCTTTGGAAGCATCAAGCTGGAGCATCAACTGCCAACCACCTGCAGGCAGTGAAGAAAGGACGAAAGAAGTTTTTCAAGGGACGCTTGAATCAGATATCCGCTCAAGCCAAGCAGAGTAAGATCCAAACCCAATTCTTGCTAGCCAACCCGAATCTCGGGGACGAGAATCTTTTCAAGGGGGTAGATTTGTAACAACCCAAATTTTTCCTAAAAAAACTAAATAAATAAAAATTAATTTAAATTAAAATAAGTATTTTTGTGCCTACATTTTAAATTTGGATTTGCCCTAAATTTCTGTTTTTGAAAAAGCTAAATTTGAAAAGCATTTTCAGAAAAAACCCAAAATTATAATTAAATAATATCATATTTTGATTTTGTATAAAAATTCTATGTCAAATTAAATATTTGGAGTTATTTGGAGTTTGTTTGGGATTTTTGAGTTTTCAGAAGTTTAAAATGTATTTTTAAAATTAAAAAGTATTTTAAAGCATAAAAATTAAATACCAACATTAGTTGGAAATATTTTTATTAAGTTCCAAATGTCTCCAGGAGGTTCTAGGAATTTTTCTGGAATGTTTGGAGGTCATTTGGTATTTTTCTGAGGCTTAATGGATTTTCCAAGCTTTTTTGAAAATTAGAAATCAGAAAAAATAAAATCAATTTCCCTCTCCTTACCTCCGGCCGCCACGTGGACGCTTGAATCTCGCCACGTCGCCGCCATCCGGCCGTCGCCTCCTCCCGCCTACCCCTCCTCCGCACCCGACACGTGGCCGATCTGATTTGCCGCCTCCTCCCTCGCCCCCATCCGCCCGTCCACCCGTCGCCCACACTCGGCCGCCCGATGCGCGCCCTGCCACGCGGCGTCATCCCGGTCGCCCGCACCTCCCCGCTCCCCTCTCTCTCTCTCTCTGCATCCCTGGCCCCACCTGTCATCTCCCTCCCCTCGCCTTCTTCCACCTCGCGCGCCGCCGCCTGCAACCGCCGCCTCCGCTTGACCCGGTCGCCACCCCGCTTTCCTCGGCCACGCCGCCTACCTCCGTGCGCCGCACGCGCCACGCCCCACTTCCCCTCTCCCTCCGCGTTCGCCGCCCATGCTCCCACGTTCCCCATTTCGGCCGCAACCGCCGCCGCCTCTCCGAACGCCCCGGCGACCGATTCTCCCCACGCCGCTCCTCCCCTTCCCTATTTAAACCCACCTCCGGCTCCGCCTCACTTCGCACTGCCTTCCCTCCGCTCCAATTTCTCCTCCAAGCGCCTCCGCCCCCCGCTTTGCGCTTGCGGCGCCGTAGGCACCGAAGTTCCTCCGCGCGAGGAATTGCGGCCGACCCAAGCCCTCCCGCGCCGAACCGACCCCAGCCCGGGCTTCCTTGCGCCTCCGCCGACGTCCTCCGCCCCTTTAGCCAGCTCGAGCGCCACCGGAGCCCCGCCGCCGCGTGAGGCCCGAGCCACCGCCGCACCACCCTCGCTGCCGGCCGTCTCCTGTCACCGCAGGTAAGAACCGCGCCCCTCCTCATGATCGCCGCGCTCCCCTCTCCCTTCCTCGCCCATTGCCGGCCGCCGACGAGCCGCCGTGCGCCGGCGAGCTCCGTGGGCCCGAGCGCTGCCCCGGCCGGCCTGGCCACGTCAGCAGCCGGAGCTGACGTGGGCGCCACCTCCCCGGCCGCGTCGGTCCAACCTGCCCCGTCAGCACCACGCATGCGGGCGTGCCACCTCGGCTGACCTTTCCCTCCGTGGGCTCAGTCTATAGACCCCAGGCCCACATGTCAGCCTTTTTCCCCTCTTTTCATATTCAAAAATAATCCGGCCGAAAAATAAATTCTAGGGCTGACGCAATGCTGAGGTCATAATTCAGAAATTTCTTTAGAAAAATAATTCCAGAAATACCTTTTTTCTTTTTCTCTCTTTTCAAACTTCCCGGAGCCCGTTCTCCTTCGTCCTAACTCCGATTTAGCCCATTCAAATTTCTAAATTCATAAAAAATTCCCCTCTATCCATTTATGGCCACAATTCAAATTTTTGAAGTCAATTTGAATTTAATTTGAATTTATTTGAATTTGGTGGGTTATTTTCACGTGTAGACTTCGACGATTCGGGAAATTTCTTCGACGAAGATTCAAATCAATTTGAAGAGCAAGGCAAGTCACACTCCTTGATCATGTTGATCCCAGTTTTCAAATAAAATTATGTTGTTTTAAACTATACTGCATGCATATTTATATTCAACGTATTTCAATTCAGTTTTAAATTTAGCTATTGCCTACTTGTTAATCCCTCCATTGAATTTGAATTCCTCAATACCTTGTCACCCTAGATTCAAACTCTGGTTAATACATTATGTTGGCTAGAGAGTTCAATCAAATGCTTAGCCCTGCAAAGTCATATAATTTGGTTTTGGGATACCTTTTCACATAAAATGATGAGCTTTTTCACATGAAATGATAAGCTTTACAAATGTACTCTTGACTTTGGTGAGTCAAGGAGTGTTATGAAATATTTTGAAAACAAAATATAAAACTGGTTTAGACTTAGGCAACTGGTTAGATTGGTGGGTGCAGGCATGCCCTGTTGGTTGGAGCCGCAGTGGTTGATTGTCGTGCACAGGGGTATGTGGTTGGGCCTAAGTCAGATTAAGGACCGGTCTGTGAGCTACTGTTATAAAGACCTAATCGTACTACCACATGGCTGGTATGGGACAGCCCTGGCTGAATAATTTGCAAAGTCCCAACCCGAGTCAAGTTGTAGGTTGAAAGTGAGCGTGGTTGGTGCCATGTGAAGTCTCACTTGGGCGAGCGTGGTTAAGCCTTGAGAAGTCTCGTCTAGGCTCAAGAGGGGGTCCCGGTCTGGTGGATTCCTTACTGGGGTGAAACCTTAGAGTTGGCTCGACCAGGTTGAAGGCTTTGCGTTGTAAAGGCCTTATCACGACTCCTTGCCGCACACTTAAGGAAGTGTGTAACTCGCGTGGCACAAAAGGATGATCGTGTCTTGTGGGTAAAGCTGTACAACCTCTGCAGAGTGTATAATCTATCCTGGATAGCCGTGCCCACAGTCATGGGCATGCTGAGTAAAAGTTTTTCATGGATTAGATTTTGTTTTTCAAAAATGATTTTCGAAAACCTTATGGTTGGATGGAATTTATGAGAGAATGAAAACCTTGTGGATGGATGGAATCCATGAGAGAATAAAAACCTTGCGGATGGATGGAATCCGTGAAAGATTGAAACCTAGTGGATTGATGGAATCCATCAGAGTTGCGCAGTGAAAGCGTGTGGATGGATGGAATCCATACGTGGTCTTTTGGAAAAGATGGTCCGGGTGGGATGCCCGTGGATAGGTTGGTGTTTGGTCGGAGCCTACACTGACGGTATTATTTTCTATTACAAGTTTTATTTTTACTTACTATATTAAATTCAGCAATTTCAATCTACTTATTGTATTTCTTAAATGCTGTTTTATGCAAACTAACCCTATAAGCCTTCCATTGAAGCCTTTATCATTATGGTGCATTTTCCCGTGTGACTTGCGGAGTACAAGTTTGTACTCACCTTGCTTTTTCCACACAGAGGAAGATGATGTCGACTACGGTGAAGACTTGGACGAATAGGCCGCGTCTTACTGTCGTTTGCCTGTGGGCAGGCTTGGGCTTCGCTTCTTATCAGTTTGCTTCCGCAGTTATTTTCTTTATTTATTTTGCCAATGGGCGTTGATGTAAGATTTGGCCATAAGGTCGTACTCTTTATTTAATATAAGAAGTCATTTGTGCTTGGTATTTATCTTTGTTGTGACTGTGTGCACTAGCTGATCCTGGACTAGTGCGATTTACACAGAGGATCCAGGAGTCGTTACTCTGGGTTCCGACACTTACTGACCCCGAGCAGAACCAATGTAGCAGATGTGGTAGACTTGGCCACAATTCACGCACATGCCATTGGCCACTTAGTCAGGTGTGAGTGCTTGTTGTTCGTTATGTTTCATAGTTCGTCTAGTTGTTTTCCCATATGCAATTTGCTTTGTTTCTTGTTTAATTTCTTATTCTTTCCATATTTTATGCATGTTCAATTTTTTTGTTTACTTCTATGTTGGACTGAGAAATTCAATTTGTTTTGTAGGATGGCGCAGTTCCACCTGCTAGACCCATACTACGAGGAGAACCATCGAGGACGGCTCACCGCGGAGGGGAGGGTACTGCCTTCATCACTTCCTGTGCAATTTGCGTTTATGTTGATTCATTAACCAAAAAAATTATTCTATTCTATACAGGAGCTGCCCATCCTTCGTCCTCGAACTCATGACGGGTTCCTGGACATGCGGTACGACGAGAGGTACACTCCCTTCCTGGAGAGGGCTGGCCTAGACGCCATCTCTTACCAGGTTCGCCGTGGGTTGCCCACCCTCAACCCCCTGGCCATCACTGCACTGGTTGACAGGTATTCTCGTAAACCATTGCTCCACTTGCATGTTCATTGTGTTCGGCTATGTGCGCCTCAAATTCTCTGACATGTAGTCCTCTTTTTTGTATCATGTAGGTGGAGGCCGGAGACTCACAGCTTCCACCTCCCTTTCGGGGAGATGACAATTACGCTCGAGGACACTCAGAAGATGCTTGGTGTCACCATTCACGGCCGTCCAGTAATCGGACCGTGCGTGCCTACAGGTTGGAGAGCCCGAGTAGAGGCCTTCCTCGGGAGAGAGCTTCCTCCTGAGGCAGGCCTTCGCACTTCTGGAGTTCCAATCACCTGGCTTCGGCAGTCTTTCGCGGAGTGTCTTGAAGGTGCGGACGAGCAGACAGTTGCCTACTACTGCAGGGCATGGATCCTTCACTTGTTTGGCTGCATTCTCTTCCCCGACGGAACGGGGGACAGCGCATCGTGGATGTACATCCACTGCCTCACTGACTGGGACACGACGGGTCAGTACAACTGGGCTTCCGGGGTGTTGGCATTCCTTTACCGCCACCTCTGCGAGGCGTGTCGTCGGACTTCGGCGAACCCGTCACTAGGTGGTTGCCTCTACCTCCTCCAGCTGTGGATGTGGTGTTGTCTACCAGTTGGTCGTCCCACGGTTTTGGCTCCTCGTCCCTGGTTCGCAGGGGTTCCTCTTCGTTGACGTCCGACAGTTGCCTGTCTTTGGGACCAGGTCTCAATTTCCTACGCCAGGATGAAGCGGGCCTACCTAGAGTACACGAACGAGCTAGATGCGCTCACGGCCTCCAATGTAAGTTAATTCCATTTGATATCGTGATTTTCATTTGTTACTATAGTACCTTACAAGTAAATTGTTACTATGCAGGTTAAGTGGGAGCCGTACGCCGAGCAAGAGGTGGAAAGTATTCAGTTCAGCGCAATGTGCTACATAGACGAGGCCCTCTATAGGATGAGGTGCCCCTAATCTGTTTCTATGCTGTTGAGTATCACCTGCCACACAGAGTTGCACGCCAGTTTGGTAAGAGGCAGCTGTGGCCCATAGAGCCATTCTTGACGTCTGTGGCCTTGCACAAGTAAGTGCCCTGCAATTTCAATTCTCACCTTTGATTCCAATTGCACAGAGTTTCTACTAATTTTAACTATTGGTTTACGTGACATGCAGATTTGATCGTCAGCGACAGAAGAAGGTGACAGACTTCGAGCAGTAGCACCACGCGTACGTTGAAGAGTGGGGACACTTGCAAGACAACGTGGACGACAACGACGAGCCGCACACCAACGAGTACTTCCGGCGGTACCAAGTTTGGTACCAAGCTGCGACACGGTCCAAGCTGAAGGGACAACGGACACAAGATGACTATGCCGACATTGAGTCCTCGGACGACGAAGACACGCCGTACGACCAGTCTACTCGCCTTGGGGCGCAGGTGGAAACAGCACCGATCCTGGACCGAGTGGTAATGTTCAATCTCATTGCTTATTTTGTCAATAGACAGAAATACCACTACATATAGCAAATTATCCATTCTTTTGCTTGTTTGCAAGGCAACACCCTCAAGCAGTCTGTAAAGGACATAGAACGTTTCTCCAGGATAGTCGGCGACGTCAGGACGCATAGCTTCCTAGAAGTAAGCTTCGACAAAGTCACTCACAAAATTAGTACCTAATATCTTCGTATCTTGTTGGTTAACAAAATGTTGGACGACAGAGGCTAGCAGGTTGGCTACGCCGTGCGGCTGGTCATTGTGGTTGCAGGTTAGGCGCGGCGAGGGACGTACACGTGCCTTCATAAGACTTGCAGGCCCGGGTTCGTCTTCCCACGCAGCTGCAGGGTCCACAGGACAGAGCTCGTCCCGCACGAGAAGCGACACTTTCCCGGCCCAGGGCGGTGAGGACGACGACGAAGACGAGGTGGAGCAGACTTACGATGAGATAGACCCGTCTCAGCTCGTAGACGCTCCTTCGACTCAGCCTTCACAACCTCTACCACGCAGACGCCGCCGCGAGCCTAGCCGTTACACTCCAGACACCGACACACTTGGTAAGGGTAAGGGTAAGACTAGGAGGCAGTGATGGTACCAGCTGTGGATGTAAGTTAATTCCATTTGATATCGTGATTTTCATTGTTACTATAGTACCTTACAAGTAAATTTTTACTATGCAGGTTACAAGTAAGGGTAAGGGTAAGACTAGGAGGCAGTGATGGAGACTTGTTCTTTTGGACCATGGTAGACTTGTGGTAGTTTCACCTGTAAGGACTATTTGGACATTGTGGACCATGGTAGACTTGTGGTAGTTTAACCTGTATGGACTGTTTAAACGTTATGGACTATTTGAACTTTGTTCGTATGGATTTATGGACTATTACTATGCTTATGAACTATGGTTGGGCTTACAAGTCGTGCTTCATGTGATATATATGTGTATATGGACTGAGATGGGTTTGTAATGAGCTACTTGTTGTATATATGTTCATATGTTATATTCATGTGATATTTGTGTTTAGAGTGGCTCCAAAAACAGGGGAAACTCTACCGAAATTTTCTGACGTCCATGATAAAAGTAGTTGATATGCCGACACGTTTGCAATGACCGTAGCTTGTTGTTTCAGAAATTATGATTACTGGCCTCTGAGAGGGCAATGTTGTAGCACTTATTTCGTGGAACGTACTGTTTTCTGCAAACGACTGAAAAGGCTACGTTGTACCAAATACATTGAATGGTCCAAGCTCTGAATTTATTACGAGGCTACATGCTCTGAAAAGCCTTCATAGGGACATTTATTGCTACACTGGAATCCTGAAAAAGCGAAAAGATTCCCATATCGTCCTCTCCATAGACTATGCCCACTGCACCAGATAACCTGCCTACATAAAGGCCTCCTATGTCTTCCATACCACATCTCCTCCTCAAGCCATCACAATACTACTACACAACAATGTCTTCCTGGAGGTCCGACCCATTTAGAGTGCCGGAGTGGCATCAGCGCCCGAAGTGCCATTGCGGCTTTAGGACGCTGTTGTGCGTATGGACGGATCGAGTACAACAAGCCAACTACGACCGTAGGTTCTTCAAGTGTCCAGACCTGGATGACGACTTCATGGTAACGACGACAACTAAATCCTTTGTTTCTCGTTATCATTTTTCAACTTGATCCATGACATCTACCACGCCACACATAGCCTTGCAAGTTCATCGAATGGGTGGATCGGGTGCCGCCGGCATGGCCACGGAACCGGCCAATGGAGGTGGAAAACAAATGACAATACTTTGTCAAGATGACTCAGGCTCACGAGGTGGAACGACAGGTGCGGCTTGAGCAAGAGCGCCGCGTGAGGGTGGACCAAATCCGTCTGAAGGGCAAGGAGGATGAGCTGCAAAGGAGGCGGGAGCAGTTAAGTCTGCGTGAAGCAGCCATCAAGCGTCAGGAGGAAGAGCTTCAAGCTCGTGAGGCAGCTCTCAAGACCAAGAGTGACAGGAAGAAGGATGCATCGGAGCCATCTTTAGGGCGCGAGAAAAAGGGGAAACAACCACGCTACACCCAGTAGACAAAATTTAATAGACCCAGCAAGTTATATTCCCTAAGGCATGTTAGGACTAGTGGTGGAGTTCTGAACATTAGAAGTACATAGTTCCACACATGCAATTCAATTTCTTTTTTCACTGCATCCACTTAATTTCAATCAAGTCAAAATAAAAAAATCGAAGACAATTCTTCACGAAAGAATCCATGGAGGGAGAGAACAATAATATGAGAATAGACTATAGTAAAAGAAAAAAGTAAAAGTCAAAATTAGCGAATCTTTCATGCTTAAACATGCGGCGAGATGCTTCAAAAGAGATCAGTTAAAGAAAAGAGATCCACTTATGAATTGTTGTAATCGCTCTTTCTATTTCTATAGAGTAGAATAGAACGACTCCTTCTTACAAGAGTTTCTTACAGGAGTGAAACAAAACTAAAGAAACAAAGAATAAAGTTTGGCAAAATGATTAATGCAAAAGGATCAATTAAAGAAAAGAGTTGATACAACAATTCGACTACTCAATCAATTAGTAGTATCCCTAGAGTCCACTCCTCCCCCATACTACTAGTGAAAGAGAAAATGTAAAGACTACCATTAAAGCAGCCCAAGCGAGACTTACTATATCCATGTAAATTATGTCTCCTATTTCTATGAAGAAATTATTCTACTATTGATCAATAATCATAGTGGAATCAAGGGTACAGAGTCAAAAAGGGATTCTGCCCTAAGGCTATGGATGAATCAGTTCAAGGAATTTACTCCTAACAAATTCTTATAGGATTTCTGGTAGAATTGGAGAGCATTAAGTATAAATACGAAACATAGCCCTTTTCCTTAAAAAAGAGTATGGGGATGATGTCCTGAATGGAAGACGCGGGAATAGAAAGATTTTTTCTTCCTTTTGTTACCTTTTTTTTATAAGCAAAGGACGTCAGAATATACCATAAAATTAGGATAGATAAATATTTATTGGATACCTACCTTGCCTACGTTTATTTTTAACCTAAACCCTACAGCCCCGCTTTCTATCATTCTATGAAAGAATGAGGAGACTTTATCCACAACTCCGAAATTGATTTTTGATCAGCCTATTCAATCTGATTCTCGACGGAACCAGTAGCCCTTACTTTAGTGTATGTAGGTAGCATAAGATGTACGATAAATAAAATGTATAATAATTAGGAAGTCTTGATATTCCTTCGTGGAGTCCCTTCTTCAATCTTAGATTGAAAAAAAAGAATGCCCCTTAGGAGCCCTTTGAATATCAAGATTTCTGACATCTTAGCCTCGTAGTTTTAAATTCTCGAATCGAATCAATTAAGAATCGTAGTTTTTATTGATCAGGCGGCACCCAGATTTGAACTGGGGATAAAGGATTTGCAGTCCCCTGCCTTACCGCTTGGCCATGCCTGCGGTGACATGGCAGGCACCTCGGCGCCGTGACCAGTGGCGCCAAGCTCGGCGCCGTGACCACTGGCGCCGAGGTGCCTGCCATGTCACCGCCACATCTGCCGCCATGCATACGGGCCCACGCAGCTCGGCGCCATGACTTACGGTGCCGAGACGTGTTACCTCGGCGCCGAGACGTGTTACCTCGGCGCCGTACTTCACGGCGCCGAGCCTAGGGTCCAAAAACGGAATTAAGATGTCCAGGGGTCTAAATGTAAATATTTTTTAAAAAAATGCTAAAATAGAAAAATGTGGCACGTCATACGCTTAAATATATCCAAAAATCAGCCTAAAATAAGATTCCAGAGAATATTCCCTCGGTTTTGTATTTTCTGGAATTTCCAATTCATTCAAACTTCCAATCGCTCGTTCTCCGTCGTCCGAACTCCAAATCCAGTTATTCAAATTTTTAAATTCATACAAAATCATAAAATTTCTTACAGTATATATTTTAAATTTTTGTGATTTTATTTGTATTTATTTATTTGTTTGTTTTGTTGTTTCGCGCGTAGAACCCGACGTCGCCGAAGAATTTGTCGAGCCGCAGCAAGAAGGATCAAATAGCGCACAGGAAGGCAAGTCTCCTTTGAACATTTTGAACCTATGTTTGAGAAATGCTTTTACATAATTTAAATATACTTGCATTGCTATTTACATAGAACACTAGTTTCGGTATTAAGGTATTAGTTAATCCATTCATTGTTATGCCCACGATTGAAGTTGAATGCCATGTACCTTTGTAACCTTAGGATTTTCTTTGTCTCAATAATGAGATTATTATTAAATCTTTGATAAATATTAGAACGGTAGTATAATGCTTAGTCATGCTATTTAACCTTTGTAATCTTGAAATGGGAAATTATGTTTCATTGCAATAATTTTTGTATTCGGAATTTAGTGGTGATTGGTGTTGCCACTGTTCTTTTAAAATAAATTAAAAATATGAAAGTTGATTTAGACCGGGGCGGATGGTTGGTTCGGATTGGTGCGGTAAGCACGAGATCTTGTAAAGTGTATGTTCCGCCCTAATCAATTAAGGACCGACGCTTGTGATTGTCCAGACTGAGCACTACCGTACAACCCCGAGTCTATATGGGTACGACCTAGCTGATTAACTTACGATAGTTTAGTTTAGGTGCCACCAGTGGAAAGTGGGTGCCAGGGATTTACTGGTTATTCACTGTGAGGGACAAGGATTTACTGTACTCATATGGCGTAAGAGGGGGCTTCTGACTGGGTAGATTTAACCCTTCAGCGGTGAAACCTCAGCGGGTGGTGTCTAGCTAGACTAGAGTGAGTTAAAGGCTTTGTGATATTTTATCTGTGTCTCATGCCAAAGGAAGCGTGGTGACTGTTAAGATAATTTATCTCTTGGGGGTAAAGTTGTACAATCTCTGCAGAGTGTCAAACTATTCGAATAGCCATGCCCACGGTCAAGGGTGGGCAAGGAATGCACTCACATGGTAGAACTTTGGTCTTTCATTTTAAAAATAAAGTTTTGGTATCCCGAGAGTGGAGGGAACTCTCGGAAGGTTGTACTGGCGGTTGGAGCCAGAGCGGGTGGTTGGAACCCGTAGTTTTAAAGTTTATCGGTTAAGCTGGTTATGTAGTATTGGTGGATAGAACCTTCACTATAAAAATGTTACAAGTTTCAGTTAAAACAATTACTTTGATAAACTAGTGCCTTCAAAAATATTTAATGTTATTTAAAATAAAATATTGCTTTGTGCAAAAGAACCATATAGCCTTCCTTTGTTAAGCCTTGCATCTACTGTATTTTTCCTAAGACTTACAGAGTACTTTATGTACTCACATGCTGCACTAAAATCAACTCAGAGGAATATGAAGCTCAAGAAGGAGACTATGACTACTTCGCATGTGGATTCGACGAAGGTTTCCTGGAGTACTAGGTCGCGCTTCCCCAATCAATTGCCTGTGGCGTATTGATGGGTCTTCGCTGGATTTATCTTTTGCTTTCGCTGTGTTTTGTGTATGTGTGAGGTCTTGAAACCTCAGTTGTAATAAAGAGACCTTCCGGTCTGTACTCTCTATTATTGTAATAAAGCGTTGTTGGTTATGTAATCATTTCTGTTTGACTGTGTGCACTAGCTTTGTTCTGGGACTAGTGCTGTAATACAAAGAGGGTCCGGGTTCGCAAATCCGGGGTCCCGACAGCCGCCAAGGAAGGGAGGAGGGGGTAGGTCAGCCGTGAGACGAGGGGTGCTAGGCAGAGAGGAAGGGAGGAGCCAGGCTAGTTGAGAGGTGAAGAGGAGGCCGGTCATGAGGGGAAGGACGGGAATGAGTCGGACGTAGAGAAAGGAAAGGAGAGCTCGACCGCATGAGTGATGAAAAGAGGGAGCCGGTTGAAGAAAGAGAAAGAGATAAGAGAGAAGAGAAGAAAAGAAAGAGAGAGAGAAAAGAGAGGTGGAAAACCATTTCGGTGCCCAATCTACCAGATCCGACCAAGACAAGGGAGAAGAAGCTCCAATCCAGTTATTCAGATCTAGGGTAACACCTCAAAACCATTTTCCCTGCTTATTTATCATTTTGCGTAGAAGCTAAAATGTCGATTATTGAGATAGAGTCATGTTGAGGTCGAATTGCCTAATAGTGAGATAGAAGTAAAGAATGGTTAAAACACGGCTAGTCATTGGAATTCATGTGTAGAGCGGTGTTGTTGTGGCCATGTGTGTAGAAGTAATGAAGAGCGCTAGCCATGTGGTGTTGGGTCGGTGCATTGACCGACTGGTGTTCAATGATTGATTTGTGAGTTGGCAAGTCATAGTGGGTACTCTAGTCAAGTGCATGAGAACAATGAGGTGAGTGAATGATTAGTATGGATTAAGTAGTATTGATTAATTAGTGTAGACTAATTAACGTAAGCGACTTCTAATGCTCTGTAAAATGCTAGCTTGCCACTTTTTGGTACATTGGATTGGAAGTTTGGCATCTGAGCCAGATGCAACCCAGTATGGGATAACACGACCTTTGGGCTGAAATAGGCGTTTTAGATGGTGTAATATTTAAATTATGGTAACCATGAATATGAGTAGAGTTATGCAAGTTACCAAACCCGGAATATTTGCTGTGTTAGGTTTCGCATTAGAAAGACACAGTCATTTGAGTACCAGAACTGCGGGACGGTATCTAGTGAAAAAGTGTAGCATGTGTTGGTTTGCGCATAGGAACACTGTGATGTGACGATGGCCCGATCTTCCGAGAGGTACTGATAAGTCGATTGTGGAGATCTCGACGTTGATGATCCAAAGGCTCCGACCAAAATAGATCGAACCCCTCGCAATCACTACACCACTGCTCCGTTGGTTATCAACCGTGCCGAACACGATTGACCTCGCCAAGAAGGCTATCTCCTGCAAGCGAATCGAGAACACAAGCAAGAGAGTAAAAGATGCAATCTGAAATTGCGAATAATGTTTAAGTTCACAAGTTGGGGTTCCTCAAACCGAACATGCGGCGAAACTGCTAAGCAGAATAAACTCTTAAGAAAAACCCGAGGAAAACTAAAGGGGTGTGGCCTCTTTAAATAGGGGAGGGGGAAGCCACACTTATCTAATGAAAAGGGATGTGGTACTATTCCTAGTTACTGTTCACGCGCGTGGTACTGTTCACGTGAACAGTTCCGGCCCAAATGGCCCAAGTTACAAGGCCCTCGGCCCACTTTGACTCGGACTGGAAAAGTAATGTGTCTTCTTTCGCAGTTTCTGATCTGCTCAAATGGAGTTTGGAGGTGAGACTAGATTCATCTGAAAGTAGACTTCAAGAGCTTTCCAACGAGTACTCATGGGCCCCGAGAAGCCTTCTAGATCAAAAGTTATGGCCGTTTGAAGTTGGCTTGTCAGGCTGAATCCGAATTGATCTGGAGGCCGAATTGGATTCCAAAACCTGTCCAACTTGAATCCTTGCTTCAATTGGTTCCAAAGTGATGTGGTGCTACAAATATATATATTTTCATCATTAGGTAGCATCATATTCTCATTTAAAATATGTTGAAGTTGAAGAAACGAATTCACCTTTAGTTCATTCTTGATATTGGCCGCTATGGTCGTACGTGTTGGTGGCGTGGTCACATCATCCTCCCCTTCTTGATGGAAAACCGTCCTCGGTTTTAACACATGTGTAGTGTCACGTATTGCATGATCTTGATCATAAATCTTGGTGTATGATAACAAACGCAACAAACTCTCATTATGTAATATCATAAGTTCTTTATCAAATAAAGTAAAATCTCTTTGAAACGAGCTCACCTCATAATTTAAGTGATGCGTAGGAGCTCTTGTAATTGGAACAACAAGTATAGCAAATATGGTTGTATCCATAGGGTACATGTTCTTATCACACTGCCATTAGAATGTGTGCATGTATTGCTAAGATGTGTTGAGGTGGGTTGATGCTTGTTCAAGTGGAGGCTTGGGTGCGGCGCCATCCACACATCGTCCACAAGGGTGAACAGGCAAGTGCATGGTAGAACAGTGAATTGTGACGAATGCTTGCTACTCGTGTTTCCATGCCATGATCTATAGTAATTATGAGATGATGTACACGATTACGTGCTAATCATACCTTGGTGAGTGTTGCTTATGATTGAATGCCAACATAGGAAGCATGCTGCATCATGCATTGCACTCATACACAGGATCTACATCAGTAGGTACTCCACGGGAGTGGAGGTTGAGACCCCGTATGAAAGAGGATGGGGCAATTGAGTGGTTTGTCGACCGGTGAACACTCTGCTATACTGGTATAAGCTACAGTTATGATGCATTGCATTGTATGAAAGTGACAGACAAAATGATACAACTACAGAGATTGTGATTTATAGTTCATAATTGTGGAATTGATTGAATTGCTAAATTGATGTCACTGTTTTATTGTGTACTTGCTGAGTCTTGGGATTCACCCTTGCTTTGTTGTTTTTTAGGTGTATAGTGAAGGCAACATGCATGGGCAGGAGTAACACATATATTCCCATGTGTAACAGTAATTCACATGTCACCTTTAGATGTCATGATCAGACTTTAATGTCAGACTTTGGCAGTTAGCTTTAAGATTGTGTCTTATTAGATCTGCTTCATATTTTGTGGCTCATGCCTTTCTTTTAATAGTTGGTAAATGGGTATAGTTGCCTCAATGCTCACTGGTAAGCGTGTGACCTTACCGTGTCATTGAGTCGAACAGAGAAATTACTGCAGGTCCTAGCAACAATAAATTCAAATGGTACAGTTCTAGAGTAGTGGTAGCATTCCGGGCTCAGCGGCTGGGCCGGGGTGTTACAGCATAGGATATGTTAGCTTGTGCTCACGCCATCAGTCCAAAAGGTTGAAGTTCTCTGTACCAAATGGCATGAGATCACTGTCCAGGAAGATTGATAGTTCCCCGTGGGCCCTGGCATGGATTGCCCCTCCTCTACTACTTGAAGATGTAGAGGATCTTCTGGAGGATCTCTCAGAGGAAAAGATGGTGCCCCACATATTTGTCTTCTTACCTATAGTGGGTGCTGGTGGAGGTCATTGCAAGCGAGCTCCCTGAAACTTATGCTCATATTTCTGGTAAACTTCAGACAGTTGTGAGCACAAAACTGTAAAATAGTTAGAATAATCTAGCCCTATAGAATCACCTATAATGTCGAGAACATTAGTGAAACCTTCAATTTTAACTCTTGGATCTAAAATAAATGCAAATGTGTATAAATATGGAATCTCTTTCCAATATTTTTAAATATTTTGTTTCATAGTGTACAAAGTCTCTTGTAACAATGCGTCATTTTCAAATTTTTTTCAAGTGAATGGCAATAGCAAGAATACGATGAACAATTAACGGAGATGTTATAAAGCAAAATACCAGTAGTCCTCAGTCAGCAGTGTATTGCCAGTATGGCCATAATAGTGTGTGGGGATAAAAATAGAAAAACTGGATTTGTGTGGGAAAATATTTTGTAGCATGAGATAAGTTGACTTCCACCTCACCGGTATGTCCACAATGAACTTTCGTGGAGGTACACCCATTGCAATACGGTAGTTCTTATATGCTGCAATACGTTGGTTAGAATTATTTACCAAAGAAATTATATCGCGAAAGGTTGAAGATATGGATCCAACCTTTCCAAACTTGTTTTAACTATAAGATTAATAATATGGCAGACGCATCGCTGATGTAGTAAGAAGGAATTGGCATATGTACCAAATAAGGGAGTGAGAATATCCATTGCCCTAGAGTTTGTTGCAGCATTGTCCACGGTAATTGCAAAATTTTGTTTGTAAGACCAAAATCTTCTATGACTTTAATAATACATTTTGCTATATTCTCACCTGTATGTGCTACGTCTATTAATTTAAAACCTATTATTCTCTTTTCTAATACCCAGTCATCATTTATGTAATGAGCAACTACACTAAGATAATCCTCCCTAGCACGACTACTGCATATGTCCGAGGTTAAAGCCACCGAAAATGTACATGTTGCAAACTGTTCTTTAATTTTCTCACCACCATTATTGTAGTATTTAACAAAATCTCTAGTGGTTATCTATCTAGAAACATGAGTACATTTAGGATCATGAGCAATTCTAATATACTTTTTAAATGCAACTGATGCACCAAAGTTTAAAGGAAGATCTTGTGAAGCACTTAAACGTGCTAAAGATTCACGAGCTACCTCGAGATTATAATCCCAATTACGTACCATACCATCAGGGTTGTACATCAGCTGCATCTGCCTCATGACGATACCTTTCTACTTTACATCTCTTGGCATGTCTGTGCAAATGCCCCGTTCCACCTGTAGACTTTACAGACAATTTATGACGACATATTTTGTAAACAACATCTCTTACCTAATCTCTGGACAACAATTGCTTCATGACCTTGTCGAAATTTGTAACATCACATTTTCAAAATCTTGTGTTAATGCAAAATTTCAAATTTGTGTTCTAAAATTCAAAAGGTTTTTGTTTCTCAATCTAGTAATCCTTTTGCCTTTCAAAGTAAAGAAGTGCATAAATTGTTTCAAATAAATATTTTGCTTTAACCCAAGGGGAGAATTCAAGTCATCCTTCAAAATCTTAAAACTCAAAAATTGCTTTTATCTTTCTTAAAATAAAACAAAAAAAGTTCATTCAATCTCAGCTGCTCATTCCCTCGGCTCCATCTCCCTCCTCTTCCTGCCCGCACCGCCCCCTTCACCCCTCCTTCTCTTTCTTCTGTCTTCCGCCGCTCGCTGTCCCTGCTCACCCACCGCCACCGGTGAGTTATTGCGATGCTGACAGCCTCGCCTTCAACACCGGCACCCTCGCCTTCAGCACTGGCGCCCCTTGCCTTCAGCGCCTGGCCATGGCCCAACCTCTGCCCGCGCGTCGGCTCGCCGTCTGTCGCTGCTCGGCCGAGGAGCAGCAGCTGCCAGTACATCGCGTCCCTAGTCACCTCCCACACGGCCCCCGTTCGCGTTGACCCTACCCCGCCTGTGCGCCGCTTGTCACCTTCCCTCCTCGCTGCGCCGCTGTAGTCCTTCTCTGCCACCCCCGTGCAAGTCACGTTGCCCCGCCTTGCTTTCCGCTCCACCCCCACCCCGGACAGCCGAGCCAAGCACTGCCCCTCACCTTCAATTGCAACCAACAGACTCCGGTTGCCGCGCCCAAACTGTAGACGCTCGGGGCTGATGCCACCCGCACGCCCAACACCATGCCGCCAGGTCTCCTCGGTGTCTCTTCCCCTTCCCCGACCTCTATAAAATGGCGCCGACACTTCACCTCACACCCCACCACGCTCATCCGAAATCCCCACTTCGCCGCCTCCTCTGCCGCAGGCGCTCCGTCGGCAATCTTCGCTGCCAGCGCCACCTGATGGACCTCGGGACCCCTGGAACTCCTACCGAACTCACCTTCATCTCCTCTCCCTCCTCCCCCGCCTAATCGAATTTTCTTCTTCTGTAGGCCGCTGACGAGCCCTCTCTCCCCAGCTCCGGCGCCAGACCTTTTCAGTGAACCGCCGCGCCCCGGGCCGATTCCCTGCACTCAAACACCACCGGGACACCCCGAACTCAACCCTCGACTCACCGAGCCCCGTCTCCCTCCCCAGTGAGCCAGCACCATCGTCTTCCTCACCGCCAAGACCTCCCTCGTTGCTAGCCTTCTCGGCTCCACTTCGGTCGCCGCTCGAATCCCAGGTGAGCTCAAGACCGCCCATGGATGCTCCCATGCCAAGCAATTGAGCTCTAACGGCCGATTCGTTGGATCCCAAATCCCCTGCTTCGGTCACCACCGTGCTCGTCGTCGGTCGCCGCCAGGCCCAAATCCGGCCCCTCTACTCCTCGCCGGGGTGCGCGTAGGACCAAGGAGCCCATTTTGGCTGACGCCGTCGCGCCACCACGACCCCCTCGCTGCCGGTCGGCTCCGCCGCCTCACCGCCAGGCTGGGCTGCGGCCGAGAGGTTAACTCAGCACATTAACTAGCTAATTAATCGCTGTCCTAAACCGGCCGTTAACGGTTAACAATGCATTTAATCCCGGGCCCCACCTGTCAGCTGCAATGTGACGGTAATGACTCAGACAGCCATTCACTTCTCCTCGGGCCCCACTTGTCAGCGAGCCGCACACTCTCTCTCCCTTTTTAATTTTTGGATTTTCTAGGAATTAAAACTTTGAAAGGCTATTTCTCCCTCACCATAACTCCAATTTAATGAAACCAGTTTCTAAATTTTTCTAAAATCAAGATCTATCTATTGGTTCTGGTTTGGTTCAATTTTAAGTTCATTTGAATTTTGTTTTATTTTATTTAGTATTTACTTGGTTTCTTTCGTTTGTGTTGTTTTTCCGGTGCGTTCTTCCGAGTAGAGTTCGAAGACGTGAATGAGCCCCCGATTGAAGCAGCACAAGACCCCCAAGCTCTTGATCCAGGCGAGTCAATACTTTGATCATTTTGCGCCTATATTTCATGTGAAACTATGTCCGTTTAACTAATCAAAATTGCATGCTTTACTTTATATGCAAACGTATGTCACTCTTAAGGTAGTTAGACATCCATATGCCTACCTAGTATTATGGTACCATGATTCTTGAATATTCATGAACCTTGTCACCCTAGACTATACTATTAATATTTCTAGATATAAGTTAAACTTAAATGCCATGCTAGTCCTGTCCAGAGTCCAGTGCACTAGTTGCCCTAATCATCACTGTTAAACTTGTTTTGGGCGGTCACAGGAAGTATGTGGCTGAATAACTATGGTAACTTATGTTATGCTTCTCAAAAACCCTAAAAATCTGCTATACCTGTTCGGGCGGATGGTAAGAGTGGTGGGTGTGGATATAACACATGGTTTAAGGTTAGTGGAATGAACCGCCCGGACAAATTAAGGACTTAATCCTGTGATGACCCCTCTGTGTACAACAGTGCAACCACAAGATGGCGTAATGTAGGCTTGGCTGAATAAGTTATTAGACTCTCTAGTCATCTCACGGAGGACGTGTGTAGGTGGGTAATAAATGCCCCATGTGGAATGGGACACCGGATGTAGGTGACGTTGCCAAGGCTAGCGTATGTGGAGAGTGGAGTCCAACTGCGCTAACCTGTGGTAGACATCCCGCACAACCTATAGAAGCAACCCCATAGGAGTGAGCTGCTAGAGGGCGAGGTATTGTAAAGGCCTCGTGGTGGTCTCTCGATCTGCGTGACCAAGGAATCATGTAGAACCATCAGGATGATTATCTCTTGTGGGTAAAGATGTACATTCTCTGCAGAGTATAAACTATTCGGATAGACGTGCCCACGGTCAAGGGTGGACATGGAAATCTTCCTCGAGTTAGTTCTATTTCAAAACTTTTGAGGGTAGGGAATAAAACTGTCAGGCGGATGTAATCCTGACTTTGTAAATATTTCCTGGAGGGATGTACTCCAATGTTGGCAATAAGGTGGAAGTAACCTCATGATCAAAAGTAAGCATAGGTAGATGCAACCATGAAATTGGTGGATGGAACCTCTCAGACGCCATCCAGGATGTGGCATGTCTCGCTGCAGCCCATTTGTGCCTAGTGCACGAGGGGAGGCTACGACAGTCGCATTTCTCCCACTTCCCTCGCATCCGTCAGGGGGAGTACCTTCCAGAGTGTATATGTATATGTATATGTATACATATGCATATGCATATGTATTAAGGCCAGAGCTCATCTGAGGATGGATGAAATAGAGAAAATTGGAAACAGTTAGCAATTAATCCTATAATCCTATCTAGCTTGCTAGCTTGAGAGAATTAATTAGCTAGCATGCAACGGCGAATCAGGGAGGAGGAGGCCGCCTGCGGCCAAGCAGCGGTGGAGGATCAGCCGGCGAAGCCCCTACCGACGCAACGTCATCTTGGTTGATTAGTTCTTCATGGGGGAATGAAACGAAGGGGGAAGGGTTGTCTTCTATGAATAAGTGGACACCCGAGGGGTTAGGTGAAAAAAGATAAAGTGGATTGGGTGTCTCCCATCCGCATGAATCTTAGCTGTTTAATTCAGATCCGACGGCTAATGTTTATATTAGCATGTCACCACAGAATACTACATTAGCACTATAGGAAGCATTTTCCGTACTCTTAGAAGTGTATACTCCCACTTCTAATGTACCACTTAAACGAATATTTATACCTCTTTATCAATTTCGATGTACTTAAATACTAATTTTAAGATACTCCAATGTGACTTGGTTGAAAAGGTTTCATCGGAACCCTTTATTTTTGCTATATACACTTTTTCATGTATACAAGAAGTACATACACAAATTATATTATAAAAAGTGGACTTTGATGAAATTTTTTATAGAACTCACTTTGAAATATCTTATAATCATTATTAAAGTATGTCTAAATAGATAAAGAGGTATAACAACACCATTAAAGGGGTATATGAGGAGCTTGCTCACTTTGTTGCTATACCCTTTTAATACCACTTAAATGATGTTATACCTCTTTATCCTTGTGATTATACTCTAATAATAGCTATAAGATATTCCAAATTGAGTTACATGAAAATTTTCATTAGAGTCCACTTTTATAGCATAATTTGTATATACTCTTTTTATGTTTGGAAAATGTTATGTAGCAAAAATAAATGACTTCAATTAAAATTTTCAACCAAATCACATTGAACTATCTTAGAATTAGTAATTTAAGTATACCAAAATTAATAAATAGGTATAATATGTTCGTTTAAATGGTATATTAGAAGTGGAAGTATGTACTTTTGAGAGTACAAAAAAGACTTCATGTATGTATGTATGTATGTATGTATGTATGTATGTATGTATGTATGTATGTATGTATGTATGTATGTATGTATGTATGTATGTATGTATGTATGTATGTATCGTAGGCACCTCTCATACTGTTTTCAATCAAAAAAAATGTTGTCACTTGCCCCATTTATTATAGATTGAATGCATGCTCGATCATATTCATATGTGGCATGCCTGTTATAATTTGGCCGATCCAAATAAAAAAACTTAATTACTTGGCTGAAATGCTGATGCCCTGTTGGCTTATAAATAAAGTTGAAAAATGATTTGCCATCGTCCAAACAAGCGTCACTCTTTGTCCTTTGTATGCCGCGTGTATTGCATGCTATCATGGCAAATATAAGCCTACGTGCACGATGGTACACTTGTCACTTGCCTCATATGTTGCTTGCTCACTCACATTTATGTGAATGCGTGAGCTGATCCAAATAAAAAACTTAATTGCTTACCTAAACTGCTGATGCCCTTGGGCTTATAAATAAAGTTACAACTGATATGCTATCTATTAAGAAATCATTGAGAAATAGATGAACGATAATGCAATCCATACGAACGAACACCAAGAATATAATAGATCAATCATCGGGAGACACAATCAAGGAAGAACACCAGAACGTAGTCTTTATTCAGATCTATTCTCATGTTACATAGGCCTCTCTATTTATAGTTTAAACCCCTAGGGGTAGCTCTGATATTTGTCCACACCATAACCTTCTAGATTTCGTAACACTCCCCCTCGAATGAATACCACGGCATGAACATGCCTCATTAAAAATTCCTTCCAAAAACCCAGTGGGAAAAATGAATGGAGAAAAGAGTACATTGCATCCGTTCCTTGTGTCATACTTGTTACCTCATTAAAAACCTTCACGTGAGAAAACTTCAGAAAAAAAACTCAAAAAGGAAATAAGAGTGCAACATTAGATCTTCATGATCATATAAGTCTTTTGGTCTTACATAAGGGCTATAGTTCAGGGATTTACTCCCCCTGAACCTTGTAACTCTCTAAGTCGCCTCATCCCTATGCCTTGCACACACTTCTAAAAGCTAGAGGCGAGGAGAGATTTTGTAAATAGATTTACCAGATTATCACAAGACTTAGCTTTCAATATCTTTATCTCTCCGTTCTTCTGGAGTTCATGAGGACAAAAGAATTTAGGCGCAATATGCTTCGTGATATTACTTTTAACATAGCTCATTTGCATCTGTGCCACACAAGGTGCATTATCTTCATAGATAATAGTCAGGTTATCAATGGTGTTTATACCACATGACTTCTTGATGTGGCTAATCATTCGCCTAAGCCAAGCACATTCTTACGAGGCTTCATATCACGATGTGCATATGCCTCGTTAAAAACTCCTTCCAAAAACCCAATGAGAAAAAAGGAATGGAGAAAAGAGTACACATCACATGTTATATTGTATTGCATTCATTGCCTCATTAAAAACCTTCAAGTAAAAAAACCAACGAGAAAAACTTACTAAGGGAAAACGAGTACAATGCTTATCTTCAGGATTTATAAATTGTCCTCAGAATTTATTATGATCTTCAGGACCTTTATCATGTCCATCGATTGGACTTATACCGATAGGTGGTAAAGACCTTCAAGGTAGTGGTCATCAAGTCAATACCTTCTAGGTTAGACTAAAGTCAAGATTTTCTGAATCTCATGTATAACCATAAGGTTTCAACATATGCCCCCTTGAAGACCACTTTCAGTGAAGTCTTATTATTCCAATGCCTTTAATACATTTTAAGAAATGAAAACAGGCTAGTATATTGCGAGTATATCTACTAGATTACCACAATATATAGCCTTCTAGATATTTGTCTCACTGTTCATCTGGATAACGAGATGATAAAACAATTTGGGAGCAATATACTTAACTTTCTAAAATACCACTTATCCATACGTGCAACACAAGTAAAATTTATCCTAATCAGGATATGGGGGTAATCAATTGTATTGTCACATTTCTTCAGGATGTGACTTATCAAAACCTTTTAGGGTCTTAATATTTAACAATCATCTCTGAGTGGTGCTATACAACCAAAAGTTTGTTTTACAGAACTAAAAGCATGGTCATACTACCACAGAGTCAATGTAACCAGTCTTAATTTTGGCACTTAGGGGATTAATAAATTTGCCATTAACACCAATGTATATGATACCTTCATGGTACTAAAGGATATTGCCACTCCATCAGCTTCTGGTAGGAGATACATGTGTGGTTATGTGGTCCACTTCTGGTTTTTAGTTTTCTCAATCCATTCCCTCGAGTCTTGGATGGATCCTTATCCACTTCTAGGTATCGCATAATCGTGGTGTATTTTTGATCAACTAGTGATTTAATTTCTCTTCAAGGATGGTGTTCTCTTTTCTAGGAGATATTTTCTCTTCTGGGAGACACTATTTCTTCGAGTAAGAGTTTATCAGGTATGAGTTTTATATACATATATACATATTGCAATTTACTTTTTGTTGAAAACCGAGTCCTTCAAAGATCGAGCTTTGGGACCCTTCAGAGATGCCATCAAGGATTTTCAAAATCCAATAACTGCATATCTTATTCATGTCATCTATCAGAGTTATTATATAATGAAACATTATTTCATTCATAACAGGAGAATATCGATCTCTACCAGATCCTTGAACCATCGCTTTCACCACCTCATTATTTCACAATGACTCATCAAGTTTGAACTAACAGATTCCAAGACTTTCATCTGTGATTATGGTTCAGCCTCAATTGCTTCCTTTCATTTTTACTCAATATTAACACTTCAAGTGCTCACCCATGGACTTTAGTTCCGGATTTATGTTCTCATATGAGAAACTTTAGCAATTTTAGAGGCAAACTGGTTGTTAATAACTTTTCTCCAAATATCCTCATAATTGAGTGTCTTTTAGTGTTAACCAAATCTTCATCATTTCCCAAATGAAAGATTATTTGTTGTTCTGTGCTCCCCAGTATTGTAATATGTGTGTGCTTAATTACTGGGGTTTTCATCTTCATGAGGTATTTTGCCTTCAAGGTGAGTTCTCTTCTAGAGTATTTGATGAGTGTTTAACAATTATTTTGACTAGTGTCACAAGACCTTGAATCCATAGGCGTCCCTGTAGACTTTAGATCACTGATCAATAAGTCAACTTCACAAAGATGGATATACTATTCAACTTAGCGACACATTTACTCTAAATAAATACTATATAACTCCTCCATGCAAAGGAATCTGGCAGTCTCCCCCTCTGGCATACAAGATTATTAGCTAAACTTAAATTTAGCTTGGTTAGTATGTGAATCTTATACTAAAATCTTTCTTCAAGAAAATATCACAACATTCAAAGATTTTACAGATTTGGCCATCCTTTCAAAGAAGGTCCTTAGGCCCAACAGATCAATCTAAATCAGGGTAGAGTAGAGGTAATACCTCATAAATTACAAAGTTTTTGCCTTTCAGTGGCAAAAAGGTATAGCTATGTCAGTGTTAGGCTCAACAGAAGTATGACTGTATGACAATAAAATAAGCCTAGGTGATACAATTGCAGCCATTTGGGGCGAGCGAAAATCCAATTAGTGATGCCCAAAGTCATATAATATTCATGCAATTTCCTACATGCTTACTACTGGTAAGTAATGTCAAATGCATGAAATAAGTGCAAATAGTAAAGATTTATTGTTATCTATTCAGTAGATAATTTATCATTTCCCAGATTTTTTTTCTAGCAATATTTGGGATTTTCTAATAATTATTAAGGCATTTAAGAAATTTTCAGAATTACTAAGCCATTAAATAAATCCCCAAAGACACAATGCCAGAAAATAGCCATAAAAGAAATATGATGCTTCCAAGGTATACTAAGTCTAAGCTTTCACAAAATTTACAGAAGCTCGTACACCTAAAACTACGTCTTTTGGATTTTCTAGAATTTTCTAAATTTTCTGGTAATCTTTAATGATTTCTGCTAATTAATAAGCAATTTTTAGAATTTCCAATAAGCAAAAATAATATACTGAAGAAAATAAACCCAGAAAACATATAATAATGCCAAGTGGTAAAGAGACTATAAACAAGCTCATATAATCTAAAAACAATTTCTTTACAAAGAAATTCAGTCTGCTTGACTTATCTGCTATTTTGACAAACTTTGGAATCAAATTTATAATTATTATCATTTTCAACAAATTTCATCAATTCTCCGAAACTACAGGGTCTAAAAAGCAAAATAGCCACCAGCTGATTTTTCCTGGCGATGATGGTGCGCTGCTCTTTGGGCGAAGGCAGTTGCGGTGGGTGGTTAGGCTTGGCTAGCGGCTGCGCGCAGTAGGCGAACGGGTGCAATGGAGGCGGCGACGGCCGAGCGCGGCTACGGCCAATGTGGCCGAGCGACATCAGTGGTCTGGCAGCTTCGAGCATGGGCGGACGGTTGGGAGACCAAGCGGCGGCGGTACGGCGGCTTTGAGCACTGGCAAACGGCTAGGAGGCCGAGCAGCAATGGTCGGTGGATTCATCGGCGGGGCCAGCGTCGGCTACGGGCAGTGATGCCGAGATCATCTTCGGGCAGCAACGCTGAGGGCAGATTCTAGCAGTGGTGCCGAGAATGACTTCAAGCAGCTCTGGGCACGCGGTAGCGAAGGCTTCGATGGTCGGTGACTAGTGAGCACCAAGAACACAATAGAACAATCACCAGGGACACAATTGAGAGAGAACACGAAAACGTAGTCTTTATTAATTTCATATCTATTCACATGTTACATAAGCCTCTCTATTTATAGTTTAAACCTCCTAGAGATAGTTCTGATATTTGTCTACACTACACTATCGACTAAGGGTGTGTTTGGTTGCTGGGATGGGGTGGGATGGAATGGGATGGTTCCTTTGACCAAGCATATCCATGTGTTTGGTTTGAGGGATGGGGTGGGATGGAATGGTCCAAAGTGGGATGAGCGTGTGCAAATTTAGAGAATATTCTTCTTAGATGCTGGACCATGTGGTTCCACCTTTTTTGTGGAACCATCTCATTCCATCCCCATCCCACTCTATCCCAGCAACCAAATACATGCTAAACAAACAAGCGTCACTCTTTGTCTTTTGCATGCCACGTGTATTGTTGCATGCTAACATGGCACATACAAGCCTACGTGCATGATGGTACACTTGTCACTTGCCTCATATGCTCACTCGCATGTATGTGAATTCGCGTGCTGGTTCAAATCAAAAACTTAATTGCTTGCCTAAAATGCCGATGCCCTGTGGGCTTATAAATAAAGTTGAAACTGATCTGCTATCGTCCAAACAAGCATCACTCTTTGTCCTTTGCATGCCACGTGTGTTGCTAACATGGCAGATATAAGCCTACGCGCATGATGATACACCTGTCACTTGCCCCATATGTTGCTTGGTCACTCACATTTATGTGAATGCGTCGTGATGATCCAAATTGAAAACTCAATTGCTTGCCTAAAATGGTGATGCCCTGCGGGCTTAAAAATAAGTGAATATTTATACAATATTCGACTGTTTTTTAAGATAAAAACAGTCAGATTGATATGGGGCGTTAGATCTTCATCCAACGGATCCACCTATACAAGCTCCCCTCCAAAAAAAATGATCTAGAGCGTTGGATCTCTAACTAACGGCTCAAAATCTGACTGTTTTTGTCCTCAAAAATAGTCAAATGTTGTATAGACACTTCCTAAAAATAAAGTCGAAACTGGTCTGCTATCGTCCGATCAAGCATCACTCTTTGTCCTTTGCATGTCACGTGTAATACATGCTAATGTGGTATAAAAGGTTCTCAAATATAAGCCTATATGCATGCTGGCACATTCATCTCTTGCCTCATATGTTGCTTGCATGCTCTTCACTCACATGTATGTGCATGCATGTGCTGATCCAAATCAAAAACTTAATTACATACCTAAAATGTTGATGCCCTGTGGGATTATAAATAAAGTTAAAATTGATCTCTTCCGCAAATTTATCTAGATAAAAAAAACTTGATTACTTGCCTAAAATGCTTATGACCTGTGTACTTATCTATATAGTTGTTCGTGTTTATCTGAATTCATCACCTCCTCTTGCAGTAGATCACTACAACTCGTGTGGTCGATCACTAGAATTAAGCAACCATGCCGTCGTCGACCTCGTCGCCCGTCGAGAATGCTGCCACCTACTTCGACTTCCGTGCAGCGGAGCGCGTGCCAGAGTCGCACACATGGATGGGGCAGCACGACCACCCGGTGGTGGCGGAGGCGGCTGCAGGCCCCGACGTCGTGCCGGTGGTGGACATGCGCGACGTCATGGGCGCCGCCTCTGCCATGGCGCAAGCGGCGGAGGAGTGGGGCGGGTTCCTGCTCATCGGCCACGGCGTGTCGGAGGAGCTCCTTGCGCGCATGGAGGAGCAGGTTGCGCTCCTGTTTGCACGACCGGCGCCGGACAAGGCACGCGCCGCGCGCCGCCCCGGCGACGCCAACGGCTACGGTGTGCCTCCCTATGCGCTGTTCTTCCCTAAGTTCATGTGGTCTGAGGGCTACACCTTCCCTGCCGCCTCCGTCCGCTCCGAGTTCCGCCGCGTCTGGCCCGACGGCGGCGACGACTACCTACGCTTCTGGTACAGGCATGCTCCGTCGATCAAACATGTGCATGTGTAGAAACTACCACTAATTAACGTTTGTGTTTGCATGCTCCCAGCGACGTGATGGAGGAGTACCACAAGGAGATGAGGGCTCTCGGTAACAAGGTGCTGGCCATGTTCTTCAAGGCGCTTGGGCTCACCGATGACCAGATCGCCGCCGGCGAGGTGGAACGAAATATCCGCGACACGATGACGGCGACCATGCACTTGAACATGTACTACGATGTCTAGCTATCAGGAGCGGAGCTTCCCTAGGGCCAAAGGGTGCCATGGCCGCCCCTCTGTGTTTTTCTCCAAACTCCGCCGCTGCTAGCTATGACCAACTTAATTTTCTATTTTCAATTACACAGTCCGGCATAGGCATGTACTCATTTCGATGTGTGTGCGCATAGGTATCCCAAGTGTCCGGACCCGGAGCGCGCGGTTGGGCTGCTGGCGCACACGGACTCAGGCTTCTTCACGTTCATCCTACAGAGTCTTGTACCGGGGCTACAGCTGCTCCGGCGCGGGCCCGATCGGTGGGTGACAGTGCCAGCTGTGCCGGGGGCGCTGGCCGTCGTCGCCGGCGACCTCTTCCACGTCCTCTCCAACGGCCGCTTTCACAACGTGCTCCACCGGGCCGTCGTGAACCGGGAGCGCGAAAGGATCTCCGTGCCCTACTTCCTTGGGCCATCGGCCGACATGAAGGTGGCGCCACTCACGTCCGCGGTGCCACCAGGGAGGAGGGCCGCGTTCAGGGCTGTGACGTGGCCAGAGTACATGGTCATGAGGGAGAAGACATTCGGCACGGGCGAGTCAGCGCTGACGATGCTGAAGGTTGCGGAGAAAGGAGGAGGAGAGACTCTGACGTCGGAATATGAAGAGATGAATTGAGAAACCGGTCAGTGTTGGTTACTTGAAATATGGATCGAATAAAAAATAAAACCGTGGGGAGAAATGTTGAAGTACAAGTGGGGAAAAAGGGGGAAATTGCTTCAATTTCGATTTTACCCGTTTGTCAAAATAACACTCATAACTCTCTGATTGCCAAAATACTATTCAGATTTCAGTGGTGGACGCGAGACAAATTTCGAGTTTCGCCAAGCTGCAATATGGCTAATATGCCACAAATTTCTCGCTCCACTTTGTCTCACTTTCTAGTCTCGAGGAAAAAGGAATTGCATTGCATCGTTTATGTAAGTGACGAGGTTAATATTTTGTGTCAAGAGAAGTCAAAATAGAATTTCATTTAAGCCCACTTAACCAAGGCCTATCTAGTACCTTAGACAGGGCTCACTTAACATGGCTATGTTTCTGACCAGAGAGAAAAGACATGTTTTAGGGCATGTTCTTTAAGTCAAAAGCTAACGGCTTTTGGTTTTTGCTATAGTACCTAACTTTCAAACAGAGTATTTTTTCAAGACGGGGTATACAAGTTAAATGATCTACTCATTAAAAGCCCAACATCTGTACCAGCCAAAATCGCAAGTGAGTATCTGTCTCTCCGTAATCTGTACCGTAAACAGCCAAAATTCAAAAATTTCAGCCAAAAGTCATAAGCCGCAGCCGAAAAGAACAAGCCCTTATTCCTTTATTTAATATAACTGGTCAATGCCTAGTTACACCCATTGACAACCAGCTAGGGATAATAGCCAACTTCCCTGACTAGTAATTATATGTTCCTTAGAACCCAATATGGTTTAGAAGGTGGCAGTTTAATAAACATGTGAAAACAGTTAATAGTTGTTCTGGCAAGGGATGCAATAGTTCAAGTCTTCAAGATACGATGAAGACACAAGATTGAAGGCAGGAGATGAATATTACAGCATTAACTGTCACTTCCTAGATAGATATAAATTAGAGGGCCTGCGCGCCTTCAAACATGTAGCGATTTCATTCGTACTCATTGTGAACTATTTGTCCATAACAATAATAAAGTCCCTGGATGTTTTATTGTTCCCTATATTATTATTGTTGTTGTTGTAAGTTCGATAGAGGGTCCTGAGTCCCGTGCATCGACTGTTGGCATCGACTGTGGGGAGTGTCATCGTCTAGAGATCCTTGCCATGATGTTCTCAAGCCCTCATATATAGACGACGAGAACTCCTTTGACCTTGCCTACTATGCTGACCTCATAGACGAGGACTACATCCCTGAGGGGATGTGCAAGTGCGACTTTTATCTCGAGTAAGTTCCCAAGCGAGATGCTTAGTCATCCTCAGCTAAACCACTGGGATCGAGGCAACGGAGACTCCGCTACCACTTCCAAGCAACTCCAAGGATGAGTACGTTCATGAACTTGTCATAACTAGAGAGGCAGCTGACAACCATGGTCTCCACTGATGATATCGTTAACAGTGTCCATGGTAAGATTCTGGTAGAGCCATTTGCAGAACATTTACTATGGAATCTTGAGTACTACCTATCCTCCGATGAGGACAGAATGTTCTCATCTTCCATCTGCTCAGTGTTTCACAAATGTGCAGCCATTAATGAAGGTGTGACCATAGAACAGCAGGCAGTATGTGAACAACGTAAGGCTAAGGAATAGCTAGCACGTGTGGAGTAGGAACAACACAACAATGAGATACTTGCCCACCAAACAGAAACCAATGGAGGAGGCCCTCCAACAATACAATTCCTGTAACGGCGATTGACACCAACAGTCGCTGACCATGCCTCAAGTCATCCCGTGAGTGTTGATAAGAGATTTAAATATTGTACATTCTCCCTCACAAGAAAAAACTCCAATTGATCACGTTTGTATATTAGCAAGTGCCATTGCCAATCGTCTGGAGGGGTAAACAATGAATAGGATCTACTTATCATTCATTTGTTGGTTGCTGACCTCCAAGAGGCTGTTGCAGAAGTCCAAAGCTTGTCATAGTTTGTGAGGCCTCAAACTGCTTCTAGTGACTACAACAACGACCACCGTTCTTGTCAGGCAAACGATCCACCTCGGCAGAATGTATTCGACAAGCTGGCTCCTGGTTAGCGCACTTACTATCGTTTATTAACAAATAGATTACCACTTCCCCAATGTGGGGACCCCGAGCATTGAATACCCAAATCCTCATGTGTATACCATACTAGTCCCATCATCAGTGGCTAGTACACACAATCACAATATTGAAATCACATCCATATACATTGCATACATTTAATTTACAACAAAATGGTCAAATACATAAGTGATGCATAATAAGTTTACAACATAAGGGTCGACTGCCAAATAAATATAAGTATCAGGAGTAAGATCGTAGTGGAAGACAAATAAATACACCAAAAGTGTCCATTGGTATGCCATCCATATCCACAGGCAACCGACAAGGATTAGACCCTAGAATGATCTATCGTCATATTCTTCAGTACAGGGGCAAAATAAACATTGTTGGGCATAATTTCTTACTCATTCTTTGAAAAACAATTTAAGCAAGAGCGAGTACAATGCATACTCAACAAATGTATGGTTAATAATGAAAAATGCTCTATGCTACAAGTTATTTTTAACATGAAGTAAGTTTGCATTTGTAATATCGATAAGTAGTAATTTGCAATAGAAATGTAAAGAGCAATTGGCATGTAATAAAATAAAATTTATATAACTTCAATAAAAGTAAATCACAGTCCTCCTTGGCTACAAACAATGATCAAATCTCAGCCATAGACATGGCACATATGTCACAGTGTACCATCTCATCATTTTCAATAAAATCGTTGTCAAAAATAAAAGCTAGACCCATTATGGTTGCACCCAAGCATGCTCATGACTACAAGCATGGCTATTTAAATAGTTTTACTCACTTAAGAGTTTGTACTGGTTTACTCACATGGGATAATCAAATTCACTGTCAGCAACTACATGTTTCCTTATGCGTGTGACAAAGTAATTATCATAAAGCTTTTACATTACCTAATCCTAACCTTTCACTAGCTTGATGAATGACAAACCCTCACTTAGGTGTGTCCTTCCCCCCAAGTAAACATTCATCATTATATTAGGAAGATTTGGTCCCAACGCCTCAATAAGGGAGCCCCTATGAGCAAACCTTACTAGAATGCCCTCACTACTCCAGCCTACCAAAATGCAAACTTAATCAGCTAAAACTAGATCCGATATAGCAAAATAGTTGTACAGTTTAGACTTAGATGTGTGGCAATAAAGTTCAGTCCTTGATTGACCTGGGTGAGATATCCTCTCACATTCTTTAGTTTATCATATAATTCATCCGCATCTAAAATTAGGTTTTACATTTTATTTTTATACCAAAATAATAGAGGTTCCTCCTCTAGTCTAACATTTCAAAATTTTCCATTTCCACACGTAATTTTTTTTTAATATTCAAACTTAGTGAAAACTAGTTCGTGGCTAAAAATCTAGACAATATACTCAAAGTAATATACCCAATTTGACATTAGCTACTATCTAACCCATGTCCTAAAGGCTACAATAGTAAGAATATCAATGTTACAAGGAGGATTAATGCATACAAACGGACATAACTACCGTTATCCACAAATATAGCGATTTTAGTGAAACTTACATGCATGCATATTAGTTTTTGCAAGCAATATACAATAATTGAAATAGTAGGATTAACATGGTCAAAGGGGGGGTGCTTTCCTTACTCTGGTTGCTCAGAGAACTGCTTGGGAAGGTTCACAAAATTTTTCGGCATCACGGTATCTAATTGATAAAACAAATGAGCATAAATAAGAGCCAAAAAATTCAAACTGAGACCAAATTTTGAAAGAGTGTGATTTTACACGAATTTAGAGATAAAATACTTAATTTTGAGTTCATATGCAAAAGTTGGCCATTTGAATTTCATTCGGTTTAAAAAATCCTACAAAAATGGAAAATGTACCGTGCCTGAATTTTTTATTTTTATTTTTGTGAGACCATGTGGAGGTCACCTCATGGTTATGATGAGTAATTGACTTCTGCTCTAGAGTTGTGTAAAGGCTGAGTTTGGTTTTTGAGGTCAGTGCAGAAGTTTGCTGGATTTACGGCCTCTGTGTTCATCTTTGTGATCGGCAGTCACCCTTACGACTTGGTGGTCGTAGGAGCCATTATGACTAGGTGGTCGTAGGTGCTGTTACGACGAATGGTCATAGGCACTGCTACGACTTGGTGGTCGTAGATGCTGTTATGACTTGGTGGTCGTAGATGCTGTTATGACTAGGTGGTCGTAGATGCCGTTACAACTTGGTGGTCATAGATGCTAATACGACTTGGTGGTCGTAAGTGCTTTTACGACTTGCTCTTTATGACCACGTTGTGTGTCTCTTTGATCGGCAGCCGATTCTACGACTTTGTGGTTGTCTGTCGATTTTACGACTTTGTGGTCCTCAGTCGACTTTATGACTTTGTGGTCGTCAGTCGATCTTACGACTTTGTGATCGTCAGTCGATTTTACAACTTAGTGGTCGGCAGTTGTTTTTACGACTTGGTAGCCAGCAGTTGGTTTTTTGACTTGGTGGTCGACAGGTGCTCCTACGACTTGATAGTCGTAGCCTTTGCTAGCCGTGGTTGATAGTCATAGATCTGACTAGCTGTGGTCGATAGTCGTAGATCTGACTTGCCGTGGTCGATGGTCGTAGATCTGACTGACTGTGGTCGATGGTCGTAGATTCTACTAGTTGTGGTCAGTGGTCGTAGACTCTACTGGCTTTGAGTGATGTTCAGTACTCAAGAGATTGGGCCCAGTCAATTATCTGGTGCACCCATTCCCATTCGACCACCATTGTAATAATACTTGTGCGTCGTACGATGCCCTATGGATAGGATGATTTTCCCTTAGGACCAGATTCATCACCAGAGGAAGTGGATAGTTGGCAATCCATGACCCGGTACTAGATTCGGTGCCAACTCTTTAGTCTGAGTATATTGAACTTAATTATGTACTCGTTAATGCTTTGTAACTATTGTAGCAATCCTAAATGGAATTTGTCCTAGTACACAAAGCACATGTTTTTAAGTAATCTTGAATCAAAGCTCGTGTTCTTTACTAGTTTCCATGGGTATTCACGTAGTTACAAAACACATATTTTTTACTAGCCTCCCCTAGTCCCCTACCCACGTGTGCCTACTCGGGCGCTGCCTAGCCAGCTACCGAGCCGGTGGCACTTGGCAACAACCTAACAAGCAGGTACAGCTCAGTAGGCTGCTGCAGAGTAGGGGCGGCTCGACAAGTTGCTACAGAGTAGGGTTGGCTTGGCAGTGCCCTTAGCCCACCTGTTGCCGCTGATGGGCATCACCTCCTATGCGTGAGCCTCCTACCGTGCGCCACTGGTCCTACCGAGCAAGGGGCACACTGCAGGCGACACGTGTCGCCTGACGTGCCTTCCGAGCTCAAGGATAGGGCCATTTTCATAAAAATGAATGTTTAGGGACAAAATTGAAAAAAACATTGCTACAGACGCAAATTTGTGAACAGTTTCGCTGACTAGTTGACGAGGGAGAAGGCGTTCGCATGGGTGTGTACGATGTTGCAGGTGGCAGGCGAAGGAGATGGACATAGGGGTGAAAACGAATCAGTAGTGCTCAAACCATAGTAGCATTCATATTTTTTTTCTCAGATTCGAATACAAATCGGACAAACGTCGGATACAAATGCGAACTGGACAAATGTCAAATACGAATTTGGATCGAATTCAACTATTTTTTTAATTCCAATAATTATTTGTGGCTTCTATTTAAAGCACGACACCAAATTGTTTTAACATTTTAAATTGATAAATAACTAATTCTAACATATAACTACACATTAAATGTTGACAGCAACAAATGAATCATTCATCTCATGTATTTGTATAATAGAACTTCTGAGGACAACTTCACATCCTATGGCACAATGAAGTTTAGCAAATTGGCACCGATTTTTTAGTAATATTTATACCCTAGCTTTTTTTCTAGTTTATCATGTAATCATTGATCATTGGTCTTATTTTGCCACTAATCCTAACTAATTCTAGATATATTACAAATAGATCGGTTATAAACATATCAAATTTAGCTAAAAATAGCATGCAAAAAAGTTTTTTTGGGGATGTACCAAAATAAAAAATATATATAAAATGCCAAATTTGAGTCCACCAAGACAATATGCTCATCAAGATAATTGAAATGCATATATAATATGCCTAATTTGAACATCAAATGCAAAAGATCTACATTAGCTAGCTGCTGTTATTATATCTGCTGAATCTGGATATCCGACGCCGAATCCGAATCTTATTCGGATATCCGGCTCTGAATCCGTGTTAGGCCATATCGGATTCACATTCGATATCCGAAACATCACCGGTTCAACATCCAAATTCGGATCCATTTTCTATTCGGATTCAGATATTAAGGCCCGCTCGGTTGGGCTGAAAAGATTTGGTTTATAGCTAAAATTGCACTATAGCGGCTGAAATTTCACTGTAACTGAAGGTGGATTATTTGGTGTAAGTAAATCTAAAAAAATTTAAAAATAGAAAAAATATACTAGCTCAACACGGACAACGCAAATAAATACGGGAAAAAAGAACAGGAAAAAAAGCTCAAAAAAAGCAAAAAGTTCAAAAAAAGACGAAATTTATAAATAGTAAAAAATAAGCCAGAAGATGAAGCTGAAATCAGCAGAACCTAAGTATTCAAAGTCGGTAACCAATTAATCCGATCAACCTGGATCCGTTTTCACCAGGGACTCGGAACTAGTCGAAGGGATGGATTGAAAATGGTTAGTCATGCAGCGTAGATTAGTATTTAAGGATTATGTGAAATGTGGATGAATAAAAAAACCGGGGGGAGGAATGTTAGACTATGAGTAGAAATAATATGATCTGTCTTTTTTGTAAAATAGAAGCTATAAATCTATTGCATAAAGAATATTTAGATTTCAATCATATTTTTAACCATTGGACATGCTCGAAGATCTATATGTGCCTTCACTTTCGTTCCACATGAGACGAGGCATCAGATGGTCAGCTGGCGCCAAGCGAGAGGAGGAGAGCACGAGGGTTGGGGAGAAGAGCAAGGGAGAGAAGGCGCTCGGCACGGGTGTGTACGATGCTTTAGGTGGCCGAGGAAGAAGACGGAGGAACTCGGAACTAGTTGAAGGGATGAACTGAAAATGGTTGTTCATGCAGCATAGATTAGTATTTAAAGGTTATGTGAAACGTGAATGAATAAAAAAATCATGGGGAGGAACGTTAGAGTATGAATAGAAATAATGTATCCGTTTTTTTATAAAAAAAAGCTATAAATCTATCCATAAAAATTATTTGGACTTCAGTCGAATTTTTAACCGTTGCACATGCGCTCAAAGATCTGTGTGCCTCCACCTTCGTTTCTGGCTCCGACATGCGGCTCCGCCACGTGCTACCGGACGAGGCAGCAGAGGGTCAGCTGCTGCCGGCGAGCACGAGGATTGGGGCAGAGGAGTAAGGGAGAGATCTATATATGTGGTTGGATCTTTATCGATAAGTGAAACATTTGGCTGATTTTTGTAGAAAGCACTCAGATGTGGAATGGTCTTTAATTTGTCAATACACACGGTTAAGGCTTTCATGAATGATGGTCCGTAGGCGGATTCACTTCTTAATTTCTGTGGATAAATCAAACTCCATTCATGACAAGAATCAAGACGCACGGTAGGTACATAAAACTTACCAGTCACGCAATGCACAGCCGCACAGGATATGATTGATTCCTCTGTGTGTATATAACGGGTCTATTATTTTTAGCTTTGATATATGGTTTATAATTGCAGTTTATAGTTTTTAAGTTGTTCGTAATAGAGAATACGGAGTAACAAAAACCCGCACGTGGTTTGACCGATATAAATGAAGTCACTACAATGTATATTACGATCACAAATGGTAGATTCCGTCTTAAAAAGATACTCTGTTTGAAAGTTAGTTATTATAAAAAAACTGAAAAATAGTTTTTAAAAACTAAAAAGAACATACCAACATCTATCATCTAGTTGACAGGAAAGTCCTCAGTTTTATGCCCCGCTCGGTTGGGCTAAAAAATAAGGGTTTATGGCTGAAATTGCATTGTAGCTGGCTGAAATTACATTGTAGCTAAAGATAACTTATTTGACATAATTAAATTTAAAAAATTAAAAATAGAAAAAATATGTTAGCTCATCACGAACAACGCAAACGAATATGGAAAAAAAAGCAGCAAAAAAGCTCAAAAAAGAGTCAAAAGTTTAGAAAAAGATGAAATTTATAAATAGTAAAAAATAAATCAGGAGTCAGAAACTCAAGCTAAAATGAGCGGGGCGCAAGTTATTATCAGATTTGTCGTTGAGGCTCGCCATGTAGTAAGGGCATCTGTCGTGTATGAAAAGATGAGGTCTTAAGCCACCTTAAGGTCAACCTTATACATTACAGGGGTGACCTTAAGCAGACCCTAAGCAAAAAAAAGCTTAAGGCTGGTCCTCAAGCTAAAGACCTGGCCACAAGCATTAAAATACAATTTTTCTTTATCTGCCAAGTGGAACCGTCTTAAGGCCCCTTGGGTTATATACACTATAGAGTTGATCTTAAGGTTTAGATGGGACCACCTTAAGACCCTTTGGGTTATATACACTACAGATGCCCTAAGAGACATAATTAGCGAGACTGTGAACCATGTCTTTACACGGTACCACATCGGTTATTAAAAAAAATCAAGCTCCCTCGTGATTCAAATCTGCCGGTCGCGGACTTGTGCACGCTCCCCGGACAAGGTGCACGAGCGGAGCCTGGCTCATTTCGGGTTTTTTACGGTCTATCGCTTTTTTACTGTTTATTATTGTATTTGATTTATTTTATATTGTAATTGTAATTATTAGAGGCTTTTTAGACATAATTCAATTTAAAAATATTTAAAAATAAAAAATTGATTACCCTATCAAAGACAATACAAATAAATATATAAAAAATAAAAGGTAAAAAACTCCAAAACAACCATAAAACCAAAAACAAAACGAAAATAAGAAAGTAGAAGTCAGAAACCTGAAGCTCAAATGAGAAGTGATATATTGTCACGTTTGCCACGCCTAGAGTATGTAATATAAGTCTCACTGCGCCGTAGATGCTAACGTCAGTTGTGATGAGCCACATTTTATTGCATTTAGGGAGTGTAGTTAGTCCGAGATCCAGCCTCGAGCCCAGTTCACTACAAGGAAAGATATCAAGACCTTCACTATTGATAACTACAGTAAAATATAAGGATTTTCTCAGCTAAACCTTGGGTCGGACCATTGCCTCGGCGATCCGAGGCCCAGTTCTGCCTCTGATTGCATTGATCCGTGAACGGAATAATTTGGTTTCCCCAAACTTCACTAATGAACCAGAAACAGAAAAAAAAAAAGAGTCAAAGAAAGGAGTCGCCATGAGCAGAAAGACTGTTTATCGTGAACTCACTAGTCACTAAGCACCGATCGATCGATCTCATACTTTCACTGCAGCCAGAAAGAGAAATCAACAGTAGCTGGTACGGTTAGACGCCAAACCAAACAAAACGATCGAGACACTTCAAACGCAATGCACAAACCAAATAAACCAAACAAAACGATCGAGACACTTCAAACGCAATGCACAAACCAAATAACCGGCACGTGGACGTTTGCCCGATCGATCGAGTTCCATGCATTCAGGAGTGCGACCTGCGCCACCTCGCCACCGTCGGCGTGCCCATCGCCGGCGTCGACCCCGCCGCGGCGCGTGCCTTCTTCGTACCGCTGAGCGGCGTCCTCTCCATGCAGCTGTCGGAGTCGTCGACCCTCGCCGCGTCAGCGCCCATGCCGCCGCCGCCGCCGAACAGGAACGCGCCCCACTTGAACAGGCCCCGCCGCCGCCTCTCCGAGCTCAGCCGTTCCACCTGCGCCTGCAGCGCGTGGCACTGCACCTAAGTGCACACACGCACGTATGCAGCCATTAATCATGCATGAACAAGCTGCCAGCTTTAGATATACTAGCAGCATAAGCACGGTGTCTTTAGCTATCATGTAGAGCAAAGTAAAAACGACGAAAATTCGTAAGAGGAGCTTCTCTTAAAAAGTGACAATCTGTATGTATTTTCAGAGAAAGCAAAGGGTTTTTGCTTAAAACTAAGAACCCGTGCGTAATTTGGAAAACTCACGGGGTGTTATCCAGTAAAAGGAGGGCCTCATGAAAATATCGAGAACCCGTACATAATTTCAAAGAAGTAGAGGCATTTTTCGCAAAAAAATCGGCATGGTAGGGACCTTTCTGCAAGAACCAAAGACCTGTGCGTGATTTTACAAAATTCAAAGAGCATATTTGCAAAAAATCTGACGTGGCAATACTCACCGGGGCGCTTTCCCCGGGTGTAATATAGGACACTAGTCATTGATCGTGCGCTACACGGGCAAATAAAATTGAAATAATGTATGTTTTTCTTTTTAAAGTCTGCAAGATTATTATAAGTTTGTAGAAGTAGTGTTTTCATTGTCCTACTTTGATATTCACATTTTTTGCGGAATTGCTTTTTTATAAAGTGTAATGTTTATATAGCGGGGAGTTAGGAGTACCTAAAGGTTGGACCTGTTTCCGTTTCCATCACTACTGGGGATCAGGAAGAGGGCATACGCACTAGCTTGTTGTGACTCCAGGCCATCATAAGATATATGAATACCATTTTGTTTTTCTCTTATTAGGCGGTGGGGTTGGCATGCAAGATTTGCTTTTTAATTTGATTTGGACTCGGGCAGCTCTCAATTTATATGCACGTCCAAAACAAACTCATTGTTTCCAACTTTCCATTGGATGACGCAAGTAGATGTAATCCAAGGCGTAGACTACATCCATAAAAAGAATTGGATGATCAAGATTTTTTTTTTCTCTTTTCTGATTAATGTACGAATTTTTAGCTTTTTATTCATTTGATAATAGGGGCCTCCCGGAAAAACCTCTAATTAATATAGATATGATATATGTGGTATAAAGATATGGTTGTACGTACGGACCTGGAGCCTGGCGATGTCCTCGCGGAGGCGGCGCAGCTCGTGGTGCTGCGCGAGGACCTCGCGCTTGGAGGGGCACCGTGCTGCGGTGGCAGCGGCGGAGGGGAGGTCGAGGGCAGCGGCGGCGGGGCTCCTGGTCTGCAGGGAGCGGAAGGAGCCGCTCCACTCAGCAAAGCGGTTGAGCTTGCTGCCGTGCTCCGAGAAGAGCACCTGCACCGCGCAGCGCACCGGCAGCTGGTCGTTCTGCACGGCGTGCGCCGCCGCCTCCGCGGACAGCTTGCGGGCGTCGATCAGCCGACACAGCGAACGCCGCTCCTCCTTGCTCGCGTGCGGGTGCGCCTGCACGTACATTCATCCGTGTATCACAAACATTAATGATCTCAACGATCGAAATCAGGCGTACGAATCTCGACGATCGAAATCAACTGCGAATGCACCAAATCCATCGAACTTAAATTTTAAAGCAGGGTCTAACCAGGTACACCTGGTCTTTCACTATTGCATTTCATCGCAACCGGAGACACTAGTTGGCCAAAGCTACGAGAAGGAAAGCGTAGATCGGAAGAAAAAAAAACGCAAGGAGACAAGGAGTGATCTGGTTGGTACCCGCCAACACCACCATGTACAGAGCCGTCTCCATGTTCAAGCGCAGGTGATTCTTTTGTCGTCTAGCAGTTGCAGATTGAGCTAGCTAGCTCACGTGATTAATTTCTTTTTTTATTAGAATTGCATCTAGCTGGTACTAGCACTAAACATAGCCATTGCGACTTGCGAGGCCAAAAACAAACCTCCTCCTACTTTCTGATGTGACTGCACTATACGATGCTTGGATCGCTACTAAGGTGGTTCTCATCCGGGCTTTTCTTCTCGTATGAGTCGGGCTTGTCCTTTTTAGTTGACACTTCGGACTTTTAGGTGTTGTTTATGATTTTAAGTTATATATATATATATATATGAGAAATTATAGAGTGGTAGAAACTTATGTGTGATTTTTGCCGATATAAATGAAGTCGATACAATATGTTCTATAATTAACTAGTAGACCCTATTTTGAAAAGATACTCCGTTTAAAAGCTAATTACTGTAGAAAAGCTGAAAAGCACAAGACCTAAAACTTATAGCTTTTCACTTTTTTAGCACTGTTACTGTTTTGGGCTTTTTTATACTGTAGGTACTGTAAGCCTTTTCAGCATAATTAAATTTACAAAAATAAAAATGGGAAAAATGATATATCATCTTTGACAATGCTAAAGAATATAGAAAAAGGCAAAAAAAACCCAAAAATAGCTAAAAACCATAAAAAGATTAAATTAAAAAATTAGAAGCTAAAAACTTAAACCCAAATGAGCAGGGAATAAAGAATTACATCTAGGCTTATGGCTTTTTTTGGTATTGTAGTGATTTTTTTGTACTGTAGTCGCTGTTAGGTTTTTTAGCGTAATTAAATTAAAAAAATAAAAAATAGTTATATCATCATAAATAATAAAAAGGAATAATAAGAAAAATAAAATATAAAAAAACAAAAATCTAGAAAAAAATGAAATTAAAATAATTTGAAGTTAGAAGCAAAAATAGAATGTCAAATAAGCGGAGCCTAAATGATAAGCGTAGATTTCCGATGGTGATTGGACATTGTGGTTCATTGCGTGGCATTTATCTTTTAACAGTAGCTTTTGCCTTTTTAATTGAAATGATGGTGTAGCGAGCGTTAGTTTTCATAAGTAATTTAATTAAAATAAACAAATAAATACAAAAATATAAAAATACAGTTATATCTTCACAGATGATGCAAGAAAAACTATATATGTTGGCCATTTTTACTTGTTACTTATTAAACTAAACGTTATCACGTGAACTCTATACAAATTACATTGCTTTCTACCAAATTTCTATAAAACTGCGCATTCTGAAACTGGCTCTAAAAGCAACCATAATATTGATGCCAGTTTTTTTTTTGTCTCAAGTTTAAATCACACACAATAAATTACTACTCCCAGGCAAATGTTTGATGGTCCAACTTGGAACTACTGTGGTCAAACACACAGAAACATGTGGGTACTTTGCGCTCTCACTTCCATTGTTTTTTACCTCGAGCACAGCATGCATCCAACACAGTCACATCGACCAACGCACACCTCCTTTCTACGTGCATCCTCCTACGCCTTTCTGGCCTTTCACATCAACAAAGCCAATGGAAAAATAGGGAATCACAAACTTACATGTACGTCGTATGATTTACCTCATGAGTCATGATCATCTATACATATACTCCTTTGGAATATTTTAGAGTGGCCTTGTCGTTTTTATGAATTTTGACCAGTCTAATAATCATATATATTAATATTTTAAATACATAATATTGTGAAATCAGTTTTAATATGACGATACATAATATTGTGAAATCAGTTTTAATATTGTGAAATTAGTTAACCAAACAGAGCATAAACATCATTAACCGAACAGAGAGATGGAGATGATTATCACTGGCCCCATGGCCTGCGAATGCGACGCACGCACCTTGAGGTAAGTGTCGACGGCGCGGTACAGCCCGTCGTCCGCGGCGCGTGCGTGCGCCGGCACCGCTCGCGCGAGCTCCTCGAACTCCGCTGGCCGCAGCCCGGCCTCCAGCGCCGCCTCGGCGAGGTAGGCGTCCACCAGCCTCGCCACCCTGGCGGCCGCCGCACCGCCGCCGCCCGCCTTGGCGCCCTCCCGAAGGAAGCCCCGCACGAGGCGGAGCACGAGGGGGACGTCCAGCAGCGTCGCGCACGGGCGCGCCGGGCGGTCGTGGGCGGCGGCGGAGCCGTGCCAGAGCCCGAACGCCGGGATCATCACGGCGCCGAGCGACGCCTGGTCCAGCCGCCGCGCCGCGCGGGACTCGAGGTCCCCGAGCAGCGCGGCGTCGGCGCCCACCATGCTCCCCGCGCGGAGCAGCCGGAGCAGGAAGTCGCACGTGATCCCGTCGTCCCTGTCGTCGGCGTCGTCGGGCGGGAGCGCGGCGACGAGGGACTCGAGGAGGAGGCGCTTCTTGAGCCACGTGGCGGTGGGGCTCTCCGGGGGAAGCATGAAGCGGCCGGATGGGGACGACGCCACGTCCGGGAGCCACCTGGCCGCGTAGTAGGAGAGCACGGAGGCGAGGTGGTCGGGGCCGGAGCTGCCGGAGGAGTAGGCGGGCGAGGCCGCGGGCTTGGACCGGATGGCGGCGATGGTGCGCACGAAGGCGTCGACGTCGTTGACAACGCACGCGTCGTCGCTTGCGCGCGGGGGCGTGCCGGCGGCGGAGGACAGCCGTGGGTCCGGCAAGGCATAATGGGCGCCGGCGGCGCGTGGGGAGGGGGAGCTGGGGCTCTGGGATGGCGACGGCGGCTTCATGGCTGGCGCGGGTTGTGTGTGTCGAGCTGATGCTGAACTTGAGCTGTATGTTATGTTGGAGTTTGGAAGTGCGTGTGTGGCTTCTCGGAGTGGAGCAAGATGTGGTACATGGAGCTACAGAGTTGAGTGAAGGCCCCATGGGTGGGACAGGAATGAGTACGGTGCAACAGTAGAGTATAAATCGACAAAAACACAAAATATGGGGTGGAAATGGAAATTAGCTACATAATTAGGAATGGCAACGGGGCGGGGAATGGTCCCCGCCCCCGCCAGGGAATTTTTCCCCGTTCCCTGTCCCCGGTCGCGGGGACACAATCTCCCCGTCCCCGGCCCCCGTCGGGGATCCGGGTCCCCGATGGGGTAAAATTCCTCGAGAAAACATATGCAATACACATCTCAAAGGATAGGATATATAACAGGCTACTAGAAAATGACAGTAATAAGTAACACACTTTATTAACTAGTTAACTACTGCCTAGCTGCATAACATGTCTGCAACAAGCTAGCAAATGTGCATAACATCAACTACATATCCACATCATGATAACAAATTACAAGTTCAATAACATGCCACAGATTACAAGTTCAAGAAGCACAAATTAACTCTCAAGGTACAGATACATGCCAAGACAACCAAGTTCACAACAAATGGTCCTAAACACAACACAAGCAGTAGTAGCTGAGACAACTTGGTTCCTTCAGCATCTCCAAGACTCCAATTCTCCACACTCCACCTCACAGTGTAAGGTCCTATCAAGGGTAACAAAAAAAAAGCTATAAAGCCAGCAAAAATAAGAGTAGGCTGAAGTTGAAATTATTTGTAGTGAGCACTTAACCTGCATCCCTTCTTGAATGTCTTGGAGACAAGTCCAGAAACTAGCAATCTCCGCTTTCTCTTCAGCTACAAAAGATCAAAACATGATAGAAATCAGCCAATTGATTGATTCCAACTTAAAGATAGAAACAAGAGAATTTACCTTTAAATTTATTTCTAAGCCAATCTTGTGAGCACATTAATGCTTCCAACATTTGAGGAGTAAGCCGGCTGCGATGTTCACTAAGAACTCTTCCACTTGTGCTAAATGCAGATTCTGAAGCAACTGTACTAACTGGAATAGCAAACACATCCCGTGCAATTATCCTCAAAGTTGGATACCGTGTCCCTGCCACCTTCCACCAATCTAGCACACTAAATCTTTCCTTTGATATGACATAATCGTCCTCCAAATAACGATCCAACTCAGATTTAACTCTTAAAGATGATGGCCTTTTCTTAGCAACACGGGCATTGAAAATGGACAACCTCTGGAGCTTGAATAGAAGGAGCTTTTGAAGAGGACTCTGTATTATCCTCTTCAGTTTCTACATGGTACTCATTCATCAAGTTGCACAAGTTGGTAGTGACATCTCGAACACGTTTCTCACACTCCTCACCCGTAACACCCATTAGCATCTCATAGCAAACTAGCAACATTTCAGTTTTAAATCTAGGGTCTAGAAGTGTAGCAATGCCCATAAGACCTTGAATGTCAGTCCAATACTTGTCAAACTTCTCATTCATGGCAACTGACATAGCTTGTATGGTTGGATTGCCACAAGTTGACCACTGTCTCATTTTCATTTTAATTTCACAAAGCTTAGGAAAGTAAATATGCTTGGTACCATTCTTGGTATCTCCTCCAAGTTTTTTGGCACAATGATTACATTTTGCTTTGACTCTACCACACACCTTAACTCTCTTAAACTCATCCAAACAGGAGAAGTTAGCTTCCTCTTCGATCCAACAGTACCATCTTCATCTTCCTCTTCCTCTTCATTCACCTCTTCATCATCCACTTCTATTGGAAGTTCAGAGTCATTAACAGACTCTGGAACTGACTGTTGCTGCGAGGCAGACTGCTGCTCGGAGCTAGTTACAGCTAAGGCTGCTAGTTCTTGGCTACTACTTCCATTATTAGGAGATGACACTGCAAATCTGGGATGTTCAACATATAAAAAACACTAAATCAATTATCTACAAACAACATGAACAGATCCAAAGCAATTTCAATAGGACCAAACATGAACAGATCCAAAGCAATATCACAACGTGCACGAGTCTACCGATCTAGGACCTAACAATAAGGCTGTAAAAAAAGCTCGAGGCTCGCGAGCTGCTCGAGCTTGGCTCGCTCTAGACTCGATTCGAGCTTGGCTCGAGCTCCAAACAAGCCGAATTCAAGCTTCATCTTAAGCTCGCGAGCTTTAACGAGCCGAACTCGAATAGCTCGCGAGCTTAAGATTTTTTTCACCTCTCTCCAATTCCCCACACCCCTCCCTCCCGGCTCCCGCCTCTCACTCTCAAAATCCCACCCCACCCCACTGCCCCACATCCCCTCCGGCCCTCCCTCCTCTCCCCGACTTCCCCACCCGCCTCGGCGCGTCCGCCTGCCCCCCGCCGCCGCCCCTCCTGGCTCCTGCCCCCCGGCCCCCGCCCCTCCTCGCTGCCCCCGCAGCCCGTCCCTCCTCGCCGCCCCTCGCCCCTCCTCGCCGCCCCCCCCCCCCGCGGCCCGTCCCTCCTCGCCGTCCCCCACCCCTCCTCGCCGCCCCTCGTCGCCCCCGCCACCGGCCGCCCCCCCCCCACTCCCGTCCCCCTTGTCGCCCTCCTCCTCTCCCCGCCGCCGCCCTTCCTCGCCCCCCCCCCCCGCCGCCGACCCCTTCTCCCGCCCCCCGTCCCCTTCCTCTCCGCCGCCCCTCCGCCCCCCGTCGGCGCCCCTCCTCCGGCCCGCCGCCGCCCCTCCTCGACCGGGATCCGGCCACGCAGGTACGCACCGTCGCACCGAGCCTACACGAGCCGAGCTCGAGCCCAGCTTAAAGTTCGATGTTGATCTTAGGCTCGCTCGAGCTCGACTCGAGTTTCTACCGAGCTCGAGCTTGCTAGGTCAAGCTCGCTCGAGCTCGGCTCGTTTACAGCCCTACCTAACAAGCAATTTCAATGCCATCCAAACAAATCACAGGCATAAGCATAAACAGGGAAGGGAAGGGAACTCGGGCACTCGGCCACTCGGGAGTACCTTGTCGTTCGGGACCTCGGCCACTCGGGAGACCTCGATGCGCAGCGCCTGTAGCCTCTGCGCCGCCGCCTAGACCTCTGTGCCGCCGTCGCCTGTAGCCTCCACGCCACCGCCGCCTGGGGCTTCCGCGCCGCCGTCGCCAAGGTTCGAGGGGCCGGGGCCCGGGGGTGTGAAGATGTTCGCCGGCGGCCGCCGCCTAGGTGGCTGGGCCGGACTACCGGAGGCAACAGGCGAGGTCCGCGAGGAATAGAGCAGCTAGGGTTAGCGCCGCCGCCGCCTGTGGTCTGTGGAGTGTGGATTGGGGGGAAATGTTTCTAGGGTTTGGGCTGTGGAATTCTCAAAACCTTATATACTATATACATGGGCCCACATGTCATACTCTAATCGGGGCCCCGAACGGGGAACGGGGACGAGGAATAGGGGAACGCCCCCGCCCCCGCTTCACCCGATGGGGGGGGGAGTTCCCCCCCAAATCCCTCCCCGCGGGGAGCAAAATCCCCCCATCCCCGTCCGCTAATAGGGGAATTCCTCGACGGGGAACGGGGAATGGGGCCCCGTTGCCATTCCTGTACATGATCTAGAAAGGGGGAAAAAAGACATAAATCGCCGATCAGTTACACTACAAACTCACTTAAGTCGGCAAACGGCATGGATTGGCACTAACACGTGGCCCGAGACCGCACTTTCTAACTTGTTTTTCAATTTATACATTTTTGGGTTGTGCAGCGACCTGGATTTTGCCATTCGGATCTTTCGTATATTCTAAGACAGTCTCTAGATTAGCAGCTAGCTTATATAATATAATATTGATAAATATCACATCTATACATATGTATAAATGAAAATGTACTTAATATTACATAGACATACGTAAATAGATCTTATAATCAGTTTTATGGCCCAATAGACCAAATGAGATTGTTCACAATGAAACAACAAAAGCAAATAAACAAAAAATAGCCCTATACTCTACTACAGGCAATCAACTAAGGCTAAACTTAATTTTGGCATTTGTCTTCTATGCCGTATCTAGAGGCATGAATGTATCCATACACTAAATCATTGATTCCGTCATCTAAAACCACATAGTAAGCAATAATGAATACAAAAGTACTTAGCAAATTCCTATTGCAGAATGCATTTTATAGGAACATATATCAACATGCAAGGCTTAACCAAAGGAAATTCTTATGTTTATTTTAGCGTGAAGCCAATTTACCAAATATCATACTATAGCTAATTTCTAAATTTATGACTTAGCCATTTTTAACAAAAATCAAAATGTCCAGTTTAGTTAAGTCAAGAGATAACAATTTTCCATACTTTTGTCTATTAACCATGATTATTTAGTAACCATTAATTTATGAAAACTACGGAAAGTGTGGTATTTCTGTACTTTGCCCATATCCGAAAGCACGGCTATTAGACTAGATTTTAACACTCTGAAGAGATTGACAACTTTGACCACAAGATATGATTAACTCATAATGTTAGTCACTACACACTTCCACAGCCGTGCGACTGAGGAAAACATAACAAGGTTTTTACAATACTTAGTTCCGATGCTTTCTCCTACTCCAAAGGTGAGACCCCTCAACATGGGACAATGACCGTTACGGGTCACCCCCAGAACACAACCGTTACAGGTAATGTTTTCAATGAGAGATCACCAATGTTAGGAAGTCTACGACCCTTCACGTTTGCGGAATCCACAATAGGCAATGACTGTTACGGGTCACTCCCAACATAATACGATAGAAATATAGAAATCCACATACCAATTTAATGCATAAGAGTCTATACTGAAACTAAGCAAATTAGTTGGTTAGGTCTATTCTATAACTAGACTTATGGTTGCATGATTGGGTGTAGAAGAGAGCAGCACAAGATTCGGTCCTTAATCGACTTAGGCGAGACAAACCAACAAACTCGGATCTAGTGTGTTACAGCACTAGTTTCTGTCGAACCACTCGCTTAGGTCCCTACCAATTTGTCAAATATTGTCTCGTTTCCGGTGGTAAGTCACATTACCACTTCCGTTATTATATTTTTTTAAGTTTTAGTTGGCAATGTATCGCCAATCAAGTTGTTGATCTTATGAATTGTGATGAAAAAGGCTAAGTCTCTTAGAAGGATTTACGAGAAAAATAGGGATGACATTTATTTCTATGAACTAGTTACAAGATACTCTCACTAAGAGATTACAAATGGATTTACTAGTTGTAATCGCTATAATCTTCCCGCTGGTCGAAAGATTACGATTGGCTTGTCCGTTGTTCTTCGAGTTCTGGTTATGATTCCCCTTTCTCCATATCTTGTCTTGTCAACCCTTAAATAATGTTGAAAGGGTGTCAGTTATCCACGTAAGTAGCCACCTTGTTGAATCGTCCCATCCAATCGAGTGGATGGTTGTTGTTAGCTAGAGAGAGAACTAAAACTAACTGATGCTTGTAACATCTTAGTTTTTAGTGCCTTTTTAAGTTTATAAAATAAAAATAATCATTTAAATTTTTCTTGAATTAATTAAGGCTTAATTTGAATTTTCTAAAATTAGAAAGATTTAATATGAATAAAGTAAACATCAATTAGTCAAAAACAATTTTAGTTGGGTTCTTTGTGATGCAAAAAAATTTTTGGATTTTTTGGAGTTTATTTTCTATTTATTGGAGCTCAATTGAATTTATCTCAATTTCTAAAATTCATAAATCCTTGAAAAATCTGAAAAGCCTCTGTAGGCCGAATTCTTTTGCTCAGGCCCACCTTCCTTTTCTCGGCTCAATCCAACTCTCTTTCCAATCGATCCACTCTCCAACAAGCAAGCATAGCTCCCTCTAGCCCAACCCACTTTGCACCAGCTTCCCAGCTTGGGCCCACCTGTCAGCCAATCAACTGCTCCTTCCTTCTTTCTATTTTTTGCGGTCGGCCAGACCCACATGTCAGTCACCCTGTTCATCATCTTCAACCCGGAGACTGACTCCTGCTCCTTCACACGCCGCCACCGTCTCTATCTCAATATCCTCCTCGTCCCACTATTTAATCATGCCCAAAGCCTTGCAAAATCTTCACCCCAAGCCACTCCCATCCTCGCCCTGCTCTTGCCGTCACTGATTTCATTGACTCATGCCGGGAATAAAGATTAGGCCGCCACTGCTGCTTCCACTCCAGTGAGGAATTCTGCCGTGTCCACCGAACCCCTACCATCACTGACCACTGTGCCAGGTTCGCCAAGCCCCACCCTACCTTCTTTGCATCACGCCGAGGTCACAGAGCTAGTGACATCGGAGTTTGCCATGCACTCGATTGGTTCCGTCGCTTCAAGCTCACCATTGGTGTCCACCATCGAAAACCAGTCTTCGCACCAAGCCCAAAAGCATCGCAACACATTCAGGAACCCATTGCAAAACTTGCCTAGCCATGCTGAGCCTCCTCTCGCCGGAACCACTACGGCCTTCCTCGCCAATGACCACTGTGTCGAACTCTTCCAATCAATCCTATCCATAGGATGAGTTCGCCGTCGTGAGAGGAAGCTCATGGTGACCTCTTGATCCCTAGCTTCTAGCCGTTCATCGTCGTCGAGGACGAGACTCTCAGCCGTAGATCTGTCCACCCTAGCAGTATATGTGGCTGGCCACCTCAGTGCAACTATCACACATGGAAGCCACACAGCAACCACACAAGCACCAACTACCAACTCACCGCACCTCTTAGCAAAGCCATGTCACCTGCCACATCAACATGCAGTGCACGTGATGAGGCAATAGGGTCTCGATCTTCTGATAGGAAGATAACTTCAATTTGGAAGAGAACGACTTTGACGATGCAGGTTTCTAACCAGCCAAGACCAGAACACCAAGCAATCACTAAACCATACTCCAAGTCATTATCAACCATGCCAAGAACGCGATTGACCTGACTACGAAGGTCTATTCCTGCATGCAACCGAAGAACACACAAGAACAAGATAGCAAGCAATCTGAATTGCAAATGTATAAATTGAGTTCAAAAAGGTGGGATTCCATAGAGATTCTTTACGGTTGGTCTAGTCGACATAAGCAAAGAACAAGAGTTTTCACAATGGAAAAACTAAGCAAACGAAATCCAAGAAAACTAAAAGGGTGTAGCCTCCTCAAATAGAGGAGAGGAAGCCACTCAAAACTAAGAAATAAGGGGTGGTACTATTTATGCTACTGTTCATGTGAACAGTATGTTCATGAATAGTATGGGCTAAGAGAGGGGCGCCTTCCTCTTGGGCTCAAGCATTATAAGGCCCAATTTGGCCCAAACAGGTGATGCAGTATCTTCTTTTGATGATTACAGTGCGTACTGAAAGAATTTTGATGTGATTCTAGATCCGTTGGAAAGAGGACAAGAAAAGTTTTTCCAACAAGTACTCGTGGACCTCAAACGGACCTCGTATGTGAAAGTTATGCATATTTGAAGTTGGGCCTATCAGGCTGAATCCGAATTGATCTGGAGGCCGAATTAGACTCCAAAACGTATCTAACTTGAACTCTTGCTTTACTTGGACCAAAAATGATGTGGTGACCTTGAGGAAGAGTTGGAAAAGACATCAATTTGGTCTTGATATGCTGGTTGGCTTCCCTTTATGTGGGCCCCATCCACAAGCTCGTAGTGTTGATGCAATCCTCCTTGGATAGCTACACAAATATATATTTTCATTATTAGGTAGCATTATATTCTTATTTAAAATATGTTGAAGCTAAAAAAACAAATTCACCTTTAGTTCAATCTTAATATTGGGTGCTATAGTCGTATGTGTTTGTGGCATGGTCACATCATCATTGGTCTTGGTTAAACAATATAGTTTTCACTTGGATGAGTAATCATGTAGTAAGGTGGGTGTGTTAGCACATTGGGATGTGGATGTTGCACCTGGGTAATAATTAAAGACTTAACTTTATATGTCATTGATCTGAGTCTTATCGTGCAACGACATGTTTAGTATGGGATGAACTTAGATAATTAATTTATGATGTTTCAACTTTAGTTTTGCCATTAAGATGAATGGGGGTGTGGTTGTAGCCCTTGACTCACATAGGTGCAAGAGGGGAATTTCTGACTAGGTGGTCAGTCTACTTGGCAGTGACACCTTAGTGGGAAGAATCAGATTGAACATTGTAAAGAACTTGTGATAATCTCTTAGTCACACACCTTTGAAATTGTGTCAGACAGACATTATAAAGTTTGTTATCTCTTATGGGTAAAATTGTGCAACCTTCGTAGAGTGTAAAACTATTTGAATAATTGTGTTCCCGGTTATGGACAATGCTCGGTGATTTCACATGAGGGTTAGAGTTTTCATTAGAAATTTTGGTTGGCTGGGAAGTGAATGATTAGCTTACTTATGGTTTATTCAATTCTTTTTATTCATTAATTATTTACTTATTACTCATTTTCAAAGTACACTTTCAATCTATTTATTATATTGACTCTAAATTATCGCTTTCTACATCTACATCATTTGTTACTTAGTTGCTAAGGAAAAACCTTATCAGATAGAGCTACTTAATCAAGGATTCTTTTATGACTTCACAGATTAGGATTGCGCTTCTTAGTCAATCGCCTGTGGGCATGTCAAATGGCCACTGTATTTATCTTTATTCTTTCCACTGCTAATTTTTGTAGGCCCTTTAGGCTATTACTTATAAGCTTGGTTATAAGGTCGCTACTCTGATAATTAATAATATATGCTTCTTTCATAGTTATTCATGATTGTGGTTGATATTTTATCTATGTTTCCACCGTGTACACTAGCTTGATCCTGGACTAGTGCAGAATACAAAGAGTCTGAATTTGCATATTCGAATCTCGATATCTTTGGTTATTGTCAGTGGGAGAGAATGGTGGAGACAACTGCAAGGTGGTCATTGTCAGAGACATAAGACTGAATCATCATGCAATTATGAGTGGATAAAGCACGTGCTTTATCCATCGCATGGGAAAGAATTGCCTAGAGACGGGCCATTATACTAGTTCATGAGGTCTTCGAGGGGCTACTTGTTAGGTAAAATATACTGTGGGCCTCTGACCAGGAGTACTCAAGTAATTGCATTTGGTAGCTTATGACCTCATGGGGTCTTAGGGCCTTAATTGAGTATTAAAGATATATTTAGTCGATTATTTAATCATAATCAGCTAGCCTTGATCTTTAAGTGGATTTATAACTTGAATTTTCTCCAATTGGATTTCAAGACAGAGCATCCTCTTTTAACAAGAGCAAACTAGAATAACTGTGTTGTAGGCATGAAACTCAAACACAAGTAAGGGGGTACACATCGGCCATCTTACGGGTCATCGTTCACGAGAGTAAAAATGACATGAGAATTTATACAGGTTCGGGGGTCTGAGAGGACTGCCCTACTTATGTCGGTGAGCCAACGGGGGGTTACCTCCAGGAAGGGAGCTCTCAAGGGCTCACCAGTTTGAATACATTTCTTTATTGCTCGTGAGAGCTCAAGAGAGCTCTCCCCCCTCAAATGAGGGATACACGGGGTATTCATAGGCTCTTGGGCATGTACAAATAACCAGAATACCCTTTGGGAGATAGGTACCCTATGAGTATAAGTGGGGGTATTATAGTCTTTCCTAAGCATAACCGCCATTCTTGATTGTATGTTAATGTCTTTGGCGGAGCAGGCGCTGTTCTTGCTGCAAGATTATGGGTTGTTATTTGGGCCCATCTTCAGACTTCCCATGGGCCAGTCTTTTACAACGCCATTTTGGCCAGCCCATCTATCAATAGGTCACTGCATAGGGTAGGTTTTCCTTTTGGGTGGCCCAAGAAACCAGCGTAGGGCGACGGATGGAGAAACCCGATTGTTCCCCACCCCCCCCCCCTTTAATAGTGCTGCCACCACACCATTGTCGGCTCCCATCCCTCATAGCCACTGCACCTGGTCGAAGGGAGAGAGAGGAAGTGTCAAGAAGCTGTCCACCAAGCTAGAAGAAAGAGAACCTAGGGTCAAAGCTTAGCGAAGTCTGGTAAGGACGGATCCAAAGGCCAGGCCAACGGAGGCTTCCCTAGGCGCAGCCGACACTGATTCACCCTGCCTGGCTTCTGAGGTGACGGAGCAAATGAGCAGAGTCACCACGGGGGTGACCAAAGGCCAAGAGGGGAGGCCACAGGCTGAGCCTACTTGGCTCAGACCCTGGGGTAGGCAAGCGCTGTGCAAGCTACCACCGGATGTAGCCATGATGGCCGTCGGCCCCAAAACTAGGCGTGGTAAGCTTCCAAATCCTTCTGGCCTATCTAGTGATTTCTTGCTGTGTGATTTGGCTTGCGTGGAGCTAGAGGGGCGCAAAGCGTGGGAGCATTCTCACCGCGAGTCTGCAGCAGGGTGCTTTGCCACTAGGTCATCTGGCAGCTAGGGTGCCCGGCTGCTGGGACTCTCGGCCGCCATGGCTTAGTGTTAGGGTGTGGAAGTCACGACGCAAGGCATATGATTTTTTAGTGCATCGATGGTTGGCTGCCAAGGCGCTTGGAGGACGACCGCACACAGTCGAACGAGAGCCCAGTCCTCGAGTTTCTTCTTTTTTTAGCACATGGTGGAAGGAATTGCTTTGGTCAGAGAGGCAACTAGGCATTCATTAGTCCTTGAGAAGGAGATGCCTAGGGGTTGCCTAAAGTGTTTCGGGCACGGCTTGGGGACCTAAGTTCATTGGACGGGGTTTTTGCACGGCATGCCATGTTGACCACAGTGGTCGGCGATGGCGAGGAAGGATCGAGCGTGGTCGGTTCTAGGGTCTAATGGCTAGCCTACAAGTTCAGCTTTAAGCTAAATTGCAAGGGAGCAAAGGGGCTTACCAGGAGATAGAACAAAGAGGGAGATCGACGGCCACAACGAGTCGACGGGTGTGTCAACAGCTCTGGGGAATGACAAGGCAATTCAAAGGGCATATTAGCATGTGGAGATCAACAAGAATACCAAGGAAATGATGGCCAAGGTTGAAGCTCACCTGAGAGAAGGGGGATGGGCAGCGAGGCTAGTGGCTACACTACGCATGGCAGCGAGGTTGATGGCTTTGGCCTTCCTAAGGCGAAACGGGCATGGATAGGCAAGCATGAGGTAGAGGAAGATGAGACAAATTCAAAGCGCATGATGGCATCGTTGGAGACTCACTAGACGGTGAGGAATTAGATGGTGGAGCTTTCGGCTGGACTTGGAGAAGAAGGGCAAATTCTTCCTCTCTAAGGGCGAAGGAGGAACGAGAGCTTGGAAAATAGAGTGAGTTGGGGTGAGGGTTTTGATATGCGAGGGGCGGCTTAAGTAGGGGGAAGAAGAGAGAGGGCACGGGTGCCATGAGTGGGCTTTGGGAGCTGGGCAAGAGAGAGGGCAATGTGACGATAGCATGGTGTGCAAGGCTTGAGACTGCAGAGCTCTTTAATGCTCCTGCCGTGCGTGAGGTGAGCAACTCAGGAGAGTGCAAGGGAGAAGAGTGGGAACAACAAGAATGGTGCCGGCTGATAGGTGGGATCAAGGCCAACATGGAAGCGAGAGTAAGAGAGAGTGAGACAACGAGCTAGGCTATGAGTGAGCACATGTGTGATTGGGCTTGCTCAGCTGGGCCACAGAGGGGAAAGAATGGGAGGGAAAGGAAGAGTGGACCAGTGAGGAAAGAGGAAATGAGTTGGGCCGACGGAGAGGTTTCAGCCCGAAGGTGAGGAAGGGAAATGTTTAAGGTTTAAACTTTAATTTTGGATTTCAATTTGCTTTTGAATTTGTAATTTGAATTTCAAGAGCTATTTTCTCACCAAAACTTTAGAAAATAATTGTTAGCACCCAATTAACTTTTAGAAATTAAGAAATGGTCTTTTTGGGAAAACTTTTAAAATGCACCAAAAAATTTAAAAAACCATGAAAATTATGCATGATTTTATTTTGAAGCAAATTTGGGTTGTTACAAAACCTTCCCCATTAAAGGAACCCCACCACTGAGATTCGGGCTGGTCAACAAATAGGTTGGGAAATTTTGCCTTGAGGATTTCTTCGGGTTCCCAAGTAGCTTCTCTTTCAGTGTGGTTGCTCCATAGAACCTTACAGAAATGAATCACTCGCCTGCTCGTCTAACATTTTGCCATGTCAAGAATTCACACGAGGTATTCCTTACAGGTGAGGTCAATGGTCTCTAGTAGTGTTAACTCCTCAAGGACTCGAAAACACTTCTTCAGCTGAGATACATGAAAAATGTTGTGGATGTTGGCAATCTCTGATGATGGGCCTGTTCTTTTTGGCTGCGGCTTATGGCTTTTGGCTGCGGCTTGTGACTTTTGGGTTGTTTGTACGAGAGATTACAGAGTAACAGAAACTCACATGCGGTTTTTGTCAATATAAATGAAATCAGTAAAGTATGTATTACAATTAACTAATAGACCCTATCTTGAAAACATTCTCCGTTTAAAAGTTAGTTACTGTAGAAAAGCCGAAAAGTAGCTTTTAGAAACTGAAAAGAACAGAGCCGATAATCCTAGCTGATAAGTGATTTCTCCTTTCTTAGTGGTGATCTGGAAGGGTCGATGTATCATGGTGCCAACTTTCCGCAAATCTTGAATTGCTTCATGCCTTTAAGAGGCGAAACCTTGAGGTAGACAAAATCTCCAATCTTGAAACTTAATTCTCGTCGATGATGATATGCATAGCTCTTTTTGCCTAGATTGGGTGGCCTTAAGTTTCTCTTGAACTAGATGAACTTGTTCTTCTGTCTCCTTCAACATAGATGGTCCAATTATAGATGACTCTCCTATCTCTAACCATAGGAGGGGTGTCCTACATTTTTCGGCCATAGAGTGCCTCAAATGGTGATATCAGCAAACTAACTTGGTAGCTATTGTTATAGAAAAATTCAGCATAAGGCAAACTCTTTTCCCAATTGATGTTGAATGTGAGCACACAAGCACGTAGCATGTCCTAAAGATTTTGATTAGTTCATTTTGTCTGTCCATCTGTTTGAGGATGATATGTGGTGTTGAAAGCTAGGTAAGTTTCTAGGGCTTTATGAAGACTAACCCAAAATCATGAGGTGAACAGTGTTCCTCGATATGATATAATTCTTTTTAGGACTCCATGTATACATGGTCTTAACTTGTCTCCCCTATATATGGTCTTAACTGAAATGAAGTGGGCTACTTTGGTCAACCTATCCACTATGACCCATGTAGAATCATATCCTGTCTGTGTCTTGGGCAAACCAATGATAAAATCCATATGTACTTCCTCTTATTTTCATTTTGGAACTCTTAATGGTTGGAATAGTCCTACTGGTCTCTGGTATCTGGCCTTAACTTGATGGCATATGTTGCACAAGGCTACATATTCGACTGCCTCCTTTTTCATTCCAGGCCACCAGTATCTCTCCTTCATATCCTGGTACATTTTGGTACCTCCAGGGTGAATTGAACAAGTGGACTTGTATACTTATTTGAGAATCAGGGTCTTGATGTCCTGGTTGTTGGGCACACATATACGTTTTCTGAACCATAAGGTGTCTCAACCACAAGGGCTTTATCCACTAAGTGTTGAAAGTCAGCAAAGTTGTGAGAGGATAGTTGTAGAGCTATCCCTTCACATAGGTCTTCCAGGAATCTCTCTTGTTTCTCTTTGTCATCTTCTATGTCTGAGAGGGCATAGCGGGATAATTGGTTGAATCTATTGAGGTATTTGTGTATTGTCATGTTTCCTTGTCTCAACTCACAAAATTCCTTCTTTTTCAACCTCATCAGTCCAGTAGGGACAAAGAAGTCATGGAATGTAGTTTTGAACTCATCCCATGTGATGTTGTGGCCATCCTCTTGGGCTGCTTTGAAATTATCCTACTGATCTTTAGTGGGTCCTTCTAGTTGATGGCTAGCAAAGAGTACCTTCTCTCGGGCGGTGCATCAGGCAATATCTAACTTCTTCTTAATAGAGCGGATCCAATCATCGGCGTCCAAGGGTTCTTTGGGGCCAGTGAACATAAAGGGTTTGGCCCTCATAAATTCTCCTAACTTAGAGATTCTTTTGGATGATGTTGCATTCTATGTGAGAACTTCATGGAGTTGGGTTTGTCAAGCCAGGACGTGAGCCATGGTGGGGTTCTCTCGTGGTGGTGGTATAGTCTAGTTGTAGAAGCCTCCTCCCATTTAGTTGAGGGCATAGAAGTAGATGTGAATAGAAGCTATAAGAAGAGGGGAGTACCTAGGGCGTGGAATTCTAGTAACACAACAACACAAAGATTAAATACACAAAGAAAGGGAAACAGACAATTGCTTGAATGGTGAGGAATAGGACGGCGAAGCTTTTGGTTGGACTTAGGGAAGAAGAGCATATTCTTCCTCTCCGAGGGCGAAGGCGGCCCGAGAGCTTAGGGAAAACAAAGAGTGAGTTGGGGCGAGGGTTTTGACATGTGAGGGGTCACTTAATGTAACAGCCCAAATTTTGGAGGTTCAAAAATATGAATGCTTTAAAATTTTTCTTGTATTTTGCTGGCATTCAAAATCTTTTTTTTATTATTTATTCGAAAGCTTTTGAATATTGTGACATGCAAATGCATATGTCGAGAAATAGTATCCAAGTAATAATAATAGTGTTAATAAAAGATATGGGAATAATATAAGACAATAAATTATGAATTCAAAAACCAATTTTAAATTACACTTTGCTCCAAACCAAAATTGAAATTTTAAACTCAGACCGAGGATGAAAATAATTGGAAACTAAAATTAAAACAATATTTACATTTACCATCCAAATGATTTGAGTTGAACCTTGATTTCAAATCAAGATTTAAAAATTCAAATATTGAATTCTGGCAAAAAAAATCCAAACCTTGGTTACTGGGCATTGCTTCCCTCCCTTTTCTTTTTCTCCATCCCTATCTTTCTCTGCCAGTGGCCCCTCCCCTTTTTCTTCTTGGTCCACGCCTCCCCTCACTGCCCGGCGAGCCCCGCTGCGCGGCGCGCCTACTCCTTCCTCCTTTCTTCTCCCTCCGCCCGATCTCCCCTTTCTCCTGACGCTCCCTGCGCTGCGCCCTGCCTCGCTTCCCCGTGGCGGACATGCACTGCGCCGCTCCCTGCACTGCGCCGCGCCTGTCCCCTCCACCGTCACGTCCCCTCCACTCGGACCCGTCGCAGTCAGCCCGCCGCGCCCGCGCCATCTCTGCCGCGCGCAGCTTCCCACTGCCCCGTGGCAGCCATGCACCACGCCTCCCCTACTGTCGCCCACGGTTTTGCCCGCGCTGCCCACCGATTCCCTATCTCCCCGTGAGTATAACCAGCTCCTGCGCCACCCCTCTTCCTCTCCCTCCATGTTTTCCCCCTCCGCTCGTGCGCAAGCAGTCACCACCGTGCGCCGTGCGATTCCGGCTGACCGTGGAGACTTCGGCCGATTCCGCGCTCTGGGAGCATCTAGGCAAGGTCCTGAACCCCCTCCAACGGCCAGCCGACGATTTCCCCCACCGGTGCGACCTCTCCACGGCGACCTCCTCCGCGCCGCCGCCGTGCAAGTCGCCGGCCCGCCTCGAGTTCCCTCCGGCTCGGGTAGCTCGTCGGCAAGCTTCCCCAAGCCCTCTACTCCCTCCCCCACCACGCAATCGGGCCCCCATAGCCCGTAGGTCGCCGGGGCCATCCTTCCTTCCCCAACTCCGGCCACCCGACCGCCGCCTATTGAAGCAGAGCCGAGCCAATTCCTCTTACCTACACCGACCTCAGGACATCGCGAAGCCCCCCCCCGACCTTCCCCGAGCTTCTCGTTGCCCGTACTCCGCCGGCACCGTGTGCATGCCGCACCGCCATGGAGCTCCGCCGCCGGCACAACTCAGCCTCCCGGCGGTCATCCCAACCACTCCGGTAAGCTCCTGTACCCCCACGCAAGCTCATGCGCGCCCCATCTCTTTCGTTCTCCTTTCCGATCACCGACGCCCAATTTTCCCCCACCGCCGGCCGCCTAGCTCTGCCGCCCGCCCACCTCGCCGCTGCTCCGGCCGAGGCGCCACCACCCATAGCTCCCCTACCCCCTGTACATCCCATTTTAGCAGTCGCCGCCGCCTCCCCGGCCGCTCTCCGCCGGCGACGCCGCCCAGCCCGTGCGTCGCCTGAGCCTCCTCTATTTTCTCTGCTTGGCCCCAACGATATGTCACCTCTTTTAAAATGGCCTCCCAATTCTAATCGCAAGTGAGCAGCCGTTCATCTGGCCAGCCAAATCAACGTCAATGCTGCAGGTCCTGTGTTCGAGTTTCAGTGTAGCATATTTTTGTTTTGTTTTTCCTTGGCCATTTCAATTGGAAGACAAATAGGAAAAATAAACAGGGGAGCTAAACTAATTGACTAAGGTTCAATAAAATTTATGCATACCTCAAACATAGGATTACATGCATATTACCGATCAAGTGTTAGAGGAAAATTAGAAAATTTATTCATGAAAGCTAATAGAAATGTTTATAGGTATATGCTCCCAATGGGATGACAACTTAGCAAGTGAAAACTTATTAAACAATAAAGTACAAAACCTCACATATTAGTGAAAAGTTTAAACCATAACCCATTGCTTTTATGCCCTTGTCATTAGGAGGATTCCTTTATGGCCATTAGATGATTGGAGCATTACGCCGACAAATTTTATCAGAATGTAAATAAGATTGCTTAAGATTTAACATTTGATCAATCACCACATATGAGCAATTAAGTGCCCTTGTTATTTAGTCCAAAGCTAATTAGTGATTGTTAAGACATTAATAAGGAAAAACAACTTAGGATATAAAAAAAGGTTATGTAAGATTTAAATCTGGATTAGTTCTTATATGGGTAATTAATATGTTTGAATACATGTCTAAAAGACTAATCCTTGGTTAGGGCATTAGTAAAGGATATGTATGCTTAATGTCCAAGGTTAATAAAATTCTCATATAAAAATACATTCAAGTTAGAGTTAAGAAAAATAAATTGGATGTTATATTAAAACTATAACAACAAGGCTTTAAATAAAAAGAATACCCTTGATAGTAATTAAAAAGGGGTTAGTAGGAATATAATTTAGGTAAATGCTCACATGGAATGATAACCTATCAAATAGAAGTCTACTACACATGTAAATCATGAACCCTTGCACACTAAAGGATGATGTAGAAACTAACCATTTGCAAAGTTAGGCCATAAAATATTGTCTTTAACCCTAGCAACTAGGATAATCTTTTACTGTTAAATAATGAGAAACCTAAACCAAGTAACAACTAAAGGGTAGAGACATTCTAAGTAAATGCATATGTAAGCACCTATGTGAGTATATAAATAATAGTCATCACTAGCGTGTCATCAATAAATGAATATCAACCGTAGATTTAATCGAATATTGATATTAAAGTGTAACCTGGTATGGCGTGCTCGGTCCTAGATAAATAAATGACAAAAGTAATAATGGTAACAAAATGTACATAAGATATCTATGATGCCTAACCCAAAGGGCATCTTTAGTTAAATTCATGTTGGCATGTCTATTAAAATCCCTAGGTCATTTGTAATTAACATAATCTCACCATTCGGCATATTAAAAGGTAATGTTAGCACAACCTAAAATTTTACATCTCGAATTGCTAAAAGTATAAACTATAAGATTAATTTGAATATAAACAAGCTCATTAGTTCAGACAGAGGATTAATTAATGGTTAATGATGTCATAAGTACTGAAATTGGATTACTAATTAGAAGGCCCTAATGTCAGGACTCATATGAGTGAATCCTAATTCAACTTAAAATTAGCGTAGCTATGAATGAAGATACATAAAATATGAAAAGGGGATTATTAGAGATTTAAATTCTAATTAATTACCCTATAAGAATAGATATCGAGCCCTTGCTATTTATCTTAATCTAATTAATAGTGAAAGCCTATATCAGAGATTGGTCTAAAAACTTAATAAAGATATCCAAATGTTATAATACCTTCGACTAAAAGATTTATAGAATAAGTACAGATCTCATCCATCAGTCCAGTTTGCATTCACCATAACCTAAGCTGCAAGGAATATCTACCCAGCTAGGCTCATACATAGATGCATAGGTCTACCCTAACTCATGGAACTTCCTTGATAAATAACAAAATAATAAAAAGAGATTATTAATAAAAAGATCAAGTTATCATATGCTGTTACCAACCTTGCCTCAAATCACCGAATCACCCATTAACTCGTAATAAAACTAAATTGAGTTTATTCGGATTTATTTGGATCTTTTTGAGTTATTTGCTTTTATTTGGATTCAGTCGTTTGTCGCGTAATTAGAAATTGGGAGCCGTGAAGATTCAGTGGAACCAGCGAGATTAAGCTTGGAGTGAAGATAGAGACTAGAAGCTCAAAAGCAAGCATTGTGTGAGCTCAAGACCGCGGTAAACCGCGCCAGGCGAGTCAATACTTTGATCATGTTGAACCTACATTTCTGCAAATTACTTTGCTTTAAATTATCAAATTGCATGCGGTTATTTATATGCAAATACATGTTAATTTAGACTCTAGTTATATTCCATTGTGTGCCTTGAATTAATATTACCCCTCCGTTGGAATACTTGAAGTCGAGAACCTTGTCGCCCTAGCAAAAATTATAATAATACCCCTTTCGAAAATAAGTCCGTAATTATATGCCATGCTTAGTAATGTTTAGGTACTCATGGGCGCGAAGGCGCCCAAGCATCACTTTAATCATGAGAAATTGATTTGGGCAGTCATGGTGGGAATGACTGGTATATTTTGACATGGTTATTTTCTGCTCCCAAAACTCTTAAATTGCTTACATATCTGAGCGGATGGTTTGGGGGCTGGTATGTGGTGCGGTGGGAGCACAAATTATGGAGTGTGGTAGAACCGCTCAGATAATACTAAGGACTGAATCTTGTGATGACCTCCTGATGTAAAACAGTACAACCACAAGTCTATAATGGGTACGACCTAGCTGAATAACTTGCAAGGGTTTAGTTCAGACATCACCGAGGGAAGTGGGTGCCAGGGTGTACTGGTTTACTCACAGTGAGGCACAGGGTGTACTGTACTCGCACGGCGCCAGAGGGGGCTTCTGACTGTGGTGGTGTAACCCTTCAGCGGTGAAACCTCAGCGTGGGTGGTGTCTAGCTAGATCGGAGTAAGGTAAAGGCTTTGTGATAAATTATCTGGGTCTCATGCCTAAGGAAGCATGTTGGCAAAAAGGATAGTTCATCTCTTGTGGTGAAAGTGTACAAACTCTGCAGAGTCTAAAACTATTCGAATAGCCGTGCCCACGGTCATGGGCGGACATGGGAACTTACTCGAGTTAGTTCTATTTAAAAATGTTTGGAAAATGGGAATGGAAACTTGAAGGGCGAAGGACTGCCCTGGTTTGGAATTGTCCTGGGCGTCGTCCCAGTGGTAAGTTAAGCGGCTATAACGCTGAAGAAATTGCTATATGGTGCAGATGCCATGTAACGGTGGATGGAATCTGAATCGATATTAATAATGCATTTCCTTGTACATTATGATTTGTTCCAAGATTGCTAAGTCATAGGGCTTTTTAAATTAATTGTATTCAAAAGCACTCTACGCAAAATAAAATAGCCCGAGCCTCTCCTTTGTTAAGCCATGCATACTATTTATTTGCATTCTGTGTATTGGCTCGCGGAGCACGGGGTCGGAGTGCTCATGCTCGCTTTGCGACAAAATTCAGAATCAGGAAATCAAATCACCCCGCCTCAGCAACAAGATTGGACAAGCTGGCCGAGAAGATGAAGATGTCAAGGGCTAGGTCGCGAACCTCCAGTTGGCTGCCTGTGGGCATGTCCTGAAGGTCCCACCTGTGTGCTTCGTTCTTCCGCTACTGCAATTTAATGATTTCGGCCTAATCGGCCCATGAGTAAGTCTACTATTAAATTTTACGCTTCCGCATGATATGTATTTTGATATTCATTACTGTAACTGTGAGCACTATCTACTGATCCAGGGAATAGTGCAGTAATCACAGAGGAATCCGGATGTTAATATCTGGGCTCCTACAGCGATGGTATCAGAGCATATCGACTGCAGGTCGTGACCTAGTTAGCCTGGCCGTTAGTCTCATAACTAGAAATATTTCTTTAAAATACTATTTCCAAAAATTTAAGATATACTGCTCATTCTTATCTCTCTTAGATGATCCTCTCTCATCTAAATGCTGTCTTAGCCATTTTTACATCTAAAGCTCTCTTACCCCTAAATTCCAAATGACAACCTCGAGTGGGTGTTGATATCAATTAAATTATCCCCAAATACTTCCCTCCTCTGTCTATTAAATCCAAAAGGAAAATTTTGATCCTCTTCTCATACCTCTACTCCAAATTTTAAGGCTAGGAACGTCGAAGATGTGCATGAAGATAAAGTGGTTTCATTTTAAACGAGCTACGCAGATGAACCCTGTGCCCCCTTATGTGTGCTTTCTTGAGTAGACGTTGTATTGTCGCAAGGTTTTTGTTGGTCCCTGTGCACTGTCTTCTTGCCCTCGGGCGTCCTATTTCGCAGTCACAGGAAAAACTTGCTTTTTAAAATTTGTGTGGCTCAGTATCACTCCAGTTTCCTGGATGTGCTCTTTTAAAGTTAGGATGGGTTTAGAATGCCTCATCTCCGCGATTCAATACTCACCTCATGCTATTCCCTCTCACCTGTTTACTGCAAACCCAATCAAGTCTGCTGAAGCAAAGTGATGGATCGCCAAGGATCAAGACTTGAGACTCTGCCTTGCTAGCACTCTCTCCTTACCACCTAGAGGACCCATAGATAAAATCGCCGCCCACTAAGTACAATAACAAGGAGCGCGTCGACGATGCGAAGAGAAAAGACATTGCGCATACCCATGCTCCATGAACTACTCCAACTACGAGGAAGACCACCAGCCTGTGAGTGCCATGTGAGCAATATCACATGCATTCCTTGCGAAGGACAAGGCCATTGCCCGAAAGATTAACCCTGAAACTAATGCTGGCTAAGTAGTCGAAGTACAATGGATGAGTCTCCACATCGCCACAAGACCCATCATGTCTGGAGCTAGTAGAGGTGAATAATGACTAGTGACATTATTTTTAAGGAGGGTAGTACGAAGAGACAGAAGTGCCAAAGAACTACTACGAAGTATATCCTTGGAACTGCAACAACCTGGACTGAGAACTAATCAGACCAGTACAAGGAGATTCGCAAGGCCAGAACTCTTCTGGTAATGAAGACTTCTGGTAATGAAGACTACAAGGCGTACCTTTAGCTAGAATTGTCGTGCTTGGCAAAGCTAACGACTAAGAACGAGATCTTAGTAGAAGTAGAAGACCCCCCCCACCTAGAAGTATCTCTGCATTCCCAAGGCTCTCTTCCCTTAGGACACATACCATTGCTACCCACCTATCAATATGAACTTCTACAACCCTAAGACCAATAGGAGATGCAACTACTCCATTCTACGGGGACGTAAAGACAACAATGCCAAAGAGCGAGTGTTTGGAAGTCTACGATCTATCCAGGAGAATAAGGTTTTTCGCTTTCCTTTTGACTTCTCCAGGTGCTAACCCCGTTGTGCAGATCTTCAATTTTAAGCGGAACTAAAGAACTATACGTCGAGCAATACCCTGAAACCCATTGCTAGCCAATATAACCTCACCTGCTTCTTTCTACTCTACCAGAATCTCGGGGTCGAGATTCATTTAAGGGGGGTAGGTTTGTAACAGCCCAAATTTTGGAGGTTCAAAAATATGAATGCTTTAAAATTTTTCTTGTATTTTGCTGGCATTCAAAATCTTTTTTTTATTATTTATTCGAAAGCTTTTGAATATTGTGACATGCAAATGCATATGTCGAGAAATAGTATCCAAGTAATAATAATAGTGTTAATAAAAGATATGGGAATAATATAAGACAATAAATTATGAATTCAAAAACCAATTTTAAATTACACTTTGCTCCAAACCAAAATTGAAATTTTAAACTCAGACCGAGGATGAAAATAATTGGAAACTAAAATTAAAACAATATTTACATTTACCATCCAAATGATTTGAGTTGAACCTTGATTTCAAATCAAGATTTAAAAATTCAAATATTGAATTCTGGCAAAAAAAATCCAAACCTTGGTTACTGGGCATTGCTTCCCTCCCTTTTCTTTTTCTCCATCCCTATCTTTCTCTGCCAGTGGCCCCTCCCCTTTTTCTTCTTGGTCCACGCCTCCCCTCACTGCCCGGCGAGCCCCGCTGCGCGGCGCGCCTACTCCTTCCTCCTTTCTTCTCCCTCCGCCCGATCTCCCCTTTCTCCTGACGCTCCCTGCGCTGCGCCCTGCCTCGCTTCCCCGTGGCGGACATGCACTGCGCCGCTCCCTGCACTGCGCCGCGCCTGTCCCCTCCACCGTCACGTCCCCTCCACTCGGACCCGTCGCAGTCAGCCCGCCGCGCCCGCGCCATCTCTGCCGCGCGCAGCTTCCCACTGCCCCGTGGCAGCCATGCACCACGCCTCCCCTACTGTCGCCCACGGTTTTGCCCGCGCTGCCCACCGATTCCCTATCTCCCCGTGAGTATAACCAGCTCCTGCGCCACCCCTCTTCCTCTCCCTCCATGTTTTCCCCCTCCGCTCGTGCGCAAGCAGTCACCACCGTGCGCCGTGCGATTCCGGCTGACCGTGGAGACTTCGGCCGATTCCGCGCTCTGGGAGCATCTAGGCAAGGTCCTGAACCCCCTCCAACGGCCAGCCGACGATTTCCCCCACCGGTGCGACCTCTCCACGGCGACCTCCTCCGCGCCGCCGCCGTGCAAGTCGCCGGCCCGCCTCGAGTTCCCTCCGGCTCGGGTAGCTCGTCGGCAAGCTTCCCCAAGCCCTCTACTCCCTCCCCCACCACGCAATCGGGCCCCCATAGCCCGTAGGTCGCCGGGGCCATCCTTCCTTCCCCAACTCCGGCCACCCGACCGCCGCCTATTGAAGCAGAGCCGAGCCAATTCCTCTTACCTACACCGACCTCAGGACATCGCGAAGCCCCCCCCCGACCTTCCCCGAGCTTCTCGTTGCCCGTACTCCGCCGGCACCGTGTGCATGCCGCACCGCCATGGAGCTCCGCCGCCGGCACAACTCAGCCTCCCGGCGGTCATCCCAACCACTCCGGTAAGCTCCTGTACCCCCACGCAAGCTCATGCGCGCCCCATCTCTTTCGTTCTCCTTTCCGATCACCGACGCCCAATTTTCCCCCACCGCCGGCCGCCTAGCTCTGCCGCCCGCCCACCTCGCCGCTGCTCCGGCCGAGGCGCCACCACCCATAGCTCCCCTACCCCCTGTACATCCCATTTTAGCAGTCGCCGCCGCCTCCCCGGCCGCTCTCCGCCGGCGACGCCGCCCAGCCCGTGCGTCGCCTGAGCCTCCTCTATTTTCTCTGCTTGGCCCCAACGATATGTCACCTCTTTTAAAATGGCCTCCCAATTCTAATCGCAAGTGAGCAGCCGTTCATCTGGCCAGCCAAATCAACGTCAATGCTGCAGGTCCTGTGTTCGAGTTTCAGTGTAGCATATTTTTGTTTTGTTTTTCCTTGGCCATTTCAATTGGAAGACAAATAGGAAAAATAAACAGGGGAGCTAAACTAATTGACTAAGGTTCAATAAAATTTATGCATACCTCAAACATAGGATTACATGCATATTACCGATCAAGTGTTAGAGGAAAATTAGAAAATTTATTCATGAAAGCTAATAGAAATGTTTATAGGTATATGCTCCCAATGGGATGACAACTTAGCAAGTGAAAACTTATTAAACAATAAAGTACAAAACCTCACATATTAGTGAAAAGTTTAAACCATAACCCATTGCTTTTATGCCCTTGTCATTAGGAGGATTCCTTTATGGCCATTAGATGATTGGAGCATTACGCCGACAAATTTTATCAGAATGTAAATAAGATTGCTTAAGATTTAACATTTGATCAATCACCACATATGAGCAATTAAGTGCCCTTGTTATTTAGTCCAAAGCTAATTAGTGATTGTTAAGACATTAATAAGGAAAAACAACTTAGGATATAAAAAAAGGTTATGTAAGATTTAAATCTGGATTAGTTCTTATATGGGTAATTAATATGTTTGAATACATGTCTAAAAGACTAATCCTTGGTTAGGGCATTAGTAAAGGATATGTATGCTTAATGTCCAAGGTTAATAAAATTCTCATATAAAAATACATTCAAGTTAGAGTTAAGAAAAATAAATTGGATGTTATATTAAAACTATAACAACAAGGCTTTAAATAAAAAGAATACCCTTGATAGTAATTAAAAAGGGGTTAGTAGGAATATAATTTAGGTAAATGCTCACATGGAATGATAACCTATCAAATAGAAGTCTACTACACATGTAAATCATGAACCCTTGCACACTAAAGGATGATGTAGAAACTAACCATTTGCAAAGTTAGGCCATAAAATATTGTCTTTAACCCTAGCAACTAGGATAATCTTTTACTGTTAAATAATGAGAAACCTAAACCAAGTAACAACTAAAGGGTAGAGACATTCTAAGTAAATGCATATGTAAGCACCTATGTGAGTATATAAATAATAGTCATCACTAGCGTGTCATCAATAAATGAATATCAACCGTAGATTTAATCGAATATTGATATTAAAGTGTAACCTGGTATGGCGTGCTCGGTCCTAGATAAATAAATGACAAAAGTAATAATGGTAACAAAATGTACATAAGATATCTATGATGCCTAACCCAAAGGGCATCTTTAGTTAAATTCATGTTGGCATGTCTATTAAAATCCCTAGGTCATTTGTAATTAACATAATCTCACCATTCGGCATATTAAAAGGTAATGTTAGCACAACCTAAAATTTTACATCTCGAATTGCTAAAAGTATAAACTATAAGATTAATTTGAATATAAACAAGCTCATTAGTTCAGACAGAGGATTAATTAATGGTTAATGATGTCATAAGTACTGAAATTGGATTACTAATTAGAAGGCCCTAATGTCAGGACTCATATGAGTGAATCCTAATTCAACTTAAAATTAGCGTAGCTATGAATGAAGATACATAAAATATGAAAAGGGGATTATTAGAGATTTAAATTCTAATTAATTACCCTATAAGAATAGATATCGAGCCCTTGCTATTTATCTTAATCTAATTAATAGTGAAAGCCTATATCAGAGATTGGTCTAAAAACTTAATAAAGATATCCAAATGTTATAATACCTTCGACTAAAAGATTTATAGAATAAGTACAGATCTCATCCATCAGTCCAGTTTGCATTCACCATAACCTAAGCTGCAAGGAATATCTACCCAGCTAGGCTCATACATAGATGCATAGGTCTACCCTAACTCATGGAACTTCCTTGATAAATAACAAAATAATAAAAAGAGATTATTAATAAAAAGATCAAGTTATCATATGCTGTTACCAACCTTGCCTCAAATCACCGAATCACCCATTAACTCGTAATAAAACTAAATTGAGTTTATTCGGATTTATTTGGATCTTTTTGAGTTATTTGCTTTTATTTGGATTCAGTCGTTTGTCGCGTAATTAGAAATTGGGAGCCGTGAAGATTCAGTGGAACCAGCGAGATTAAGCTTGGAGTGAAGATAGAGACTAGAAGCTCAAAAGCAAGCATTGTGTGAGCTCAAGACCGCGGTAAACCGCGCCAGGCGAGTCAATACTTTGATCATGTTGAACCTACATTTCTGCAAATTACTTTGCTTTAAATTATCAAATTGCATGCGGTTATTTATATGCAAATACATGTTAATTTAGACTCTAGTTATATTCCATTGTGTGCCTTGAATTAATATTACCCCTCCGTTGGAATACTTGAAGTCGAGAACCTTGTCGCCCTAGCAAAAATTATAATAATACCCCTTTCGAAAATAAGTCCGTAATTATATGCCATGCTTAGTAATGTTTAGGTACTCATGGGCGCGAAGGCGCCCAAGCATCACTTTAATCATGAGAAATTGATTTGGGCAGTCATGGTGGGAATGACTGGTATATTTTGACATGGTTATTTTCTGCTCCCAAAACTCTTAAATTGCTTACATATCTGAGCGGATGGTTTGGGGGCTGGTATGTGGTGCGGTGGGAGCACAAATTATGGAGTGTGGTAGAACCGCTCAGATAATACTAAGGACTGAATCTTGTGATGACCTCCTGATGTAAAACAGTACAACCACAAGTCTATAATGGGTACGACCTAGCTGAATAACTTGCAAGGGTTTAGTTCAGACATCACCGAGGGAAGTGGGTGCCAGGGTGTACTGGTTTACTCACAGTGAGGCACAGGGTGTACTGTACTCGCACGGCGCCAGAGGGGGCTTCTGACTGTGGTGGTGTAACCCTTCAGCGGTGAAACCTCAGCGTGGGTGGTGTCTAGCTAGATCGGAGTAAGGTAAAGGCTTTGTGATAAATTATCTGGGTCTCATGCCTAAGGAAGCATGTTGGCAAAAAGGATAGTTCATCTCTTGTGGTGAAAGTGTACAAACTCTGCAGAGTCTAAAACTATTCGAATAGCCGTGCCCACGGTCATGGGCGGACATGGGAACTTACTCGAGTTAGTTCTATTTAAAAATGTTTGGAAAATGGGAATGGAAACTTGAAGGGCGAAGGACTGCCCTGGTTTGGAATTGTCCTGGGCGTCGTCCCAGTGGTAAGTTAAGCGGCTATAACGCTGAAGAAATTGCTATATGGTGCAGATGCCATGTAACGGTGGATGGAATCTGAATCGATATTAATAATGCATTTCCTTGTACATTATGATTTGTTCCAAGATTGCTAAGTCATAGGGCTTTTTAAATTAATTGTATTCAAAAGCACTCTACGCAAAATAAAATAGCCCGAGCCTCTCCTTTGTTAAGCCATGCATACTATTTATTTGCATTCTGTGTATTGGCTCGCGGAGCACGGGGTCGGAGTGCTCATGCTCGCTTTGCGACAAAATTCAGAATCAGGAAATCAAATCACCCCGCCTCAGCAACAAGATTGGACAAGCTGGCCGAGAAGATGAAGATGTCAAGGGCTAGGTCGCGAACCTCCAGTTGGCTGCCTGTGGGCATGTCCTGAAGGTCCCACCTGTGTGCTTCGTTCTTCCGCTACTGCAATTTAATGATTTCGGCCTAATCGGCCCATGAGTAAGTCTACTATTAAATTTTACGCTTCCGCATGATATGTATTTTGATATTCATTACTGTAACTGTGAGCACTATCTACTGATCCAGGGAATAGTGCAGTAATCACAGAGGAATCCGGATGTTAATATCTGGGCTCCTACACTTAAATAGGGGAAGAAGAGAGAGGGCGCAGGCACCATGAGTGGGCTTTGGGCGCCGAATGAGAGAAAGCGCTAGAGGGAGAGAGAGGGCGATGTGACAATGGGACGATGTTGTGACATGCAAGGCTTGAGACTGTAGAGTTCTTCAATGCTCCTGTCGCACATGAGGTGAGCGGCTCAGGAGAGCACGGGAGAGAAGAGAGGGAAGAAGAACAATGCCAGCTGATAGGTGGGACCAAGCCTACATGGTAGTGACAGCAAGAGAGGGCAAGATGGTGGCCTAGGCTATGAGCGAGCGCACATGCGGCTGGGCCAGGGAAAAGAAGGTGAGGAAAGGAAGAGCGAGCTAGCGAGTAAGGAGGAAATGGGCTAGACCAGTAGAGAGGTTTTGGCCCGAAGGCAAGGGAGGGAAAAGTTTAAGATTTAAACTTCAATTTCAGATTTCAATTTGCTTTTGAATTTTTAATTTGAATTTCAAGAGGTATTTGCACACCAAAATTTAGGAAAAAATTTGTTAGGACAATTAACTTTTAGAAATTTTGAAATTGTCTTTTTGTGCCAAGGACACTACTACAAAAAGCCTAATAGTAGACGCTAAATCACAGATGGTTTTGTGAAACCATCTGTGATGTACACTATTACAGACGGTTTTAGTTTGGAGGCCGTCTGTGGTATTTGTGGCGGGAAAAAGGAGTATCACAGACGGTTCTTACCGCTGAACCGTCTGTGATATTCCAATATCACAGACGGTTTTATAATAAAAACCGTCTGTGATATTTCAGATTATCACAGACGGTTTTTATTATAAAACCGTCTGTGATACTGGAATATCACAGACGGTTTTTAATAAAAAACCGTCTGTGATAATCTGGAATATCACAGACGGTTTTTTATTAAAAACTGTCTGTGAAACCAGATTATCACAGACGGTTTTATAATAAAAATCGTCTTTGATACGTTTCCCGCCTTGCAATCCCTCAAAATTTCAAATATTCCCGCTTAAGTCCGAGTATGATTCAGTTTTGAGACACCTTCAGTAAAACGGGCATAACTTTTGCATACGATGTCCGTTTTCGACGTTCTTGTACTCGTTGGAAAGCTAACGACGAGCCTGATCCAAAAAAAATGACCCGCTTGTGCCCGTCGCCCTCCAAGACCCTGAAAATCGGCCATCTTTGGACCTAAACCTGCGTCGCAAGTTTTTGGTGTCTGTTTTTGCCCTTTTTCTTGGTCTTCCTTTCGGAATTTGGATTTTGCTTCAACTACAAAGTTGTAGATCTCGTCGAAACCTTTTAAATGAGTATACATAAGCTATATAAAATGTTGCTATTTTATCTTTTCAGACTAGTTGTTTATATTGCATCGGTATATAAAATTCTGTGCTCTAATTCACAGACGGTTCTATATATAGAACCGTCTGTGATATGCATTCATCACAGACGGTTCTAGCCAATAGAACCGTCTGTGATAATCTGACCGCTGGGCCCGTCGATCCTCCTCAACCCAATCTCCGTTCCGGCGCCAAAAATTTCGAACTCCCGCCTCTCCCTCCCTCTCCCTCCCCTATAAATATAACCAAACCCAGCCTGTCTCCTCTTCCTTGCTATCCTCTTCCTTGCTATCCTCCTCCTTGCTATCCTCCTCCTTGCTGTCCTCCTGCTTGCTATTCTCCTCCTCCTTGCTATTTTCCTCCTCCTTGCAGACGACGCACAAGTCTACGGGAGACAAGACACCGCAGAAGCAACTAGCTCGTGCCAACCGTGCAGGGGCGAGAAGGCATCCAGCTCATGCGTTGCATCAGGGGCGAGAAGACATAGAAGATCTTTGCTTTTTCTCTGTTCTTGTTGTGTAACCTGCTTGTTGTTTTCGGATATTGTAATCTTTTTCTCTGTTCTTGTTGTGTAACCTACTGTTCTTGTTGTGTAACCTTCTCGTTGTTTTGGGATATTGTAATGGTAGGCTCTAATCTTAATAAAAATGGATGTTTTATGTTTGTGAAATGAATTGAGATGTGAATTGGATATGTATACATATACATGTTGATCTGCTTGTTTCAGAGGGCATGGCTAGCATTTCCTGAGGCTAGCCAATAAACAGAAATAGGTTTAGGAGTAGAAGAGAATATCACAGACGGTTTTTAGTTAAAAACTGTCTGTGATTTATAAATATCACAGACGGTTTTTAGTTAAAAACTGTCTGTGATTTATAAATATCACAGACGGTTTTTAGTTAAGAACCGTCTGTGATTTATAAATATCACAGACGGTTTTTAGTTAAGAACCGTCTGTGATATTTAATATCACAGACGGTTTTTAGTTAAAAACCGTCTGTGATATTAAAATCACAGACGGTTCGAAAACCGTCTGTGATTACCTCGTATTATCACTGACCCATAAATTCAGACGGTTCACAAAACCGTCTGTAATGACGTTTTTGGACCGTCTGTGATGGCTTTTTCTGTAGTAGTGGGAAATTATTTTAAAAATCTTAAAATGCAATCACGACTTTAGGAAAATTTTAAAATGCACAAATTTTTTTAAAAAAACTATGAAAATTATGCATGATTTATTTGAAGCAAATTTGGGCTGTTACACATTGCCACCGAGCTAATTTTTCAGGGTTAAAAGAGTTGCTCCATAAATACAACAGTACAACTTGTTTATGTAGGTTGGACCAGGAGGAGGCCAGGATCCATGTACAACATGCATAGACATATTTCCTAATGTTTGTGACCTAGCTTTGTTAACTTGGACGATCAACATCTTTTTCAATAGCTAGATAAGCCATCCAGCAAGGACATGGTTTGTCAAAGCAACAAATGGAAATTCGAGGATTTGCCACTCTTGTTATTGGCGTTTCAGGATTTGTTAGATTAATTCCTACAAGTTATCTGGGATGCCTCTCCATGCACTTAGCATGCATGCTTATCTTGATGCATGCTTCAGAGGGTGAGACTCCAGTTGGATCTAATATTATATATAGCTAGCTAGCTAGGCTCAGAGATGATGTTCACCAGGACAAGCACTGATCAAGTGATCATCACCATATGTGACAGTAGCTAGGGATGAAAACGGTCGGAAACGGTCGGAAAACTCCTCAACCGTTTTCTACTTCTACATTTGAATACGAAAACGAAAGCGAAAGCGGTAAAGCCGGACACGAAAACGAACGCGAACTTACGGAATATCGAGAATTTCGAAAACGAACCAATTCGAGCGGAATTATGTCGAACACGGTCGGTATACGAAAATTCAATACGGAATACCGACCTGTAGGACCAAGTGCATAACAATTAACAAGTGACCAAGTACATAACAATTACCATGTGCATGATCAAGTTCAAGTGCATATAATAACAATTACCGAGGGAGGGAGGGAGCGGTGGGGGGGCTGAGGGAGGGAGGGGCCGGAGGGGGAGGCGGAGCCGGGGAGGGGCCGGAGGGGGAGGCGGAGCCAGGGAGGGGCCGGCGGCGGAGGGGGAAGCCGCGCGTGGGAGACTGGGAGGAGAGGGAGAGTCCGGAGGGAGGGAGTACCGAGGGAAGCTCTTTTGACCGGTCCGCAGAGGCGTAGAGGCACGGCCGGACGGGCTCACGGTCACGGGCAGGCGGGCAGCACAGCAGAGCCGCAGAGGGAGCTGCGACGTGGCAGTATTGGAAAGGATGGCCAGTCCGCCGGTGGGAAAAATGAACGTTTGGACTTTGAAAAGATGTTCATCTAACTTTAGCAGATAACGTTCACACACAAGAGACAATGTTCCTCAGTGCTGTATTTAATTGATGGTACATACTCATAAACAGCTTTGGCAAAAGCACAGCAGCTTCTACTGAAACGAGATCCTCTGACTTTGCGGTGGCAAAGTCAGAGTGACGTTGGCGAATATCAACCGTCCGATGCGAAATCTGCGGCCCAGATTTTCCACTGTAGCGCTACAGTATTTTGGTACAGTACCAAAATACTGTAGCACTACAGTGGAAAATCTGGGCCGCAGATTTTGCATCGGACGGTTGATATTCGCCAACGTCACTCTGACTTTGCCACCGCAAAGTCAGAGGATCCGATTCCGCTTCTACTTGATCCACAGGAAGGAGGGTACATTATTGATCAAGTTACTGCTGCAAAAGGTGTGATGTGATCTTTTTTGTGCCTCTTATTTATACTAACAATGTAATTTTAATTTGGGTTTAGCGATTTGTTCAAATGAAATAAAAAGGAAATATATTTAAATTTGATTCTCTTTTGTGTTGAAAATTCAGAAGAGCTGAGGGCAAAGAGGAAAAAGGAGCTGAAGAAGGACAGTGCATCCAAGATAAAATCCCAAGTAGATGAGGTAAGACAATCTCATGCAAGGTGGTCTGAACTTGTATCATCACATTTTTTTAATAATGTTGTGGACTTGGAGTACAAATGTTTCAAACAAAGATGAATGTGAAAAATAGTGAGACTAGACCCATACTGGTTTAATTTGAACTAACTAACTGGTTTGACCAACTCTAAACCATCTTGGGATTAAAACCCCACCCTCTGCAGGGATTTCCCTTAACCAGTATTCAGCAGTGTCTGGCCTGGCGCCTGGCTGGTGCTGCTGGAGTGCTGGTTTCCATCTTTGCTGTAGGCTGTGAATTTGAATTTGGTTGTCCAGTCTTATCAATGTGGGATAAACAATTGTGAAAACTAGCTGCTTTGTACACCATTCAAAAAGCCTGTTGTTTGCTGAAATTTCCCTAATAACTATTCAGATCTGTGCTGCATGTTTGTCTTTCTGGGTTGACTGCATGCAGTGATAGATTATTGTGAAAGTCATTACGCACTTATGTTTGGGCTTTAGATGCTTGAAAAATAATAGCCTTTCAGACGACAAATGCTTCATATATAACGAGAATTGAGAAGTGTCATTTGCTGGAATGTCAACACCAATTTACAGTATTGCAGATCTGATGTTTTCCTTTTGTATACACCATTGGTTCTATGTTGACAAAATGCAATGATTATTTTTCTGCAAGACACTTTGGACATCTTATTGAACTTCATGCATCTTGATCAATTGAGAACCTCCTTGGGGAAAGAATCCATGTAACCCTGCTATTCAGAGTGTTTTTGACCATAATCCAGATGAATCTGTAAATTTTAAGTAGTTTCACTACTATCAAATGCCAGTTTAATCTCTGCTTTCTAACCTTTATATGGTACTTCTGGCTTAAAATTAATAACATATGAAGATTGGCTTAAAATGAGTAATGTCCTGAATTTGAAATGGTTTTCTCTTATATATGGTTAACCAAAACTATATGACAGACGCTTGCAGGGAAGGTCATTGTCGCTCCGAAGTTCGTAGCTTCCATGGCTATTTGCGTCTTGCTGTGCTCCTTTGTGTCTTCATCCCATGTGTGTAGCTAATTCCAAATTTCTGTTTACCTTTTTTTTGCAATATGCTCTTTCTATGTTTCCATATATGTGATTTAATGAGTGACATTAGTTGGGTGAGAGGGCAAATCTTGTGATATAGTCCTTGTACTTTACACATATGACTTGGTCCTTTAATATTTGCAACTGATGAGGTTTTGGTTAAGAGTCGAACATGATTGTATGTATATTCTAAAAATTTTTATCACCCGCGAGTTTTAAAATATATAATATGATAAATTTTAAAAATTCGTAGCAACGCACGGGCATTCAGCTAGTTAATATTATTAAGCGTAAGTACAACATATAGAGTACAGTATATAGAGGTGTATATATGTATGTCTACGTACGGGACAACCAAGTAGTAATTATAAGTGAGATAAGTGAGATGATGCAAAGCTTGAGACAGAATGGGCCTTAAATTAATCCCATGCAATTGTTCCATGTATACACACTACTAAACATCTTTTATATTAAAAAATAGAGTTTTTTTATACAACTGTAATTTCTTTAACTAAAAATAGGTGTTGTTTTTATTCGTTATACAAAATAAGTTGTTGGTTATTGGCACCGCAGGTTACTGTTCCACACAACTTCTTTTCACTGGCCCCTAGCTTGTCAATAGAAAAGAGCGATGATTCTTTAAGTTTCCTATTTATTTTTTGCCACATTTAGTAGTACTACATATACAGTACATGCAATTACGTTGGTGTATGTGAGACGATGCATGCATAGCTTGACTGCTTGAGAGAGAATGACCGTACAATCATACTTTTGTTTTTAAAAATATAGATATTGTCTATACAACTCTAATTCGTGTAACTGAAATTAGAGTGTATATGTTGGTTCGGACAAATGTAAAATTTTAGCACCTACGTCCGATCAATATGTACTATTATAATTGGGTTTTGTTAAATATCATCCGGATGTTTTCTTCTTAATTATCATCCAGATTTAGAATTATTGGATTAGAGATCCAATGGCCATGAATTCTCCCCCCCCCCCCCCTCCTTGAATTTTACCCCTGCTCCCTTGAAAAAAATCTCTCTCCTTTTAAAAACAAAGGGCCTCTTGATCTCTAATCCAAAGGTCACAAATTTGGATGATAATTAAGAAGAAAACATCTGATCCGATTGCATAGTCCAACAATATGGTACCTCGTCTCTATGGCTAATGACTAGCCCTTCTAATCCCACAAACCTGTCATACGTGTGGATTTTCTAGCATCATTTTCCAGAATTCGAACCAGTGGCATGCGCATTGTGAGCCCTAGGATGATTATGCCATTGTTCCGTCCTCTAAAAAAGCTATATGTAATTTTCTTTCTTTTTCGATTAACATGAGCATGGTTACTTATTAACACTATTTTAATTAGTTATATGTAAAGTACGTAGATCCATAAGATGGCCAAGGCAAGTTGGGTGCAACATTTATTCACAAGATGTACATGGAATCTATGGAGAAATTAATAGCAGATGAACATTTGCAGTTATGCAACAAATTGCATTACAAAATCGTGTTGCTCATACAGTTTGTACACAGAAAAGCAATACATTATGGGAAAGAACTCCGCTCGTTTCAGTTTCTGACTTCTGACTTATTTTTCACTATTCATAAATTTCGTCTTTTTCTGAACTTTTGGCTTTTTTGAGCTTTTTTTGCCGGTTCTTTTTTCCCGTATTCGTTTGCATTGTCCGTGATGAGTTAGCATATTTTTTCTATTTTTAAATTTTTTAAAATTTAATTACGCCAAATAAGCCACCTTCAGCTACAGTGAAATTTCAACTGTTACAGTATAATTTCAGCCATAAGTCACAGCTTTTCAGCCCAACCGAGCGGGGCCTAAAGGTGGTTCTTTTCAGTTACAGTTGATGGATTATAGTTGCGGCTGATGGTTTTTAGTTCTAGTATAAGCGCTTGTTGGAATGAACCAAATATTGATAGGCCGCATCGAAAAGGTTGTCCTGATAAACTGTTTCGAAAAGACTATGAAGAAATTATCCTATTTATTTATTTGAGAGAAACTATAAGGCATATACTGAAAAGAAGAAACCTTAAAACAAGCAAAGCAAGATGCATTGAAGATCGATCGGTGACAAAAGAAAATCATTAGCAGGTGATATGGCAATTTGAGCGATACGAAAATGACAAATGTCATGTTTAAATAACGCGTATGTAGTATCCCATTTTTACATGTATTTTGATACAAAGTGTAGAGCCAAAATTGTATCATGGGTTTGTTGTAGATAATTTTGTGTGTGTATGTATGTACGTACGTATGTATGTATGGCAGGCACATCGATTGGCACTGTCCCATCTGGCGCTTTAGCTGGGCCTCTTTTTATTTCCCTGTGCGTTGCCAAAAAGGCACTGACAGACACAAACGATGAAGAAAGGGACCAAAAGTTGAGCAACTTTTTGGTAAATTCTGCTCAGCTATCCCCAAAGATTTTGGCTCTTGTTGGGTCATTTCTTCTTTACTTTTTACAGCAGATGCTGCGATTTGCTCATGGATAGAGAGATGCTAGCTAGACTCCGATTCGACCGGCCCTTGATTGGAATGCGATGGTGCGTGAATATTATCTCTGATTAAACCAAATTCTGCTAACAACTATATAGCCCAACGAGTGTGGCATATCAGCTCTCTAGCCGACGACTAGATGTCAATTCTTACCGACAGCAGCTTAGCGATTCGAGTACATGACCTATGAATTTTGTGCGTCTTCAGATGACTATACTAGCTAGCCGGTTATCCCCGCTCTAAAAAAATGAGATTAAATCCGATGCTTGGCCATCAAATGGGATACCAAATGCTTGATAATTCTGTTCAATGTTAACTAGTAGTGGTTTTGCTTCAGATAAGTGCATTTCGGTCGGTTTCTCATGTGCACCGGGAGCAGCTCGAGTGCATAATCTGTGGTGTCTGTCGTATGATTGGGTGGCTCTTGCTTTTCGTAGTCCCCTCTCGGCAAGGCCGTCTCACAAACTGTAGCGAATCTTTCCTTCTCCCTAGACGCCGCGCACTAATTGCAACCAAATTTACGCGGGCCACGCTGCAAAAGTACCAAACCATAGGTGTAGAATCGGATAGCTTAAAATTGATTCGGATAAAAAGAATACGGATTATGTCGAATCGGATTTTCTTTAAATAATTCTCGGATCGGAAATAAATACGGATTTTTTTCGAAAACGAATACGGATACAGTAGGCCTGATATCCGACGAATACAAATACGAATACGGATTATCTGGATATCCGAGATTTCAGCCCAACATTACCCAGCCCAAACCAGCCTCTCTCATCTCCCTTGCCACCAACCCACTAGCAAATATTAATATTTATTAAAAATAAATTTAGGATTGTCGGTAGATTAAAATTTGTACCGATTAAATTGATGTACTGCCATTTAAATCATTTTGATACAAATTTAAATTCTTAATTAATTTATTAGTCACATGTAAATGGTTGAAATCCATTAAGAATTATATGGGACTTTAAAATTTTAACTGACATTTGAAGATTTAAAATTTGTACAATGGTATGACTATTATGGATAAAAATACTTATACTTGTTTAGATTTCATTAATGTTTTGACAAGATAAGCCATTTATGTGTTTTCATTGATTTTGGATGTATAGTTTAAGGGGTTTTTATGTTCGGATAAATATTCGTGACCGTATTCGTTTCGATTTGTATTCGCTCTGTATCTGTATTCGATATTATTCGTATTTGTATTTGTATCCGAGGTATCCGTATTCATATCTGCATCAGAGAAAAAAATATGAAAACAAATATGGTAGAAGCATTATCCGTCCGTATTCGATCCGTTTGCATCCCTACCTAACCACACAATTATTCGTAGAATATCCTACTTTTGCTTACCTAAGTAACAGCAGAAATTATAAACTGTAAGATCGAAAATAGCAATAAAAGGAATGAACGATTATCATCGCTTCTCAGCATCTGAAAATAAATCTCAAACTAATAGAAAAACAATCTAACTTACAGAGATAGAATTCGACCGCAAGACGCTCCGCTCGACCACTCGCTTGACTATGCACAGGCTCGATGAAGGTTTCGACTACTCAGCGTTGCTCCGCGACCGGTTTGTAGGTAGTCGAAACCTTCTGTTGCATAGTCTATTGCTCTATTTTTCCTCGCAACGAATCAACACCTTTGCACGTAGTCGTACGCTTCAGCCCAATCGCAATCACCAGCAATCTTCAACAAATCACGAACAAGATTGATTCAAAATGATCTTTATTGCTGAGTTTCTGTGGATTTACAAAGTAACCTCACAAGCACTCCTAAAAGCCTTCTCGACGAAAGCCCTCAAAAACTGGTCACGTTAACCCTTAGCCTCTCCTTGCTTTTATAGGCCAATGTCCCAATCATGCCCACCTCAAACACGAACATAAAACTCTATCTCTTCCTCAAATCAAGAGACTCGAAACCCTTCGTAATACAGGTTTTATTCAAATCTCTATATCTTCCAAGTTACGGACTCTATCCGTAACTCTCTCAATCTTCTTAGTTATAGACTCCATCCACAACTCATAACTCACCACGTAATGAAACCTTGAGGATCGCACCTCCTGTATCTTCATCACACATTATCATCGCTCGTGTCAAAGCCTGCTAGACCGCACCGCCCGTAGCTTCTTCACGAATCACCACCTTTGATCTCCACGTGCTCCAGCGTGAGGCCAACCACCTTGTATGACATCCTCGACCGCTTGGACCTTAGACTTCCCCACTCTAGTCCCAGTCCTCCTCATCACCGACCATGACCGTCTTCCTGCCAACATGCACATGCAAAGACCAAAGAAAGTTTTCCCGGCACAAGTTTACTTCAAACTTGACCGACATCAGTCTACACACTCGAAACACACCTTTAACCAACCATCAGCAACACACAGGTCGTCCACGACCATACATCATATCGCTATCCAGAAATCAATCTTAGACCACTTAATATGGCCACTAGCCCAACAAGTACTCAAAAACAACAAATACTCGAGAATTACCATTGCTCCACTCAAAACACTCGGGAATAGCAAGTATTGCTACTGACCACAGAACTATCGACTACGAGTACGGATCGCTACGACTAAAGCACCAGATCGCTAAATCCACGAGTACTAATCTTCAACCATTCGCTGCACTATTGATCACCGAGTACCGCACAGACTACCATCGACGAAAACACCAACCACAAATCTCCAACAACCGATCGTTGACCACGATCGCAAAAACCATGACTATCGAGTACTGAGTCCTTCTGACTATCAAGTACCAAGTCCTTCTGACTACTGAATACTACGATCATCTACCCATTGAGTACATTTATCTTTCGAGTACTGAATCCTTCGAGTATTGTTCACCGATCACCGACCACCAAGAACCAGCTAGTCATACTACTGCCTAACATGAGTACTCGAGGTACTAAAAAATCACAAGAGTTGAAGCATTCGCACCGACCATGAAGTCTATGAGTACCGATCGTGAAGCCTTCGGCAACTGATCGCAAAAGTCTAAGACTAACGATCGTGAGGTCTACAACAACCAAGTACGACTAGTAAAGTCTACGACTATATCTAGTATCGACCAGGTACTATAGCTACAACCATGAAAAAGTACTGCACCTACGACCATCGACCGTTTATTGTAGCCTGTGACCTTACGACCTCTAGCCGGTTCACCGTAGCTAAGACCAATTCACTGTCGCTTACGACCAGTTAGATGTTGCTTATGACTGATTCACTATTCAAGGTCGAAATCTATGATTACCTGCCATGGCCGAAGCCGGACATGGTCGGAGTCAGACATAGTCAAAGTTTGACGTGGTCGAAGTCTGACGTGATCGAAACCGGCTGTGGTCGAAATTTGTTGTTTGGACCTACCAATTGGACCACCCATCACAAGGCCGATCAGACTATCATCCGTACCTCTGATGCCACTTGATCACCGTTCAATACTCCGATAGTACTTGAATGTCGTCCGATACAACTATGGTACTCGAAGACTGTAATATCCTGATTTTCAGAACCTTTTGAAGCTTTTACAATAAAATTCACTAGAATTAATTAAAGCTTAAATTAATTTTTTATTAATTAAAAGGATTTAATATGACTAAACACAATTTTAACATTTGCTAGAAATATTTTATTTAAGTTCCTTGAGTCTCAAGGATTTTTCTAGAATTTTCTTGGATTTTTTTGGAGTTATTTGCTATTTTCTGGAGCTCAAAGTAATTTAGTTGAAATTTTGAAAATAGAAAATCCCAAAAATCCTTAAAGGCCAAGTGGGCTGAAGCCCACCAGCCGGCCCAACCCAACCCAATCTGCTTGTCCCTCCGCTCGACCCGACCTGCCCAAGCCAGCGCAAAAATCAGTCGTCCAATCGCCACGTGTTGGGCATCGAGGTGCTGCAGCATTGTTCATCGGTGCCATCTAACTTCAGCTGCCAATCTCTGAGCCTAGCCACATGTCACGCATCGGCTGGTCCATGCACTATTTGTCTTCCACGGCAACCCTCACTACCGTGCGTGAGACGAGTTCGTCTCGACGTCTGCGTGTCTCCGCCCAGGGCTCGGCATCCGTGCCACTGTGGACTCCTCGAGGTCTGGATATAAATAGCCAAGCCCCCCTTGATATTCGCATCCCTAAGATGAGCTCTCCGTGCGCCCTGTCACCCCTGCGTTCGCCATCGCCGTTGTCGAGTTCGCTATTGCTATCGTCCTCTGCTCTAGGCGCCGTTCGCCGCCTCGTCGGCCAGCCACTGTCACCGAGCCGCTTCACTTCAGCGGTCATCCGCCTTCTCGAGTGCCACCACAGATGAGTAGCCGACGACAAGTCACACCGCCTCGCTCCGCTCCGGCTCGCTGCTTCCTCCGCTCAAACCGCCCGATCGCCTCAGTTCATGCACCGCCGTGTCACCTCAGTTCACGCACTTGCCAGCTCATACCGCACCACGCCTGGCCGACGGTTCATCTTCTCCATGCACCTAGTCCACCATGTACCGTGCCGCTGACAGCCGAGGCCTGCACGTCAGGTGCACTGTTCTGTAGATCCGTAGACCAAGCTGAGTCAGCCGCCAACTCAACCTCCACATTAGCACTAGTGCCACGTCAGTAAGCCCAATCACCGTGTACTATTCTATGAGCCGAGTTCACCATAGACTAGCCTTTCCGTGCACCATGTTTATAGCATAGTAGTCTTTTCTAATTTTGAGCTTTTTTCTTTAGATTAGTTTTCTGAGAGCCCGTTCTTCTTCGTCCTAGTTCCGATTAACCCGATTTTTTTTCCTAAATTCATCTAAAATTGAGCTCTATCATTTGGTTCTAGTTTTGTGATTTTTGGAGTTCATTTGAATTTTGTTTGATTTTGTTTTGTGTTTCATTTCGTTTTCTCTTTCGTTAGATCACGCCTTTGAAGGAGCTGAAACAAGATTTGAAGATCAAGAGTCATTAACTGAGCAAGGCCAAGGCAAGTCGTGTACTTTGATCATGTTGAACCTAGTTTTTAAATCTACTATGTATTATTTTATTTTAAATTATCATGCATCGCTATTTTATTACAAACCTTTTGTATTGGTGGTTAATGACCTACTTGATTAATTCCTTCTTGATAAATTGAATGTCGTGATTCCATTGTCATCATAGGACAGTCATGCTTGTAGTTACGTTGGGTTTGTCATCACATGTGATCAATTAATTAATTTTGACTTAATGATATATTGGAATGTGGTGATCAGCTATAGTTATAAAATTTGAGTACCATGACATAGGTAGTATCATTGGTGTTGGTTACACAAAATTGGTTTTCACTTGGGCGAATGATCATGCAGTAAAAGGGGTGCAGTTCGCACATTAGGATATGGATATTTCACCTGGGTAATGTTTAAGGACTTAACTTTATGCGCCATTGATCTAAGCCTTACCGTATAACCACATGTCTAGTATGGGATAGACCTAATTGACTAATTTGTGAAATTTCAATCTCGCTTCCACCATTGTGATGGACATAGTCGCTGATTTCCATGAGACGCAAGGGGGGTGATGCGAAACCCTAGCGGACGGAATTGGGTTGGGATTGAGCATTGTAAGGGCCTTGTCATGATCTCTGCGCCGCACACCAAAGGAAGTGTGTTAATCTGGTGGCAATATGAGATGATCATGTCTTATGGATAAAGTTGTACAATCTCTGCAAAGTGTAAAACTATTCGAATAGCTATATCCCCGGTTATAGAAAATGCTCAGTAATTTCACATGAGGGGTGGAGTTTTCATAAAAACTTAGTGGGATCAAATTAGGAAGTGAATGGTTGATTCACTGGTAGTTTATTACATGAATGGTAGTTCACGGGTGGTTCATTGGAGTGAATAATCAGTTCACTTGTGGTTACTCTCCATTCCTTTGATTATTTACTTATTAATCATTTTCAAAGTTTTGCTTTTAATCTATTTATTATATTTACTTTAAATTGTTGTTTTACGTAAATTAACCTTTCTGCCATCCATTGGTAAGCCTTGCATATTATATTGCATCTTTGTTTATACTGTGTGCAGTAGCGTGATCCTGGACTGGTGCAGAATACACAGGAGAGTCCGGATTTGCATATTCGGGTCTCGACAAACGCCGTCTGATACAACTTAGACCCGTCGAAACCGCTTGGAGCCGATCAAAACCACTCAGACCTGACCAAAATCACTCGGACTCGAAATCTTCAACTGCAATTGACTAAAACTTTCATAAACGCAAATTCTAAAGTAATCCAGATGTCAATTATTTATCATCACTGAAATACACACCACATGGTCTAACATAAACCACAAAACATCTATATTCTTGCAGAGTATAAATAGTGTAAAGAGGTGTTTCTGGACATGAACTGAACAATCAAACCATGGGCTGATCTGATGATCTGATCTGATCTGATATCGGTCACATTGCTGGCTGCTGACATTTTCTCCCATTGACATGCAGCGGTCAGTCAGCACTGAGAAGCAGCAGTTCAGCCACAACTGAAAACCAACTGATCGACCCCATGGAAAGCAAGCACTAGGTAAGCCGGTGAGGTTCCCCACTGGCCCTGCAACTAAAAGGCTGCACCCCCTGTAGCTGCACTGCATTGCAGCAACCTGCATACAGTGTAAGCCTCTGTGTGTATCAGTGTACCCCCCCCCCCCCCCCCATATATATTTTGTGTGGTCCTTTCTTGCATACACACTAGTCTATCATCCACAGTACACCAATCACATATGTGACCATCTCCGTTGCTGACCTGTTGATGCCTGCAGGGCTGTAAGGTTGCAGCTGCACTTGAACCCACCATTGCTGCTGCTGCCCCCCCAAGATCCTCCAAAGATCGCGTCCGGGGAAATCAAGCGATCATGGATAACGTAACTGGGCGCTGTAAAAACTTCCTGGCTGGTCTCCTTGTTGCGAAGTTGCAAGGACGTTAGTTAGCTAGGTTGGTGCGCTGTGCCATCCATGTGCCCGCGACCTGTTCGACAGAATTCCCCACCGGGGTGGGGACCCTCTCGCCGGCCGGAACACGGCCATGGCTGCCTGACCTTTACGGTGCAGCTTGTGGGGGAATGCTGTGGCGCGCGTGGTCTCGTGCAGCTTGCGTCCGCGCTAAGCGTCAGGTCGGGAAGCGACAGAGCGCGGGCTCCCCCTCTTCCTTGCTGAGGTCGTTCACCGGGGATGCCGTGCCGGTGTCTGGCTAAGTCGTTAGTTCTGGTTCATCTCTCCTGCTCACATGATCAATGATTTCGTTCTTACGTATAATTAAGGCTGTTACAAAGAGCAATCTTTCGACTGCGCACAACGTCCGGGATGAAATGAAAGACATGGTCGTCGATCAAGCTGAACGGATGGATTTCCAGCAACGGCTGACACAAATTGTTTGAGGTGGTACACTGCATTTCTGTAAACATGGGAGACAGGGTGTCGTTATCAATGGATTTGGATGATCGATGGACATAGTCACATATAGGCAGGCAGCAGGCTGGCTCAACGTGGGTGGGTCAGGCAGGCAACTTCACCATTCTATCTATTTCCGGCCGGGATCCGGATCCACATGGATGCGCCGGAATTTTAGTATTTTGAACTAAAATTCCGCTCCATCCACATAGATCCCGGTCAGGAATAGACCTCCCAAACAAGCCCTAAGAGAGGAGCATGTGCAAGGGTTTATTTACATGAGCAGGAGTGGTCTCCGGGATGGCGGAATCCACTGGTGAATGAGTGCTCAGAGTGCATCAGCATTGTGCGGCGTAGAGTTGCCACGGTTGATATATTCATGGAAATCAGATGCGTGGCAGAGATAATTTTCCTTTGGCTGCTGTGTTTTTTCGTTGTCTTGACTAAATGGCAAATGGGTATGAGGAAGAGCCTAATAATTTTTCATGTCCCACATGGTACTCTAGGATTCACAAATTCCAGATGATACGAGAAATTCATCGGTGTTCTCACGGCCTGCAACTGTTGTGGTCTGATCGATGAAGGAAGGCACGATTGTGACTCGTTCGACGCCTGCACTCGAGGAAGACTTGTTGGGAGTTTGCAGTGCTCATGTTAATATGGAGAGAGGTGAATTGGTGGGGAGCGGCTTCCTGAACTGGATTAAGAGGAATTTGGACGTTTTTGACACTGTTGCTACCCGAAAATACCAAAAATGGCGCTGAGGAGAACAAAATTCCAATTCTAGCACCCTGTTGACCGCACCACTTAACGGGAGTGTGACACGTGTCAATGGTGCGGTCGGGGACCGCACCACACCGGAGTGGTGCGCTCCCCGACCGCACCACATGGTCACATCAGAGTGAGTGGTGCGGTCGGGGACCGCACCACTCAGGTGTGGTGCGCTCCCCGGCCGCACCATTGGACATGTGTCGCGACGCGGTTAAATGGTGCGGTCAGGTGGGGGCTAGAGTTGGAATTTCGTTTCCGAAGAGGCTATTTTCGGAATTTCGGGTAGCAACAGTGCCAAAAGCGTCCAAAATTCGATTAAGAGGATAGGGTGGCCATCTGCAGGACCGAAGACAGTGACTAGATGCGGTGAATAGAAGCTTATTCTTTTTTTTTGATATCAAATCAGACCTTAGGTTGTCCACGATTTTAAAACACGCAACAAATGATCAAACACACGAAGCCTACAAGCCAACTCTATGAAAACAGAGCCAAAATTGAGGAACACCTCTTCTGGCGGAACAACCACACTCTTGGCCGATTGGACCATAGATTGGTTTAATTGATGCCTTAATTAGGCCAGCCTAACCGAAGAAACACTCCTCTGGCGATCTGATCATAAAGAGGTAGCGGTCTAATCAGTGCCTTGGGCAGAGGTAAGAACAGCTCAAGATCAAAACATCAAAAGATCCAATTCATTATGTCCTACTAGGGACCGCTACCAACTTATGAACCGGAAAGGAATTTTCAGCCTATGGCCAAATATACATAGACCAACAAGGTCACACACTTAATGGGCTATAACGATAAGGGTTCGGATGATAGTCTCTGAGTGGGATACGATCTCTACTCGTATAGGATAAGTATCTAATTGGAGACTATATAAGGAGAGGTGCGAGGGCTAAGAGAGGCATCCTGAAACACACCCGTCGAAACCCTAGCCGCCACTTCTCATAACTCCTACCGTGCACACTAGTGCTAGCACATTGACGCACGGTGTTTCATCCCTAGATGTGTGGACCTTGGTAGAGGTGCTGTTGTGACTACGGCGCTAATCGTGATGATCACAAGGAGACAATTAGTCGGAGAACGATCGACTAGTACTACTACACCGATGTGCTCTTCATTGAATCGGCTGCTTCAACTCTACTTCTGATGCACTACGCATCTAGTGGTAATGATCCATGATCTCTTACTCACATGGCTTCCTAGTTTATGAGGTAGAAAATTTTAATCTGCGCTAGTGTAGCCTACCCGTATCCCACAATGGTATCAGAGCCATCTTGTATAGTTTTTGATCTGGATTGGTCGCATATAGTTGATATGTGGTGGTAGTAGATTGGATCTATTACTGGTTTGATATGATAACTTAGATCGGTCTATGTTATTGGATTGGTTTAGGCACTGGTTGATAAGATTAATCAATTTCAAAGGAGGTATGAATTGCTAACGCCGAGCTTTCTGGAAACCTCCCGGTTAATCTATATAATTGATCAATAGAAAATCGAGTTGATCAGATTGGTTCAGAATTGGGTTAATGTGATTAATTTGATGAAATTTTCAAAGGCAGTTTTGTGAATAGAATTCATGTTCCAAAAAAATTTCCAAGGGCACTACCCTCGGCCTGCGAGGGGCGCTACCCCTTCAATCCCCACCCACTAACCGGCTAGCAGGACCACCATGCTAGGTAATCGTACTGCGCATTATAGGTGTTATGTGTTCATATTGCACGATAAAATTGGTTTATGCACATAACTCATTTTTGCAGGGTTGTGTGAATAGTATGGCCCATTGTGTATGTGATACATGTATGAGTTTTTCATGGCCTGCATGTCGTGTTGATTTATAGCCACAGGCTATATATTATTGTATAACAGCCTATGTGTTGACTTGTGATGCTTGATTTTTGTATGTAATTCATTGTTAGCTGTTAGGAGTAGTATCTACATAGATGGATGTGTTGAGCTCACGCATTGATGGCTCGGTGGACAAGAAACGTGGTAATGGAGATTGCTATGCTAAGTGCCATACTATCTCACAGTTCAATATGATTTAATTGTAAATGTGTTTATGTTCCTGTTATGGTATTATTCATGTTATTATTATCTTGGGTGATTTTAACACGATAGAATAGTATTGCAACTTGAGAATTGTTTTTAAGCAAGAAAAGAAAGAATATGTTCTAGAGATTCCATATCCAAATGAACCAACTGAAGATACTACTCATGCTCAAAAGAATGACTCACTTGATTTTAGCTATCTCATACTTGCCACCATGAACTTTGAGTTTCAAAAGCAATATGAGAACACGGATACCCACAATATGATTGTGGGTCTTAAAGACATGTTTGAGAACTAGGCAAGGGCTGAAAAGTACAACACTTCTAAGTCATTGTTTGTGTGCAAGTTAGTTGAAGGAAGTTTAGTCAGCCCTCATGTATCAAGATGATTGGATACATTAAGAGTTTGGAAAAGCTTGGTTTTGCCCTTAGTTAAGAGTTGACTACTGATGTGATTCTCCAGTCGCTCCTTCCGAGCTTTGAGCCAGTCATTTTGAACTTTCATATGAATGGCATAGAGAAGTTAATGACCGAGTTGCATGGGATGCTTAAGTCAGCAGAGAAGAGCATTAAGAAAAGCTCTAATCATGTGATGATGGTTCAGAAGACTACCAACTTCAAAAAGAAATCTAAGGCTTTGAGCAAAAGAAAGAGCACAGACAAAACTCAAGATGAGATCTTAAGTATTAAATATAAGCTTCAGAAGCTCAAGATTGGTGTTGCATCTGATGCCATTTGTTACTATTGCTAAGAGACTGGATATTGAAAGAGGAACTGCAAAATGTACTTGGCAAAACTAGAAAAGAAGAAGTGAAGTAAGACTTCTACTTCAAGTATAAATGTTATAGAAATAAATCTTACTACTTCTCATATTAGTTCTTGGATATTTGATATCAGATCGATTGCTCATATTTGCAATTCAATGCAGAGGTTGATAAAAAGTAGGAGTTTGGTAAGAGGTGAGGTCGATCTTCGCGTAGGCAATGGAGCAAGAGTTGTTGTGTTGGTTGTTGGTACTTTACCATTATCTTTACCCTCATGTTTAGATTTGGAATAGAATAACTGTTATTATGTTCCTGCCTTAAGCAAAAATATTATCTCTGCTTCATGATTGGGAGCAGAAGGTTATGAATACAGAATAAAGAATAATTGTTGTTCGATTTATTTGAACTATATGCTTTATGGTCATGCTCTATTGATAAATGGATTATATATTTTAAATCTTAAGGATGTGCCTATCTATAACATTAATGCTAAGAGGCTTCGACCTAATGATTTGAATCCCACTTATGTTTGGCATTGTCATTGGGTCACATAAATGAGAAGCGCATGGTGAAGCTCCATAAAGATGGTCTTCTAAACTCATTTGATTTTGAATCATTTGAAATATGCGAGTCTTGTTTACTTGGCAAAATGACTAAGACACCCTTCACTGGTATAGGTGAGAGGGCAAATGACTTATTGGCCGTAGTACATTCGGATGTATGTGGATCAATGAGCTCAATAGCCAGAAGTGGTTTTCAGTACTTCATAACTTTTACCGATAACTTTAGTAGATATGGATACATCTATGTAAGAGGCACGAGCCTGAATCATTTGAAAAGTTCAAGAAATTTCAGAATGAGATACAAAATCAACTTAGCAAAACAATTAAAACCCTACGATAAGATCGTGGAGGTAAATATTTGAGCCATGAGTTTGGTGATCATATAAAGCAATGTGGAATTGTTCCATTACTAACTCCACTGGGAACACCTCAATGGAATGGGGTGTCTGAACGATAGAATCAGACCTTGTTAGACATGTTTCGGTTGATGATGAGCCAATCTGATCTGCCATTGTCTTTTTGGGGTATACTCTGGAAATAGCTGCGTTCACATTAAATAGGGTTCCATCAAAAGCCGTAGAGAAGACACCATATGAGATATGGACTGGAAAGCGTCCCGGGTTGTCTTTTCTCAAAATATGGGGAAGTGAAGTATATGTAAAATGTTTGACATTTGACAAGCTCACACCTAAATCTGATAAATGCTTCTTCGTGGGGTATTCTAAGGAAACTAAATGATATTACTTTTATAAAATGGATGACAACAAAGTGTTTGTTGCTCAAAATGGTGTCTTCTTGGAGAAATAGTTTATCTTAAAAGGAGTTAGTGGGAGCATGGTGAGACTTGAAGAAATTCGAGAGACATCAAAAAATATTTTAACTCCTACTAAACCTCTACATAATGTACAAGATATTGTGCAACCTGTGGTAGAGGCACCAGCCACATGTAGGTATGAAAGGCCACATTAATTACCAATAAGGTATTGACATAATATTTTATTGTTAGATAATGATGAGCCTAAGACTTATGAGAAAGCAATGATGAGCCCGGACTCTGAGAAATGGCTTGGAGCCATGAGATCCAAAATTCAATCCATGTATGATAATCAAGTTTGGAACTTGGTTGATCCACCCGATAGTGTAAAAACCGTTGAGTGCAAGCGGGTTTTTAAGAAAAAGATAGACATGGATGAAAATGTTTATATCCATAGGGCACGATTGGTGGTAAAGGGTTTTAAACAAATTCAAGGTATTGACTATGATGAAATCTTCTCGCCTGTCGCTATACTTAAGCCTGTCCAGATCATTCTACCTATTGATGCATATTTTGATTATGAGATATGGCAGATGTCAAAACAGCTTTCCTAAATGGAAACCTAAGTGAGGATGTGTACATGACACAACCTGAGGGTTTTGTCGATCTCCAAAATGCTAGAAAAATATGCAAGCTTTAGAGATCTATCTATAGACTGAAGCAAGTTTCTTGGAGTTAGAACATTCGTTTTGATGAGGTAGTCAAAGGGTTTGGCTTCATCAAGAATGAAGAAGAGCCTTGTGTTTACAAAAAGTCTATGAGAGTGCACTTGTTTTTCTGGTCCTATATGTTGATGACATATTATTGATCGGAAATGATATTTCTATACTTGAATCTATCAAGTCTTCATTAAGAAATAGTTTTTTATGAAAGACTTAAGAGAGACAACATACATTTTGGGCATAAAGATATATAAAGATAGAACTAAAAGTCTAATTGAATTAAGCCAAGATACGTACATTGATAAAGTGTTAAAGTGGTTCAACATACAAGATTCCAATAAGGGTTTCTTGCCTATGTCATATGGTATTAGTCTTAGTAAGACTCAGTATTCTTCGACACCAGATGAGCAAGACCGGATGAGCAAGATTCCATATACTTCTGCTATTAGGTCTATCATGCATGCCATACTTTGTACACATCCAGATGTGTCATATACTCTAAGTGTTACGAACAGATATCGATTAGATCCAGGTGAATGTCACTAGATAGCTGTAAAGAACATCCTGAACTACTTGAGAAGGACTAGGGATGTGTTCCTTGTTTATAGAGGTGAGGAAGATCTAGTCATAAATGGTTACACTGATACTAGCTTCCAAACCGATAAACATGATTTTTGATCGTAGTCTGGGTTACGTTTATGTTTTGTCTTAATAGAGGAGTAGTGAGCTGAAAAAGTTCCAAACAAGAGACGGTTACCGATTCTACAATGAAGGCTGAGTACATTGCGGCTTTCAAAGCTGCAAAGAGCTTGGATAAAGAAGTTCATCTCTGAGCTGGGTGTGGTCTCTAGTACTTCTAGTCCAATAAATCTCTATTGTGATAATAGTGAAGTCATTGCACAAGCCAAGGAGCATATATCGCATCAAAAATCTAAGCACATACTTCAACATTTTCACCTCATTCGTGAGATTGTTAATAGAGGTGATATTAAAATATGCAAAGTGCACACGGATGTAAATATTGCTGATCCGTTGACAAAGCCTCTTCCGCAGCCAAAGCATGAGGTGCACACAAGAGCTATGTATTCTGTAGACAATTATGATTTACAGATCAGCATATGTATTGATTGATAATCATATTTCATGGATCATAGATATGGGATATCAAATTAATAATATGGACACATATTAGAGAACATAATGTTGAATTGACCGACCATGAGACATTGAGAGAATTGTTATATTCTTAAGTGCCATCAGTTGGTCTTATACATAGTGTATATAAGAACCTTAGACCTGAGATCGTCATTGTTTTCTACATATGTAATAGTTCACTTAGGGGTTAACAAACGCTACTCTGTGACTAAGTGGTCATAAAGATATCTTTCGGGTTTACAATGAAACATGCGGAGGAATATGAGTGATCAAGATGAAATTTGTCGCTCCTATATAACAGGAGATATATCTCTGGGCCCCTCGATGTGGTTGGATTAAGGAAGTGTATTGCCATACCGAATGTGGTTGAGGAGTTAATTACAACTAAGTAATCCACTACAAATTCGAGTGAAGGATCGAGCTATCATAGAATGGCATGCTTCTCGTCTTGAGTTCTATCTAATATCATGAGACAAAGGGATCAGTACATAAGAACTATATAGGTTCGTCTGATATGATCTTTATGTATATTTAGGAGTTGTTATATCCTGCTAGGGACTGCTACCGACTTATGGACTGGAAATGAGTTTTCGGCCCATGGCCAATTATACATGAACCTACAAGGTTACACAGTTAATGGGCTAGAACGATAAGGGTTCAGTTGATAATCTTCAAGTGGGATAAAGATCGAATTGGAGGCTATATAAGGAGAGGTGAGGGCTGGGGGAGGTATTCCAAAATACACCCGTCGAAACCCTAGCCGCCACCTCTCATAACCCCTGCCATGTGCACTGGTGCTAGCCCACCGACGCATGGTGTTCCATCCCTGGACATGTGGACCTCGGTAGAGGCGCTGTTGTGACTGCGGCGCTAATTAGGACGATCGCGAGGAGGAGATAGTTGACCAGAGGACGATCGACTACTACCACTACACCAACACGCTCTTCGTTGAGTCGGCTGCATCAACTCTACTTCTGCTGCACTGCGTATCTAGTGATAACGATCTATGATATCTTACTCGCATGTCTTTCTTGTTTACGCGGTAGAAAATTTTAATCTGCACTAATATAATGTACCCGTATCGACTGCATCAACTTTACTTTCGCTGCACTGCATGTCTAGTGGTAACGATTCATGATCTCTTACTCGCATGACTTTCTGATTTGCGTAGTAGAAAATTTTAATCTGTACTAATATAACCTACCCGTATCCCAGCAAAGGAGGCCATGGACCTCCCTCCTCTAAGAAAATTAAGCATCTCTAAGGCCAAAGGGCCCCTCCCCTCTGAGAGCTTCTTTTTAGCTTTAAATACTAATGTAGCATTAAACTAATTCTCTCCTCGTAAGTAATATAAATATATAAATGTTAGATTGACCCCTCTGTATTTTCTGTCAAGCTCTGCCACTACCAACTACAGTATCAAGCAATTTCTCCCAACTTAGTGAATTTTCCCCTTCAGAGTTACGCCCAAATGCAAATCTTTCAAGTGAACCGTTAGGCATGTACTCGTATATAAGAGCTCTTTTTTATCCTTGCAGACAATATCCCAACAAAGTCACAACACTAACATGAGAAGTCCTGCTAATGCTTGCTACCTCAATTCATAAATTCCTGCCCATCAACCTCGCAGGACTTGAGAAGCTTCATTCTTATCTGCCGGTCACTTGGCAGGCTGCCTTTGTAAACAGTACCAAAGCCGCCTTGGCCTAGCTCGCCCTTTGGGTGCTGAGATTCATGCTTTTGCAAGAAGGATTCAATGCTTGGTGCGCGTTTTGATCCTCGTTTCCTGGACAATGCACAGTGAAATTTCTTACGACAGGGCCACACACAAGAATCAGAGACAGAAAATTTGCACCTGAAAACGCCGATACGATACCTGCAATAACATTTTAAGAGTAGAAATGCCGTAAGGATGCCATGCTATTTCTAATGTGAAGATTTCTAACTACAACTAAGGAATTCTGCAACTTGAAAAGAATCAGCATATACAGATATGCAACTGAAGTCACGCGACTTCGAAAAAGAGACGCATAGTGCGATCTCTTGCAGATTTGACGGCGACATAGTAATCCTTCAATAACTATGAATGCGTTTGTACTTTCAGGAGATGGAACCAAATTTCACATGTGTGTAACCAGTGAGGCAGTGACCTTCCATGAGGACAAAAGATAGCTTAGGCCCGGCCGTGTATTTTCGTGTCAGCTTATTCAACAAATCATTTGCAAGGAGCTTATTCAACAAATTGCATGAACTTGTTACGAGTGTAGTTGCGTCAGAATCTTTTGTAAATGTATGACAGCCAAGTAGAAAGAAAAAACATTGAAGGAGTTCGGCGAGCATCAGAGAGCTATTCCTCACGTGTTATTAGTTTCGTTTACTTTCTGAGGAAGTGAGCCCTGCAAAACGTGATAGATCGTCATGTTACTGAGAAATGCTATGACAAATAAATGTTAACTTGTTAGTGCAATGCTTACCGGAATCCGGGCGTCTCTCTCAAACGAATGGAAAAAATGAGATACGGAGAAGGGAAAGAAAATTCCAAAGATCAACGACTGACAGCTCACAACTGATCAATCACGTCGATATGAAACGAAGTGATCAATCACACGGAGCTTAATTACCGCTAATATCTACTCCATAAGCAGGAAATGAGAGGTCGACTATCGGTGTGTCACATAACCTTTCCTAACGCCCTCGTTTTTGGAAACAGGGCCATCGTACATCTCGTAATAGCTCAGGAGTTTAATTATGGATAAAAAATATCACGCTTACTCACAAACATTTAAAAGGAGTTAACTTGATTAAAACTTAACCTATCGGTCAACTTTTAGAAACTTTTGCAGGCGTTTAAACCCAAAACTTAACTTATAATAAGAAGAATCGAAGAAAACTCTATAAAAATGCATGAGTGCGGTCGTAACTCTAACATAAAAACTTGTAACATCATTTCTTCTTTTGATATCTGTTGTGGTGGAAAATATAGCAAGACTAAGTACAACCAACCGTACTCAATAAGTCATATGGGGAAACGTCATTTAATTACATGCCAAGATTTCCAAGAGATGGGGACATATGGGTTTTGACATTTTAGGTGTATGCAATTTTATTTGTAAAAAATTTTTAACACAAAAGAATAATAACTTCTTAAGGAATTGAGGTTTCAACAACTTGATTACCATACTTCAAACATTTCCAATCCATTTCCAAATCTAATTATGCATTGCTGTTAGAATCACCCATTAAACATAATTTCATTTACCGTAAGCACGGCGTATTTGAATACCATTTATAATTGACTCTGCAGAGTTGCCCAACTTTACCCATAATATTCATCAACCCTCGTGACTGAGTTAAAAAAATATGGTTGTTTCACTGCTCATCTCTTTATATAGCCTCTACCCGATAGACTAGGTACTCCTGTCACGGAATACGGTGGTCTGACAGGGCAGAGCCTATCATTGTAAAAGTATGGTTTTACCGTTTCCATACCACATTCTTCGCCAGCTGTTCCCTTTTTTAAAACAATATATTATATCCATATAGTAGAATTTAATCAATTTGAACAGTTACTAGACTAGGTTTGATAAGTCAACGTTTATGGTTGAGCGGTCATTATGTTCTTTACTTAACATAATATTCTAGTCCTTACTTTTCATTAACTATGTAACCACTCACGAATCAATAACCTAGTGCACTGCAGCACTATCACTATTAGTGTAAAACATTTGAATTTACTAAACTACCATATCATATTTTATAGTAATTTATTATTACTATGGCTTATCAAGGAGAATACGGCCATCAAATAAAACAAGACTTTTTCAGTGATAGGACATTGCTAATTATCATGTCATTCTAAACAGTTATTTTAAAGAAATAGTAGTGTGTAAATAACAGTAATGAAAAACTGTAAATAAATAAATAAAATAGTGTAGATTCAACATGATCAAAAACATATGACTTTTGTCCATACGACACTGACTTCTTTAATTGCTCTTGTAGCTCTTTTGATGACCAGTTCGTTGGGTCCAAATACTAGCATGGAAAACAAATACAAATAAGTTCCTATTTTGCATAATGTAAGCTGGAAATAAAATACAAATAAATAACCAAAAAGACATAAATAAAATAGGTTTGGGTGGTCAAGGTTTAGATGATGTGTGGTTTTGCTTATCTGAGTTGAAATTAGGCGAGATGGATCCGAGACGGTCGAAATGGCAATATATGTTTTTGGGTTTTCGGTGAATAGTAACAACTAGAGTGGTACTGGACATTTTCGGTGAATAGTAACAACTAGAACGGTACTGGACATAGGTTCAAAATAGAGCTGAGAATAGGATAGACGGGCATGAACCAGACGAAATGAGTATATTTTGCATTTTTAGGGTTTGGGTGAATAGTAATGGGTTTTCACTATTCATTGCGGGTTTACTACTGTTCATACCGGTTCTACTGCTATATTGATGGTTCAAGCTACATTGTTCACTAATGGGTGGGATCGGTGATGAACAGTGCTAGAGATCATTGTTCATCTTCTCCACTAAATTGCTACAGTAGCCGAAAAAAAGGGGAGAAGAAAATCATTCGATTCTCAAGCTGTGTTGCTTTGCAAAGGAAACCAAGGATATGGGTGGACTCATAGGAACGAGGGGTTCCATTTTAGGGCTTGGTGGTGGTCGACGGGCTATGGTTGGCTGGCGACGAAGAGGTTTCTTCTCAGGATGTTTGAACGGCACAGGAGGTATAGCTCGGCTATTAGGACAATAGCATTAGCAATTAAGTATATCTAAGAATAGGGGAGGCTTAGGGGAGTAGTGGCTTGGGTCAGGGATTACTAAGTTGGACTATCCACGGTGAGGCCTCATGGCTGAGTGGCGGCGTTAGTCGCCAATTCAATAGGAAGCTTAGGATCACATGGCGATGCTTCGGGGGGTATTACTAGGAGCATAAGGAAGCTACGGGAAAAAGCAATTGAAATGAAATGGATCAAATATGAAGAATTGTGATTTAGGCTTACTTCGGGTATTTCGACGTTGACGGTAATGCGATGAATGTCAGAGCAATTGGGAGCATCTATTACTCACCTAGGCGCCTATGCATTGTACTAGAGGGGTTCGGGGCTTTGAATAGGGCTAGAGAGGTGGTTCAGCACAGGGATGGCTCTGACAGGGAGGCGATGCGTGACTAGGTCGGGAAGGTGCGGGAGGGCGCGGTGCAACTAACTGAAGTAATCTTTGTGCTTCACGGGCTTGACATGCGGCGGTCAAAAGTCTGTGTGGCGAATCAGGTCGGCTGTGGGGGGGAAGCACAGTGAGGGCGCAAAGAGAACGGTAAGGCGGTGGGGAGTGAGACGGGTATGACACTTGGCCAAGTGAAGATTACAGCAATTAAAGAGCAGGGTACGGTGACTCGAGCTGGCAGCAGTGGGCTCTATGGAGCGAGAATTTGCAGTGTGAGGGAAGTCGGCCGTGAGGGGGTGAGAAGGTGGTGGCGAATTCCTGTCTCTGCCGACCCGACGCGTGGCCAAGGAGCATGCCAAGGCGTAACAGACGAGGGTACGATCATTGACAGAGTTGCAGTGGCGTGGCAGAGGTGAGTTGAGGTTGTGGCGGTGGTGAGTGAGTCGTGGCGGCGGCGAAAGAGCTGCGGCCAGGTCGGGAAGGGGAAATAGGGGTGAAGGAGCCCCCACAGAAATGCGCCAAGGAAGTGAGATGGCGCAAAGATAGAAAGGGAAAGTGAAATAGAAACTTGCCGAATTGGGTAAGATTCAAATTCAAAGTAAAAACCAAAAAGTAAAGTAAATTCTTTTGAATTTTTAGGTTGTTTCACCTTTTACCTCTACTAGCAACGACTTGAGAGCTAGTTACAGTGGCTAAATTCGTGGGCTTCCTTTTCCTCTCTAGAATATGAGAATTCACCAAGCTAAGGAAAAAAGACTGGATGTAGAGTACAAGATAATTCTTGTATATTTCACTTTGTCCATACCACTAGGCGTATGGTAGCTAGGCTGGACTGTATATATACTATGAATTACATCAACTGCAAGGCTGCAGCTAATTTAAATATATTCAGACAAAGCTTCTGATAATGGACCAAGCTACTCAGCCCGAATATCATAAAAGCAGGCTGAGTTGAGAAGTGTGGCCGAGTGTGATATTGCCGTATCCTTTCTGACCATCATGCATGCCGATTGTTGCTGCTCCTCCCCTTCGGTTGCCAAGCGTTCGCAGCTTCACGCTGGGCAGGAGCAGAGGATAAAATATAGCCTCAGTAAGCTTTACTCTGGCTAATATGTCATAGACAAGTGGATATACACATACTTAGTTGACAATCACACTAGTTTTAAACTAAAACTATTCTTGAAGCCTAAAAGTTGACAATCACTGCCAGTCTGCCACTGCTGCCTGGAGGGAACCAGGAGGGGAAGATGGGAACTAGGGTGTTAGAGCTAGGATTTGAGAGCTTAGCTGCTGGCCTAGAGAGTGGGGAGTTAGAATTAGGGCACTGTGCTACTTAGGAGGTAGGAGAGGACCGAAGTGGGCTTAGGGAACCATCAAATTAGGTCCAAATAGAACTGCACTATGTCGCCTTAACGCCTCACAGGTTGAAGAATGTGGCCCAGCTGCCCAGGAGGTCGTCTTCAACCTCTAGCCATCCGCACGCGTCCTCCTGGAAACGCCTTTTGATATTTTTGTGTTTGGCTAGCTACCTGCTTTATTATACTTTCTGAAAACCACGTTGCAAACCGGGACTACTGTTTTCCCAAACAACAGAAATCACGGGAGAATAATAGAGTTTGTTAGATTTTAATCTGAGATCACGGGAGAATAATAGAGTTTGTTATATTTAACCTGAATTACTACCGGATACCAAATAGTTGACAAATTAAATGAACAACCTTTCTCGAGGGCAAAGAAGAAAGAGGAGAGCGGTCAGAAAAAAAGAAAGGAATGCAGAGCTGAAGATACGGGGAGGCAACGAGACACTGTGCAAGCAACGGACGGCGCGGGTGCCCGTGTGCGCGTACGTGCCGGTGAGTCAGCGTGTCGCCGTGCGAGCCGGCAGCCACGCAGAAGCGGCCGGAGACGGCGACGCGCACCGGATCCCGTGTTTCCTGTCGCTTTCGGTTCATTTTTCTCTTGACAACGAGATCCCGTGTTTCCTGTCGCTTTCGGTTCATTTTTCTCTTGACAACGAGATCCCGTGTGTTCGGTTGTTTACGAGTCGTACGACCAGTCATCAGGATAAGCCTGGCGCGTCAGTCAGCCAGGCTCAGGGTCGGACTGAGTCACATCCGAGTCAGCCACCCAATGGAGGCCGTGGTCTTTTCTTTTCTTTCGAAGCTGACAGCTTTTGACTTTTGTTATAATACCTAACTTTTAAACGGAGTATTTTCTTAAGACAGGTTCTACAAGTTAAATGATGTACATGTTAAAAGCCAAACATCTGTACCAGCCAAAAGCGCAAGTAAGTATATCTCTCCGTAATATATACCGTAAACAGTCAAAATTCAAAAATTTCAGCCAAAAGATATAAACCGTAACCAGCCAAACAGGCCTGGAACCCAATCTCGATAGAACAGACGGGCAGGCACAACCGCACAGGCAAAGCATGTTTACCATTTTTCCCTCTCCTTGAGGGCCCACCCTCCTCTGCAAGGCTGTTGGGTTTTTCTTTCTTCTTTCCTTATCTTCGAATTTATTTTTCTCGAGAGCCCTAACAAGCCGGAGTTACACCTGTGATGTAAGCTAAGGCTATGTTTAATTCTACTTTTTCAAGTAGCTTTGATTTAAAATAATATTATAGTAGCTGTTAGTTTTTTCTAAGATGTTTAATTAAAGAAAAATAAAAAGAGAAAAATATTTAAAAAAACATCGTTATATCTTCACGGAGAATACAAAAGAAAAAAAGCTACATTAAGAAGCCAATATATTTCATGCAATTTTTTGTTTCTAAAAACTAAAAACCAAAAACTATTGGAACTGAGCCTAGATCTCGTGGCAATCATGAATCTGCCAACAAGGTATTTTATTATTATTATTATTATTATTATTATTATTATTATTATTATTACGACATAGTAACATATCAAACTAGGTCATCTATTGAAAAAGACGATATGCGAAACAGGACGCATCATCTGGTGACGAGTATGCATAATAGAATAGTTCAATCCTATGTGTTTTCCTTTTTTATATATACTTTCATTTTCAAGGATGAGTTTCGACTTAAAAATTATACGACTATAACAAACGATTTATTCTTTTTTAAAAAAAGAATAATGTTTGTTGTTTTTCCGAAAGCTTTAAAATGCAGTTGGACTTATGCGTACGGATTAAGCTTACTAAAGAAATAAAACCAACAGAACCACATTTGAGACGGCTTAAACAAACATGGTACGAATCAATTTAAATGTTTAAACCTTCTGAACATATAATTGAAAAACTTCATTCTCTTGTCCTAAAAAAAGGAAAAAGAGAGAGAAAAAGAACGCGTAAGTGATTATCACCTGCCTAAATTTCCCATCAAAATATTGCTCATCGGCACAACCTTCCAACTCCTCTTGTTAACTAATTTCACAGCAAAACCTCACGCACATCGTATCAGCACTTATTCGCCTGCCTTCTAGAAGGCCCAAAACCACTTAAAAACAAGGGGGGAAAACCACACACCTCCTATCTCTTCTTTCTACAAATGACTTTCTAGAAGGCTTGGCCTCTCCTGTATTTGTGGTAGGGGGTGGCTCTCATGACACGCGTAAATCCAAAACGAGAAATTTATTAGTGTTGTAAAATGTCTGACTAGGTCGTCTAAGTAGAAAGTGACAGTTATGAGAAATACAACGGGTCACCTGAGTAGAAAGTGACAATGACGTGAAATAAAACAAATCAACAGTCCAAGTTTATCTAAGTTTGGTGTCTTTGTATTTTTATGGGAACGACTAGGGTAGGGTCTAGACGTTCGATTTGAGCATTAGGATCGAGCACCCGGTGCAGCCGTTAGATCTCACTTAACATTCCATCTCATAGTCGTTCGATCTTCCCTTGGATTGGCACAGTAATTTTGTAGCGAATGCAACTATATATATCCAAGCCTGTAACAAAATCCTGCTTGGTTTGCAATAAAGCTATAGCAAAAAAAGACACAACAAAGCACCAAGCCTATTGCAATAAAAAAATTACTCATGTGCAACAAATAAGTAAACCTATCACAACAAATAGCTATTGCTATAAATATTTAGGAAACTTGCTACAAAGATTTGGGAAAGATAAATTGTAACAAATAAAACACCTCATGCAACAAATCAAAATACCAACTACAATAAATACATCTAGCGGCAAAATTTTAGAAGAGACATTGCAACAAAATCAAATGCTTCATGCAACAATAGGGACAAAATACTGCAATAATTTAAATAAACATATATATGCAATAAAGCCTATAAAATGAGCAAGGCATGCTAGTGGCGGCAACGATAGCTGACCTGGTGCCTCGTGTCTGCCAGATGCCGCCTCGTAGCCGACCATGCACTCACCGCCAGCCACCCTACCTCCTCCACCCTCGACCCTACCAGATCTGGAGAGCTCCAGTTGCTCCTTGCAAGGGGGGACCTCCACACGAATTACTGCACCATCGAAACAAATCTTTTGCAATATCTTGCTAGGCCAACCTTGACAGCGTGAGCTTGCAATAGGCAGCTTTGTGAAAATCGCTAAGGTGTGTGTGTGGGTTATGTCAAGGTGTGGAGGAGTCACTAGAGGTACTTGGTAGGAACCCTACGAAGGGTTTCGCTGGAGATAGCTTGACTGAAGCTCAATAGAGAGGTCACCGGTGGCGGCATGTCTAGAGCTCACTAAGGCGAATTATCAAAGGCTAGATTAGGGTTCACTGGAGGAGGAGAGGAAAAGGAGGGAGGGAAAAGGGGAGAACGGTGGGATGGGGTGACATGGGTGCCAAGGTGATGCTCGTGGAGACACGCTTAGCCAAAGCTCGCGTGAAGGTGCTAAGAGAGAGACAGATGGTTGGATGAGGATGAGCGGAGCCAGATTGGATGGATAAGGGTGGGAAGCTAGGACCTAGTTGGATATGCAATGCCTAGAAGCATTCGATGCTACTGGTTCCTATTGGACACAGGAGGCATAGCATTAATGTACTTTTATTCTCAGGTTGAGTTTGACTTAAAATTTTCTATCCCTCAAAGGCTCAAACTAATTCCTTCTGCAGCCCTTGGAAGTCTCTAAAGCAAGGATAAAAGATGGACTAAGATTAAAACTAGGGCTCGATGGCTACTTGCCATGTAAATATAAACCAAAAATCATGCAGTTATAAAACATACCACTTTTCTCTTTCTTTATATATAAACCATCATGTTTGACATATTGTAGAAACAAAAAAAATCACCTTTGTCTAAGAAAAGCTTTACAATGAACATGGTTTAAGCTTTATTAAGAAACAAAACTTGTAACCCATTCATATTTGAGATTTCTTCGGTTACATGCCACAAATCAATTTTAACCCTAAAGCCATCGAAACATCATCAATAACTCACCTCATTTTCTTTTTAGTTCCTTTTCTTTAATGCCAGTTGGCGGTAAGTATTGACCATCTTAAATCCCGTAACCAAAACTTATTTGTACATAGCTTTGCGATTCCTCTGCTTAACAAATCTTACACTTGACCCATATATCATTGCTACCTAGCTTTGTTTCAACAAAGATTGCATCAACACCTAGGAGGGGAGCCACCAGGGGCTTCATCATGCTCTAGTTTATTCTCCAATGGCAGGAGCCCCCAACCCCTCATAGTCGGCCGACGGCAGCACCGAGCCAGGGTGCGTCGCCATTAGTCAACTTGTGCAATTCCCAAGCTTTTCTCCTACCTTTATGTACTGCTCTACCAAAGCTGTCACCCATGTGCCCGACCGTGTCACCATCATGCTCCACCACTACACTGCAGCCTTCCTCTCCGGTGAGTTTTTGATGAAACTGTTCGCGTCATCTTGTGTTATATTATCTAAGCAACCTGTCCTCCATGTTAATTTGATTTCATCGTCTCCAATGAGCCATTTTCCAATTCTTTGCACCCACACCATCTCTACCACCTCCTCTACTTGTTCCCATGCCTCAATTTGACCAATGCCTCGTCGTGGATAGCCTCCACCAGCGCCACGTCCATTTCTACCGTTGGCCACTGTACGCCTCTCTGACCATCCCCCAAGCCCACTGGCTGTACCAGAGAACTCCACACATCCATGGCGTGCCCATGCTCGTGCCACCCTCCACCAGTCATCACTGAAGCACCACCACTATCATCAGCTCGTGACATGCCGTCGCCTCGACCACCGCCCACGCCGCCACATCCCATTACCTCCTTGGGACCACTCCAACCCATTTTGTCATTTGCCCCCGCCTTTCACATCGCCTCTTGCCGGCGATGCCACCACCCCCTGCTTTGTTCCCCTCTACTTCTCTCATTCTATCTCTTAGTCACTTATATGGATGGCCCACTTGTCAGCATTGTTTTTTAATTTTTCAGCTAAAAGGAATATTCTCTTCTTTATCTTTTCTATATTTCCTCCTCCGGGAAACCTTCTAATGACCTATGCTCTGTTGTCCAAACTCCGAATAAGGTGATTCAAATTTCTAAATTCATAATCTATCGCCAAGGAGTACGACTTCACGAATGTTTCTCACCACCAACACGTAGAGCAAGGCAAGTTACACCGTTGATCATATTGAACCCAATATTTCAGATTATTTATATTTTGTTTTAGTTGTATTTTGTGTAGACTATTTATTTGTATTTTTGTAGTGATGGATTTTACAATTTGTTAATAGATTTGTAATAATAGAGAATGATGAAAGCCGAGGCCGAAGAGGGGACAGGGCGGTGGCCCTACTATGGGCCTGCTACTAGGGTGCTTTACTGGACGTTGGTGCCTAACTGCCTTGTGGCCTGGTGCGGACCATGAGCTAGTATAACACATACTTGTTCTTATTTTCTTTATTCTTTCCCTTTTACTATTTAGCATATAGTAGCCATATACTCTTAGTAACTTAGTTGTATTCTTGATATTTCAATACTTATATAATTGTTTTTATTCATAGAGTTGTGATAATGGAAAAACAAATTTTACAAAACTATTTCACAAGAAATTTAAGTAGTACTCCCCAATTGATAAGAACACAACTCAACCAAAGTGTAAAGCCTATGTTTGTGTTAATTTAGTTTCATCCTTTGGGCCCATTCTCTATTTTCATCGTAGATTTGCCACTGCCAACACTTGTTCACTCCTGGTATTCTAGAAGACTTAGCAAACCACCGAGGAAAAGCAAATATCACCCAAAACCATGAAACCGAAACTGCCCACCCTCCTTATCTCATGATGTCCCATCCCAAATAAGACCATCCAGCCAGCGCGCGTGTATAGGTAACATCAACTACCTCCTAAACATCATCACCGTCACGGCAATAAAAAGCAGCACCACCCATGGCCAGGGCCCACACGACAAAGTTCGCCCACAAAAGTAAACCACCCAACGGTAAGATAAGAAAGAGAAAGTTATAAGGACGCGACTACAGACTGGCCGAGCGTCAGTTGGTTGCTCTGTGTGCACACCGAAAAAATTGGTTGCCTTGTCCATGTCGGGTGTAGGTCGCACGTGTTAAAAGTAACTACCGATCTCATTAGTCAAAAAGCGGATTACCACCCTACGTGTGAATGATCCTACTGGAAAGATAAATGTCTGCCCCTTTTTGGGAGAAAAGCAAAATGAGTATAATTTGTAAGTAAATAAAAAAATAAAATCAACTTAGTATAAGTATGAAGCAAGTCGGCATAAATTCAAAAACAAGTTGGAATAAATATGGAAACAAAATAAGTATAATTTGTAAGCAAAAACAAAAAATAAAATCAACTTAGTATAGCTGGGAAGCAAATTGGCATAAATTCAATAGCAAGTTGAGACAAATATGGAAGTAAAATGAGTATGATTTGCAAACAACATAAATTAGTAAGCAAACCGAGGAAAACTTGAAAGAAATTTCATACAAAATTCAAATCAGATTTGTGTAGATGTAAAGCAAATCATGGTAAATTTGAAATAAATTACTAAACTTTGAAAGTAAATCAGGATAAAACCTCGCAAAGTCAATATAAATTTGAAAGCAAGTCAAGATACCATTCACAGTAAATCCACTAATTGCACAACCAAAATTATATCCTATTGCCTTCCAAAAAGCCAACATCGACTCGTAAACCTAGCTTCTCTCCTCCCATCCTCCTCTCCCAAAATGTTCGTCCTAGCATCCTCTCACTTGGCACATCCTCTCTCTAGTCAAAATTGGTTGCCTTACTACCTAGTTGGATTACCACCTCACAGGTGAATGATCTACACTAAAAGATAAATGTATGTCTCTCTTTGGGAGAAAACTATTTCATCCAACGGTTCCTACGGATGTGCGTGCCGTTCGGCCATCACACGCATGAGGGCATCTCCAATGGTTCTAGCTAGCAACTAACTAGAGACTTCCACATCATTTATATAGTACACACTAAAAGCTAGCATTCTAAAGAACTATCTATAAGGATAACTATTTGATACTTACATGCACACACAGAAAAGGACTATCATTTATAGAGGCTGCCTCGTTTTGCGTTATAGACTAGTGCTTAAGGAAGAACTGGCTCGGTTTTTTTTGCATACTCTCTTTCCTCTACATAGGATATATGCTGATGTGTACATATATATAGCTAGCTGACTCAGACCATTGGAGATGCCCTGAGCAGAATTAGGATTTTCCAAAGTTGTAATAACTGTCACTCTCTAATTCACCCCGTAACACGTAATAGAAAAGCACGCCTTCCTATCGGATACCCGCCACGTGTCCACGCGGCGGCCTTATCCACTGGTCCTCCCGTCTTCCCGCTGGGCCTCGGCTCGTTATAAATTCCCCACCACCCCTAACCCTAGAACCCCAACTCACAATTCACAAGCATCTCGTTTCTCAACAACCCAAGCCGCAATCAAGGCAACCCAAGAAGAAGCTTACGAGAGAAGCAACCACCAAACCCAAGCCGCGAAGCAAATGGCGATGGCACCGTCCGCATCCACCGTCTCCTTCTCCGCCCGCCCGTCGGCGGCGGTCCGGCCGCGCGCCTCCTCCGCGGGCGCCGGGCGGGTCCGTTGGGTGGCCGTCGAGGGAGGCAAGTGGTGGGCGCCGCTGCTGGGGTGGTCGGGGCGGGCCGACTACATCGAGGCCGCGGCGCCGGTGACGGCGACGGAGGAGACGGAGCAGGCGGCGAGGAGGAGGCCGCCGTCGTCGTTCGTGGGGGCCCTCACGGAGGAGAAGGCGCGGGAGCTGCGGGCGCGGATGGTGGAGACGGAGAGCTTCCACGACGCCATGTACCACTCCAGCATCGCCTCCCGCCTCGCCCGCTCCGCCTAGGCCGCCGCCGGAGACGAGACCAACAACTCGCCGACATTAATCTTATGCGTTGTGTGCGTGTACATAATTGTTGCCTTGGCCCCTTCTCCTCTATGGGTTTGGGGATCATTTCGCTGTTGATGTTGTGGAGGAGGAGGAGAGATTAGAGGGGAAGGGATCTGGTTTTTAGGGTTGGTCCCTCCATCTCCACCGCGACGCTCCCCGATCCGCGTTTTGTTTTGGTAATTGGGAGCGGGTGTTTGGATTTACTCCCCCTCTTTGTTGGAACATTAGGGATCTGCAGCTCATGCGGCGGCAGATCTGCAAGGCTTGTACCACTCGCTTCAATGTGGATCTAATCTAAACATCATTGCGCTCCATTTCGCCGTGCTGTTGATCGATCTGTTCTTTACCGCGATGTGTGTGTTTGTGCCTTCCGTGGCTTCGATTTGATTTGATGCGCGTCAATTGGGGATCCCCAATGTGTGGTCGTTTCAATTCGAATCGATTGTTAGGTTTCGCGTTTGATGACTAATTGGATTTGTTGGCGTCACCTCACCGGTTGTCTCCGTGCGTGTACGGGGTATCATCTTCTCAAACAATTATTAAGCACCATCAACGATAATGCAACCAAACCTAATCAAGCACAGATTAATTTAAACCACGCCAAGAGCATGATTCTCTGACCCAGTACCGCGTTTTCACTAATCATGCTGCTTAAAAGATTTTGTACTACAATTTAGTTTTAGACGCGGGATCCTTAGTAAACCAACCTATACCACTGGAAACATTCAGCATATACCAGAAGATTAACTTCAAAAGTACACCGCTACAAACATATTTAGGCCCCGTTTGACAGAGCTCTAACTCTAGGAAATCTAGAGATTTTCTAGAGCTGATCATCTGTAGCTTTAGGAAATCCTGGATCTAAATCCTGGATCTAAAGTTGCAGGCATATTAAGTGCATTTACATAACTCATTTCATTTATATTATATATTAAATAAAAATATTTAAATCACTTTAATTTAGTTAACAAACTACAGATCCAGCATAGATCTCGGAGCTAGAGTTGTGCCAAATGGGGCCTTAGGTGGTGATCGGTTCGGCTTAAAAGCTCATGGCTTATGGCTGAAAACACTGTAGCTGGCTGAAAAAAGCACTGTAGCTGACAGAGGCTTATTCAGCATAATTAAATTTAAATAAATTTAAAAATATAAAAAATATGTTAGCCCATTACGTATAATACAAACAAATACGGGAAAAAAGAACCGGCAAAAAAGCTCAACAAAAAGCCAAAAGTTCAAAAAAAGACGAAATTTATGAATAGTAAAAAATAAGCCAGAAGCCGAAGCCGATTGATCAGGGCTCTACGAAATATCATTTCCGCTCGTTTCTTATGTTTTCTAAGCTTTTTCACCTTTTTCACTTGTAGGAAAGGACACATTTGCCCTCTCTCAAAGTTCATTATAGAACTGTGTTATCTCGTTTGTTTAGTTTATCTTGCAAAAACTCTTTGTATGTTACTACATTGCCTCATAGCACTACAGTAAAAACTTGGCCAGAATTTTTCATGAAAAACTATTATCATCTTACACCAAAATACAAGTCATTTGAAATAAAATCCAATTAATTTGCAATATTTAGTTCGAGACATCATACTAATAAGTCATTACACCCTTTTTTGTATGACTTTTACTTCTAGTTTCTGCTTAAAAAGTCAAAAACCAATGCGAACATCTGATTTCTTGAAGTGGCTTCTTCACTTTTCTCAATACCGTCTTGCTTCGGAGATAAGATAGAGTCACAGGTGTATCACGTACTTCACTCTTCTCGCTCTCGTCATGTGCACACATATCTCCTTCACTTTTTTCACCACTCGTCCCCTCCTTGTAAAAGCTATTTCTTACAGCTACTACTATTTATTTTTAACCAAAAAGTATCATCAAAAGCCAATATGAATGTCCATACATACTAGGCAATATATTCTTATAGCATTAGCTAAGATACGTATAAGATATTACATAAAGGGCATCAAGATAACCAAAGCATACAGGCCTGGTCTAACCCGAGGGCTAAGATGCCCTTTTCCACAAGGTGAACTGGTGAAAAAGGCTGAAAACATAAAAATAAATAGAAATGTTATTGCATGAATCTAAATGTGTTCGGAATAGCATATCATGGAATATAATCTCTAGAGTGATGTTCTAAACTATGCCACTCGGCATATTATGAATTTTCCCACGCAACTGAGGTTGACGCGAGGGAGGTTTATGCTCTGCTCGTTTTGGCTTTTATAAGTCATTTTTATATAGTACCTAATTTTTAAATGAAAGATCTTTTTAAAGTAAGGTATATTAGTCAATTGTAGTACACACTATAGTGACTTATTTATATCGACTAAAATCATATATATAAGTGTCTCTCTAAATGCCAATATGAACTCCCCTTATTTACATGAACAGATGAACCTTCGTGTGAAGCCTCGCATCTGCGGGTCGGCGGGATCCTTAATTAATTAGTCGACCGACCAGTTAATTAAAATCTCTAACGCCTTATTTTTACCTAGTGCAGTTTATGCAACTCTAACGCCTACTTGCCGGATGAAACGTTCAACAGCTCTGCCTCTCGGCGTATTTTATTCGCAAACGGCAGAGCCTGCTGCCTGCCTCAACGTGACCATGCTTACCTTTGGCCAACATGGTATCATTCTTGTGCATGACAAGCAAGCAGCTGTTGATTTGCTTGCTAATACAAATATGATTTTGCTTATCCGTGTGTTTCTTCTTCCCTGCGAAGCGTCCTAAAAAGCTTAGACAGGATTGAGAAGAAGAAAAACATTGCCAGAAGGCAACAGCTATAGACACTGTTCTTTTGAGATATGGTTGATGACTTTTGACCCTAATGCGAGCGCTTGTTGATAGCTTTTAGTCCTAGTGTGAGCGGTTGTGCGAATGAACCGGATGCCAATAAACCGATAAGATGCTTTGAAAAAGCTATCATGATAAGCCACTTCGAAAAGACAATGAAAAAATCGTTCCGTTTGTTTGTTCGAGAGAAATCATAAGTCATAAACTGAAAAGAAAGGGACATAGTTTTAGAACCTGGCACTTGGCAGGGATTATTATGGGTAGCATAGCGAGATCTCGACCATTTCTTGGCAAGCTACTACTCAACATTCATCCAATTCATGAAAAAGAATATTCATCCAATTCATGCCGATCTAGAGAAAAGAAGGGGGCCATAGTTTTGGCACTTGGCACGGCTTACTATGGGTGGCATAGTGAGAGCTCGACCATTTCTTGGCCAGCTACTACTCAACATTCATCCAATTCATCCTGATCTAGAGAGAATAGCCGTTCTCGCAACTTGTGCGTTCTCCACCTTAACCAGCGAATACTACGAATAAATGGGCATATCCGGTAACCAAGTTTGTAAGATTGGGATCTCATGTTGGTAGGTTCGGGACCGTGGGATCGGATGGCCGGATCATGGTAGAATAGTACATCGAAAATTTATAAATATTGCATGCTCTGAAGTATTGTTTTAAAATTATGATCCTACTTAGGATCAAGATCAGAATGTTCTAACATAATTATAAGGTACTATCCTAGTCATAAAGAGTGACGGATTAGAATACATGTAATCAACTTTACATCAACTTTTTAAAGTTTGGCTATTAATATATGTATGAATATGTAGATTGACACATGACAATGATATGTGTAAAGTCGTTACGGAAAGTACTTTTATAATATTATAACTTTATTAGATTTTATAAATATACTATAATAGTAAAATGGTTATCAAAATTATGTTTTGAGGACCGTATCCACGTAAAAAAATCACTTTTGTCACCCAAGAGAGAGTATGATACAAATCACGATCCTTGGCAAGCTTTCTGGTAATAATTCGTCTCGTCGGACCAAGGAGTAATTAAGGGCCTGGAAGTTTTGCCTTAGCCAGCACAATAAAATCATATAGCTTGACAATAGACAGATGCCAATGACCAGCTAGAACGGATTGGGTTAAGGTGCTAACAACATCATGGATGACGCATCCTGAGATGAAAAGGCAAGAAGAGGAACTAGATAAGACGACAGATTGGGTTAAGGTGATAACATCATCATGGATGATGCAACCTGAGATGAACAAGCAAGAAGAGGAACTAGATAAGACGACAGATTTTTTCGCTCAAAACTAAAGAGATGATAGACCAGGGGTTTCGTGAGTGTGACACTGATCTCATCTACATAAAACAGGTGCAAAGCATTACAAACGCTTTTTTAGTCTCTTTTGTTGAAGAAAGAAAGAAACGTCTACACATCAACACCAAATATACCAACAACTTACAGAACAAGGGGAAATGTAAAATTGCAGTAATGGAAAACTGTTGCCGGATGTATTGCTCAGAATTATTTTGTGTGCTATAGCAAGCATAAAAATTGAATGGAATTAAGAAAAGTAGGTACAGAGCAAACTTGTCAATCTGACAAACCAGTCAGCTCTCATTCATTGTAGACTTACAATCATTTGCTAACAGAAAACTCATAAATGGATCTTTGGAAGGATGTGAATCACTTGCTCTCCACGTCATATAGCTCTGATCTAAAAGAACATCAAAAGGTAACAACATAAGCACGTCCAGTTCATACCTCTTTGTGTATTACGCTAACATAGACCCTTACTGCTATTAAGATAGAGTAGCCTTACCTTATCCTCATGAAGAAAGTATATCTGTAAACTTCGTGGATAGGGACAAACCAAATTCAGAAAACGTGGCAATGGCATCAAACAAGCTCAATAAGAAAATGCTTTGCATTGCCATCGGGAATGACATGTCCATTGAGAGCGCCCACCAAACCATTATGATATATTTGGAAACTATAGTGGTTCAGCAATAAGCACAAGAGACATCAAGAGTTGGATTCGTGCACGATCAAATGATCCAGTACAGCAGAGGTAATTACAACCAGCAGCAATGCAAACAAGTTTGCACAAGCAAGAAGCACAAGAATGCTGGGGGCGCCTTTTCCAAATAGGAACATATCCAAGATTGTTTTTTTAGAACCATGTCCAAAATTGTAGCTTAGGTCAATATTCCTTTTGTTGTGGTTACAGACCAAACAGAGAGAGTGTGTATAGTAGTGGAGAGTTGAGTAAATGAATGGCTTAGGCCTCTTTCCTCATGGCCTATGTCTTATATATCTACATCCACATGGGGAGTGCCTTTACAATTATACCCTTACACATGAGTCCTCCCCTCAGGGGTACCTATGTCACTATACATGTCCCATTCTGGGCCTTACACTCCCTTAACTGGCCTGTTGGGCTTAGGTGGGGGTCACCCCTACAACAGGAGCCTCTCATGGTGAAGGGCTTCACGGGCCGAAGCCATGTTGCCGAGCCCTTTGGCCCCCTCCGTCCCTGCGGCCTGTGAGCTTTTGCAGCGTTCGAAGTGCAGTGTTCGCCTTATTGCGAAGGCGTGACGCCGGGCGGCTTGTCGAAGGCTTCGTCACCCGCCGAGTCCTGCCGTGGTGGGGTCGAGGCCGTCTTCCGGAGTGGAGATGTGCGTCGGCATAGGAGGCGGAGCGGGTCGTAAGTCATCGCGCGCGCGCGTCTCTGGCGCCGAGCGGCCTTGACGACAAGCGACTACCAGCCTATCCCGCGGGGCTTGATTGGCGCGACGCGAGACTTGAGGGGGGCGCGGTGATGCCATGTGGCGACGCTCCTTCTCCCGACGCGGATCTTGGAGCATCGTGACGGCACGATGCTGCAACGTTGGACTGTCGCTGGTTGGACTTCCGCTGGCTGGACTTCTGCGGTTGGATTTCCGCCGGTTGGACTTTCGCCGGGTGGGCTTCCGCCGGTTGGACTTTCGCCGGTTGGACTTCCGCCGGTTGGACTTTCGCCGGATGGACTTCCGCCGGTTGGACTTTCCCTTTGATGGGATATATATATAGCGGGCTGGTGTAGTCTTGTACCTGCATTGTGCGCGCGGATAGGTGCTGCTCCCCTAAAATGGGCCCCTTCAGTGCATCCACATTCCATGGCGACACCTCGCGGCTCGGGGGATGTTGATGTACTGATGGAGGCCTATTTTTCTCGGGAGCTTGGTTAGCGTCTGTTAACGGCAACTGTCTGCACTTGCTGTGCCCGCTTTGTATTTCTGCATACAACGGCAAGGTTTGCCCTGTTCTCTTACACAGGCTCACCTTCAATCGGGGCTTGTGATCAAGCCCGCCTTCCGAGGAAATCTTGGTGGATTGAAGGTGGTCTGTATATGAGAACAAGCCAAAACTTGGCGTGACATGTCCTGCGCCAGTGCGGTGTGTGGGGAATGCCGCCGGATGTGCCGCACCGCGGAGGCGGTGCTTACAAGACGAGCGTGGGGTGGTTTTCCGAAACCACTGTTCTCCTGCCTTGGAGGATAGTAGCTGCGGAGGGCAGGCGTTTGTGGGGTGGTCCGGGGATGCTGAGCGGTGGCAGCGGAGCTGGCGCCTAGTTGAAGTAGACGTGCGAGCGCTCCGTCCCCTATCCTTCGAAGGGGTAGTAGCGGAGCTGGCGCCTAGTCGAAGTAGACGCGCGAGCGCTCCGTCCCCTACCCTTCGAAGTGGTGGCAGCGGAGCTGGCACCTAGTCGAAGTAGACGCGCGAGCGCTCCGTCCCCTATCCGCGCATTCGCTGGAATGAGCGCCTCTGGTAGTGCACCTTAATGGCTCCGGGAATCGCGCCGACCCCTGGGCTGACACAGTCGAGCTGCTATATGCGTACGCACCTGTCGATTCGGGATGAACACGCGGCGGGTCATGATTGGTGTGCTAATGGGCCGTCCGCGGTCAAGCCCCTTCCTCAGAGGGGCGGGGCACGTGGCGCGGCGCTGTAGGCGTGCCGCCCGCTGCCTGCCCCCTTTCCAACGCGCGTCACCGGCTGCGAGCGGTTGCGCTACTCGCCGATCCTCGGTTGCGCATGCCGCGCGTACTTGCGGTTGTCCCTTCGGACAGGTGTGGCCAGGGTCGGGGGGCCGCGCCGACGCGCGCCGAAGGCTATGCCGGGTCGCGCGACCTGCGTTTATTGCTTGCACTGACCGACACGCGGCGGGACGCTAGTGCCGCGTCGCGTGGTGACAGGACTCTGTACGACCACGGTCGCGTGCTGGCTACGTGGACCGCCGCGACGCTTCGGCTTCGCGCGTGGGGAGGTGAGCGGTTGCCGCTCGCCGTTTGCGCTTACCCACGGTGGGAGGCGGGGGGCCTTTAAGAACCCCCCGTGGTGTTGTGCCCACGCCTCCTCGTGCTTTCTGGTTGTTCATGTTGCTTTCCGCATTCGCTCGCCCTGTTCCTGCGCTCCTTTCCTGCCGCCGAGTTCCCCGTGTATGCCGATGGCGACTTGCGACGAGCGTACTCAGGTGGGCGGCTATGCCATCCGCAGGCGGTCCTCGCCTCTCGAGGTGAAATACACACTGGGGGAGCGCGATCCGCCGGCGACAGACAAGTGGTGGGCGGCAAAGAAGAGTCAGGGTCCGTACTCCGTCGAGTTGGGCCGCACGCTCGTGACGGAGGACACTATCCAATCACTGCTGCGAGATGGGAAGCTATCGGATCACCACGTGGTGCGGTTGCCCGCCGATGACGAGACGGAGCCGCGCCCTGGGAAGTCGGAGGCGATCGTCTTCGTTGCCTACTTCGAAGCCGGGCTTCGCATTCCTTCCGCAGCAATTGTCGGGGCGGTGCTGCGGACCTTCAAGTTGGAGTTGTCACAATTGACTCCGAACGCGGTGGCTCGTCTCGCCGTGTACAGCTGGGCCCTGCGCTCGGAGGGGTGTTGGCCCAGCGCTTCCTTGTTCGCGTATCTGCATGAGGCCCGGTGCTAACCGAAGGATCGGAAGGACGGTACGCTGTCGAAGTTTGGCAGCGTCAACTTCATCCTGCGGGCGTCATGTGGGAAGCTCTTCCCTGCGAACGCGACCCGAGGGAAGTGGGAGGTCAACTGGGCGAGGCGGTCGGATTCGGCGAGGTATGCCGATTCAGATTTGGAGGGCGCGGGTACTTAGGGCGAAGGCGCCGGCAGCGGAGGGCACGCTGCGGAGGCCTCGTTGCCCGCGACCGTTGCCGAGGTGGTGGTGCCGGCTGGCGACACCGGTGCGGAGTCCTCATCTCCGACCATGGCTTTGGCGGGGCTGCCCTCCGCGGAAGCGTGTGGAGCGCCGCCTTTGCTAACCGCGGCGGCCGAGGCCGAAGTGTCGCTCGCGGAGGCGGGGGTATCGCCCGCAAAGGTGGGGGTAACCCCCGCGGAAGTTATGGGGGTGAAGTCCCCGACCTCTGTCGTCGCAGCTGTGGAGACCTCTTCGGCGGGTGATGCAGCCGGAGGGGCCCCTTCTGCGGCGGGTACCGCGATGGTATCTTCCGCCCAAGCGAAGCGGGCGCGCCTGCAGTCCCCCCTTCCGCGGACTTCGTGAGGGTTCGTTGTGGCGACCGGTGTTGGGAGCATGTGGGACCCTGCTTCGAGCACCGAGGTCCCTGCACCCCGCGCCCTCCCAGCCCCTCGGGCCACAGTGACCGTGGCGTAGGCTCGGTTGGCACTAGGTCCTGACTCGGAGGTCCTCAGGCCTTGCGAGACAACGCTGTTCGTTGGGGCCGAAGTGGAAGCGGTCCCGCCCGCGGCTAGGGAGACGTCTCCGCGAAGCCCCCCGCCCGCGACCGAAGGTAGGTTATGGTGGTACCCCTTCGATTTTTTTACGCCTCGTGACATGTGTAATTCCTCTTCGCAGCGGCACTTATCCCGGAGGAGGAACCGTTCCTTGAGCGTGGGGGTCCCGGTGCTGGCGACACAGGTGTCGCGCGGCCGAGCCCGGCGGACTTCGTCTCTCCGTCGGATGCTCTGAGGGCTTGGCGCGGGATTGTGGAGGACGTGGCCTCCAGCATCGGACAACAGGTGTTGCAGACCTACGGGTCAGGGGCGCCTTGGAGATGCATTGGAGGTGTCGGGGGTGCGGGTAAGCGTCTGCCCTTTAGACCCCTTGCAGCCGCTTCGCGTTTGCTAACTCCTGTGTCGCACAGACGCTCGTGCTGGCCCAGGCCCTGCGAAGTGCTCACATCCGCGAGGGAGCGGCGATACGGAGTAGGCTGCGGGCCGCCGAAGAAGAGCTACAGGGAGCTGCAGGAGGGCGGTCCGCCCAGGATGCTCGTATACGCTGCCTGGAGTTGGAGTGCGCGGAGATGAAGACGCGCACCGATGGGCTCGTTGCCGCGGCGCGAGCCTCGGCCGCGGAAGCGGTGCGGCAAGAGGCTGCTACGGAGCGCGATGGCCTTGTACAACAAATCGCTGCTCTGGAGGGGAGAAACAGCGAGCTTGCTGCCTCTCTCGCGGAGCGCGATCGAGCTCTCGCGGAGCGAGATCAAGCCTTGGGCGACGCTTCGGCAGCCGCCTGGGACGCCATGCTGGCCCTGGAAGACACTCTCAAGGGGCTTGTCGCCGGAGTGCCGACGCGCTCCGTTGGGCTCGAGGACCTGTCGCGGTCACTCCGGTGGATTGGAGAAGCGGCCGGCGTTGCACGTGGCGCCGCGGCGATCTTCGGTAATCACTGCGCCAACGTGGTGTCGTGTTTGACGTGCGCGCTCCTGCGACACCGCGGTTGCGAGCACGTTGCGGGGTTAGCTGATCCCCGACTGGAGATGCCCGCGGGGGGCGGGATAATGTCCGACGCCGTGCGAGCTGTACGCCGCGCCGTGAGGTTCTTCCATGAGCGGATATGGGAATACTGCGGCGAGGCCGCAGCCATTGTCGAGGTACGGAACAACTTGTACGGCGAGGGGAACCTTGGCCGGTTTCTGGACGAGGTCCCCCGGCGTGATGAGGATGGCGCCGCGGCTCCGGAGGACACCATGGATCCACAGGTGTGATGGGAGGTTGTCGCGTGTTGGTGTGCGTTGTAACCGAAGCCCGGGTTGTCTTCTTTGTTGTGTTTGCAAGAATACGAAGTTGTTTTCCGCTGTTCTGATTCCTGCCCCCTTGTCCCGAGCAGCTACCCAGCCGGGGCCGGCTGCTGATCTCCGACCTTGCGACCCGACGACGTCTTCGGCGCTGGCAAAGAGCCGAGGAAGCGTTGGATTTCTGGGCGAGTCAGGCGTCTTCGAGTGGGACCTCGGTACGGATGGTACGGACGCATGTTAAGGATGAGCCTGCCAAGTAGCGGCCTGGGGCGCCGGAGGTGTTTGTGCGCCTTTGTAAGCGTCCTTAGGGAATACAAAGAACAGTCTTGACCAGATCTTGCGAAGTGCATCGCCGTCCTCCGGCTACATTGTCCCATGGTAAGCTCGGAAGGTTACTACGCGCGTCCGTACGCGGTGAGTTGCGCCCTGTGGGGGCAGTGTAATCGTACACGTAGTTGCGATAACCGCACACGCTCGGTCCGATATCCCATCTAAGCGGCGGCGGCGGAGCTGGCGCCTAGTCGAAGTAGACGCGCGAGCGCTCCGTCCCCTACCCTTCGAAGCGGTGGCAGCGGAGCTGGCACCTAGTCGAAGCAGGCGCGCGAGCGCTCCGTCCTCTACCCTTCAAAGCGGTGGCAGCGGAGCTGGCGCCTAGTCAAAGTAGACGCACGAGCGCTCCGTCCCCTACCCTTCGAAGCGGTGGCAGCGGAGCTGGCGCCTAGTCGAAGTAGACGCGCGAGCGCTCCGTCCCCTACCCTTCGAAGCGGTGGCAGCGGAGCTGGCGCCTAGTCGAAGTAGGCGCGCGAGCGCTCCGCGGAACAGCCTCTGGTGCTTCTCGCTCGCGGGTGTGCTCGCGCGGGAACCAGCCTCTGGTTTTCTCGCTCGCAGGTCCTCAAAGTTTTGTGGCCAAAGGATCAGTGATGGAATTGCAATTTGGGTTTTTGGGCATCTCTATATATTTTTCAAGTTCTTGGCCAAATTCTGAAATTCTTGAGTATTTGTTGGTTTCCCTCACTTTCCGAACCTTCTTTGCTATTTAGAATGTTGTTGTATTGTTTCGGGCTGGAAAGATTGGGAGCAAACCCCCAATTTCTCAGATTATCAATGACCTGAAATATTTTCGAAGTTTCAGTTCTGTCAGTCTGCTCTCGGGCTGCTGGGATCAGGGGAGCGGTCTGACCGGCTGCACTTTGGCGGTCTGACCGGATTCGTAATACCGGTCTGACCGGCCACATAAGACCGGTCTGACCGGCCGGCCAACTGCGGTCAGACCGGCCCATGGGCGGTCAAATCGGCTGGGAGCACCAGTTGCTGATTTCAGTCCTTTTCAGATGTGGCTTTATTCTTCTCTGTTGTCTGGGGTTTAGCTCTCTTTTTTGGTAGGTTTTAATTCCCAAGGAGTATATGAACTATTTCTCTTCTTAAGCTTCTCATAACTTTTGAAGAAAATAATCTTTTTAGTGGGTACTTTTTGGGGGTAAGTTTTTGAAGTCGACATTCACCCCCCCTCTGTCGCCATTTTGGTCCAACAAAGAGTACAATCAATTTGATGAGTTGCCTCCATTCGGAGACGGCATCAGGCTCGAGGAAGAACAAGGCGATGAATCAAGCTATATGCATGTCGATTATCGTGAAGGGCTCTATTTAAAAGGAAATAGCCAGGTGTAATAAATGATCCCACAAAGCCAGCACCTATTTGGAAATTGTTGCAATGTAATCATAATTAGGGAACTCGATATGTAATTATGGAACTATATTCCATGGTAATTGTAAATGACTCAAGAACTAAGAAATAATTATATTTATGGTTATGCTTGTGTTTTCACATTGCATGGCCAGCATTTATGATTTATAGATGCAGAGAACTATCACAGGCGGTTTATCAGAAGAAACCGTCTATGATGATATATCACAGACAGTTCTATAAATATAACCTTCTGTGATACTCGTTATATCACAGACGGTTCTATAAATATAACCGTCTGTGATACTCGACATATCACAGACAGTTCTATAAATAGAACCGTCTATGATATAACTATCACAGGCGGTTCTTTTATGGAACCGTCTGTGATAGTTTCCCTATATATAGGTTCCGCTCGCACGACGTCGCCACTGCTAGGTTTTGCTAGATCTGACTGCTCCCTCGCACGCATCACCACCACTGCTAGGTTTTGCTAGATCTGACGGCTCCCTCGCGCGCGATGCCACCACTGCTAGGTTTTGCTAGATCTGACTGCTCCCTCGCGCGCCACCTCTCCCGACGTCGCCGCTCCCTCCCGACGCCACCTCTCCTGACACCGCCACTCTCGTCGTCGCCACTCCCGACGCCACCCCTTCCGACGCCGCCACTCCCGACGCCACCTTTCCCGACGCCGGCCACTCCCTCCCGACGCCACCTCTCCTGACGCCGACCGCTCCCTCCCGACGCTGCCACTCCCTCCCTCATGCCGCCGGCGCTCCTTCTCGACACCGTTCGCCTCTGTCTCAATAGTACTTTATGATATATGCTTTACTTGATGGCTAAATTTTTACTATTACTGTCATTTGTCAATCTTTATAACTTTGTGATATATGCTCTGTCTGAATAGTTGGCTAAATTTTTTACTATTACTGTCATTTATCAATCTTTAGAACTTTGTGATATATGCACTATCTAAATAGTTGGCTAAATTTTTACTATTACTGTCATTTTTCAATCTTTAGAAATTTGTGATATATGCTCTGTTTGAATAGTTGGCTAAATTTTTACTATTACTGTCATTTGTCAACCTTTAGATCTTTGTGATATATGTTCTGTCTAAATAGTTGGCTAAATTTTTACTATTACTGTCATTTGTCAATCTTTAGAACTTTGTCAAAGGGCATGAAGCAAGTGACACATTCCAGTGTATCCAGTTCAATGAACTTGATACACTGGTTTGTGTCATTTGCTTCATAGAATTTTATTTAGGCCCATACCTCACTGCAGTTAGTTTTTTCTTAGAGCAACTCCAGCAGTAGCCCTCAAAACAGGGCCCCTACATTTCATTTGAGGGCTCCCCCTACTTTTGAGGGCCCTGTTTTTTTGCATCTACTCCAACAGCACCCCTCAAATTTAAGCCCTCAAATTCATCCCACAACACACTGACACATGGGACCCACTCCTCATTCTCTCCCTCACCCCCACCGTCTCTAGGCATCCCGCCGCCTCCGCTTCCCTCTTCTCCCCCCGCCCCTCCGCTTCCCCCTTCCTCAGGCAGCAGATGGCGCAGGCGGAGTCAGGGACAGGGGCGGAGCCCTCGGGTATGGCAGCCATCTCGTCGGGGGCGGAGTCGAAGAAGCTCTGGATGTCCTCCGGCCATGGGGCGTCGCCAGAGGCGGGGCATGGGGCGCGGAAGGGGGTGGCGAGCCAGGTGTCGGCGATGGCGGCGGCGGCGGCGGCGGCGGGCGGCGTGGCCATGTCGGAGAGGGCGAGGACGTTGCAGGCGTTGATGGAGCGGGTGTTGACGGCGTCGGCGGGGGAGGCGCAATGGGTGGCGTACACGCCGGGGTACTTGTTCGCGAAGATGGCGACGCCCGCGCCGGTGCCGCAGACGACGACGCCGCGGGCCTCGACGGCAGGGTCGGAGGAGGAGGAGGCAACGTGGCGGGCTACAGCGGCAGCGGCGGAGTAGTACTTGTCGACGCCGAGGTCGACGACGTCCGCGACGGCGGGGTGGGCGCGGAGGTGCGCGACGACGGTGTCCTTCAGCGGCTGGCCGAAGCCGTCCGCGGGGGAAGGGGGCGGTGGGGAAGGCGGGGAGTCGGGGGACGGCGGGGAAGGGGGCGGAGGCGGCGGTGGAGGGGGTGGAGGCGCCGGGGAAGGGGAAGGGGGCGGCGGGGGAGGCGGGGACGGCAGGGGAGGGGGCGGCGGCGGGGGCGGAGTGGGAGGGAGGGGGACGGGCGCCGGGGAGGAGTCGGGCGAGGGAGGCGGGCGGGCGAGGGAGGCGGCGGGGAAAGATGCAGGCGGGGGGAGCGGGTGAAGTTTCACGGTGCGGGAAAAAAACAGGAAAATGAGGGGTGGAGGGGGAGCCCCTAGGAATGAGGGGTGGGAGGGGGATTTGAGGGGCTCCTCAAATTTGAGGGCTCTAGTAGGGGCCCTGCTGGACCTCTATTTTTGCCTCAAGCCCTCAAATATGAGGTTTGAGGGCTCAAGTAGGGGCCCTGCTGGAGTTGCTCTCAGAAGAGGGATGGCGTCCACACAATCGACCAAAATTTTTTAATATATGCCACATAGACCTTCAAAGGGCATGAAGCAAGTAACACATTCCAATGTATCCGGTTCAATGAACTGGATACATTGGTTTGTGTTATTTGCTTCATAGAACTTTGTTTAGCTTACTGCAGTAACTTCATAGAATCTTGTAGCAATAATATATGCCACATAGACTTTCAAAGGGCATGAAGCTAGCGATACACTCTAGAGTATCCGGTTCAATGAACTGGATATACTAGTGTGTGTCGTTTGCTTCATAGAACTTTGTTTAGACCCATAGCTCACTGCGGTTAGTTTTTTCTTAGAACAGAGATGGCGTCCACACAGTCGTCGTCGTCATCGTCATCTAGGTCTTACGCTCCCAAGATTGGGAAAACTAAGCGTGGCCGAGGAGTATCGAAAAGGCCAGAGGGCCGAATGACCATCGCGGTGGTCTTTCCGGATGGGGTCCCTCTGCAACCGAAGAAAGCAACGGCATTATTTTGGACTACTTGCAGGATAATTGGAAGGCAATGGGTCCCCATTACCATAGCAAGCTAGAAAGATTTGGCAAAGGATCACAAAAATCACTTATGGGAGGAAATTACAAATTCGTTCGAGATTCCAGTAGAAGTACAGGGACTCGTGCAACGGCACGCGCTCCTCGCAATGGGAAAAGCATGGAAGAATTTTAAGAGCACTCTTGTGACGCAGTACGTGGCCAAGGATCTCACGCCCTTCACGAGGTATCCTTTCGTGTTGCCGGAAACAGGAGAGGCCTTTGTGCAGATGAAGACAACGACCGAATTTGAGCAACAAAGTGCGGCGCACAAGGATCTCCAGTCACAAAACACTCACCCTCATAGACTTGGCACCGCTGGGTACGCGGGTAAAATCCCACAGTGGAGGATGCAGGACGAGGTCGCAATCCGATCAAAGGCCTCCCCGCCATTTGCCGGGATCGCAAACGAGCACGCTCGAACTGGTTAAGAGCGAGATCATCAACCACATCTTCGGCTGTCTCTTTCAAAAACCCCGTAGATGAGGAAGTGTCCCAACGCCTGGTAAGATATGTTAAACTACATAGTTGTTAACACCTCTTGAACTTCATGGGTTCAAAAATAACATAATTAATTGCCTCTTGCAGCAATCATTGACTACCGAATCTTCTTGTGGCTCCTTTCAAGAGTACAGGGAGAGAGATTTACTATCACAGGCCTTGGGAAACAAGGAGCACCCAGGTCGCACACGAGGCATGGGGGTTTACGTATCTTGGAGGCACAGATTTCCAGATTACTCTGAGACATATAGGAGTAGGAAGAGATCCAAGGCGTACCGCAACGAACAAATAAAACAGGAGCTTCATGCTCAACTTGAGGAACAACTATCTGCCTCACTTCAAGAGCAGACTGCCTCACTTCGAGGAGAGATAGATTCATTGAGGGAAGAACTGAGACAAGTCTGCAACCAATCACAACCCACCCCTACTGCTGCGGTACCCAGTCCCCCTCAACGTCGCAGTAGCTACGCGTCCACACCAATTACTGAACATAGTGACGCCCACTTACCTATCGACGACATCCAGATAATGTACCTCTTTAGAATGCTATATAGATCTCTCTGGTGGACGTCTTAGCTCATCTTGTGTCGTTGTGTAAGAGCCCATGTCTTGCATCCTCAGAGTCAGGCTTGTTGGCTCTATTCCCGTTGACGCTGGGCGGGGGATGGCGTATCCATTGCTGTCTGGGATGCTGGTGCACGGTGTACAAGTAGAGACCGGTTTTATAAGGGTTCAGGTGGACATGATTAATGATATTTTTAAGACCGTCCCTCTTGGGAAGCCCCAAACAAAGAGATTAAGACATTAGGGGATGCCGTCCACACATTCATTCAGTGGCCCAAGAGGGACATCGCCCTCGACTTGTCCGTGCCATGATCTCCACATCTAGTGGCCCAAGAGGGACATCGCCCTGGACCTGTCACATCGGCTCCGGTGGCTCCACCTCCAGCTCTGGTTCCGAAGCCTATTGCATCGAGTCCCGTCGAAACGCCACCGAAAACGTATCATAAGTGAGGCTCTAAGACTCAAGCGAAGAAAATTAAGACGCGTCCTGGGCCATGGAAGTTTATTCTAGGAGTGTCGTTGGTCTCCGAGTCACAATTACCCCGGCTTGGTTTGGTTTGCAATGTATTGCATGCCTAGTACATGCAGAGGTCCAACATGAAGCCAAATCGACAGAGTGCATTCACTGTGAAATATACGGAGGCGAATTTCCTCCACGGCTCGGGCTACTTCATCGTGACATTCAAAGATTTATTTTTACTATTCAATCTCGACGAACTCGACGCCTCACTTCTACGATGCTGGACACTGTAAGTGTACTGTACAACGAAATTCTACATTCACGTTCTACCGATAAATGTTATTACTCTTTCCTTATGTATAGATACATGATCCAATAAGTCCGGCGATCACGACAACCAGTGGGTTTCCTCGACCCACACTTGGTCTCTGAGCAATCTATCAACGAAAATGCATCCTTCGTGCAAGATTACATAACGAGGGGATTGATTGCTCACAGCGACAAGCAGTACGTCATGGTACCCTTCAACCAAGGGTAAGTGCTTCACTAGTTGTCACACAAGTTTCATTTGTACTTTATATGCAGCATGAACTTAGGATTAATCACTATGGCGACACACATGACTAGGTCTCACTAGATTTTGATTGTGATTGTATCAAAGTGGAGTAAGGTAATATACCTTGATTCCCTACTTAGGAGCAACCACGACTTCAGTCGTGTGCAAGAAGTAATTAACAAGTAAACTCATTTCCTCCATACATAACTCTATTGTAATTTTTCCTTTGTTTGCAATGGCCGAGGCTAACTTTTTTGAATCACGTAGGTCGTTTACCGCTTATGTTGCCTTAGGAGGGAGATACAACAAATCCAATGACACGCTGCGACACAACACGTGATTTTCGATACCCACTACAACACAACAATCCTATATCACACTTTGTTATAATGCCTCTAGAATTGAAAATACCTATGTATGTAATTCTATTTTTGCAGTGCCACCAACAGCTACAGGGCAACGTATGTGGATTCTACGTTTGCCACCATATGAAGGAAATCATGGACACCAAGATGAATGATCCAGAGATTTGTGAACCTTCCAATAATTATTATTTTCTTATTATATATATATGTATATATATATACACATATGCTAATTAATGACTTAACATTGCTCCTAACGACAGCGGGTGAACTTCGATGAAAGTGCATATGATCTCGACAAACTCGTCGAAATTGATGGACACGTCTCCGAATTCTTGCTATCAGAGGTCATAAACAAGACTGGAGAGTTCCACCCCGGCAATGGTGATAATTAGATGTTGAAACATTGGATTCAATTGTACAAATCACTCAATTGTGCTTAATCAAACAATTCATTCAATTTAATTCATTTGTCAGATCTGTGTAATGATTTTCATTCTATATATATATGTGTGTGATCTGCTGGCTGTTTGTTTCATTCATCTGTGTTATATACGTGATGTAGCTTGTTTTCAGAGGGCATGGCTAGTATATCCTGAGGCTAGCAAAAAAAACGGCAAATAAAATTGTTGTTGCAATAGCTATCATAGGCGGTTCGGTGTTGAAAACCGTCGCTGATATCTATATTCTAGAGGGTTTCAAACACTGAGCCGTCTGTGATATGAACGATATCACAGACGGTATTTGTTATTAACCGTCTATGATATTGTATATATAACAGATGGTTCGGTATTCCAAACCGTCTGTGATATGAAGCATATCACATACGGTCCTTGTTATTAACCGTCTGTGATATTGTGTATATCATAGACGGTTTGTTATAAAACCGTTTGTGATAGTCGAGTATCATAGACGGTTTGATTAATAACCATCTGTGATAATCGACTATCACAGACGGCTTGAGAGCTGTCTGTGATAACCACATATCATCGTTGACATATAAACTCAGACGGTTTAGGAACCTTCTGTGATAAGGCTGTTTGTAGCAATGAATAATACTTTTTTATATATAATCAATTTGTATAATTTAACATAAATTAATGATAAAAACTTTAAAATTTGACCGGGCGGAACTCGGCGAAGGAGGAAGCACTGGCTGGCTAGCAGGCTGATTGCTTTCTCATTGTTAAGGGCATCAGCACGCAGTACTACTGCACGTCTGCACTAGCCGGGGCCAGTAATTATTTCATTCATCATCGCAAGCCACAGAGGATTCTATTTATTACTCCCAGTTTATTTGTACTATAAAGTGTGGTTTGACTCAGCACAATTCTCAAAAATAAATTTTGACCGTTTATTATAACCACTACAAAATCGTGATCATTTGAACGTACTTTCAATTACTAATCTGCTGCCATGCACCAATTATTCATCACTAAACTTATATATTGTTGAATTAATTACTGATCAAAGCTTATAAAATTTGAGTCATAAAATACATCTATCATGTAACAGTTGACCTGTAATATAAGAAACAACATACATTGTATCATGAAGGAGCTATACACATTGTAGGAGCTGTCTTTATGCATGTATAAAAGTATAGATAACTGTTTTCTATAATATTATCCATGTTATTTATAAAAGGCACTAAAGACAACTCCTATAATCGATTGTCTTTTTATATGTTTCTATAGGCAGCTTATCCATAACATAATGTGTCTTGTTTCTCATGTTATAATCAACTACTATATAAGAGATGGTCCAATTCTCTATGCTCCCTCTCTTTCTATATTATCTTGTATTCTATATGTTAAAACTTACAAATAGCTAATATCATACTATTATATATGCTCTTGTAAAAATCCACAGAGGGTTGAGCAGTTAGCTAACCCACTTCTGTTCCTAAACTTACTTTTCACATGCATGCATGTCTCCTCTTTTATCCATCTTCTTGTCCCACCTGGCCATCTCATGGATCACGCCTGTTCCCTGTTCCTCATCCTTTTCCTGAACTAGTCACATATTTGGCACAGTGACCATCTTTTTTTAAAAAAAATATTTGATATTCGGTTTTTATAAATCTATCCTCTCTCTCATTGTACTTGGCAGTTACATACCAAGTGGCTGCATTAGTACTAATCATGCTTAATTATCACTAACCATAAAATATGTTGGTTAATTAGAGTTAACCATGATTAAATTAGTGCTAATTAATCACATACCGAGGCACCCCTACTGGTAGTTTTTTTTATCTGCCGAGCTATGGTGGCTCAACAGGATCTATCAAGCTACTGTAGCGTAGCAGGCGACACTATCAAGCTACTGTAGCGTAGCAGGCGACACAGCCGCAGCTCACGAGCTCATGGAGAGGGTAAAATTTACAAAAATAGATGTTGAGAACTAAATTTGAAAATATAGTATCCGTTACAACTCACAACTACTGAGCTCAGAGATAGGGCAAGATTTTTTTAAAAAAAATGTTCACAAAGCAAATTTGAAAAAAAAACAATGTTAAATGTGTCAATAGTTCGGATTTCCTCCTCTGCTGCTAATAATGGCTTTGCTTTACAGATTGCGTGCAGACATGACGAGACGAGACGACTGATCAGACGATCCAGATGCGCGCGCAACTTGGCCGTCACGAGCAAGCAAGCAAGCAGCAGCCACCTCCAGTCGTACGCATGCAGAGAGCGCACAGTGTGCTGACTCAGTGCCCACTAGGACGTGGTCACCGGTCCACACGGTAGACTGATGAACCACTAATTAAAATCTTCTGAATTTTTTTTGCTGATTTCTCAGTCTAACATACAAGCAAATAAGTCAAGTTTGAGTATTTGACAGGTAGGATTTTGATTTTATCTTACATCTGAACCCGGGCGGATCTGGTATAAAAATTGAGTGGGGCACAAATAAATTTGGTCTTAGATTTCCTTTTTACTTAATTTAGGCTCAATAGAAGCACTTTTGTTAGGCTGATAAGAATTTTTATAATAAAATTTTAACGATATAAATATAGACTAAAATTTAAGTATGAACATATGCTCCTACTAGACTCTTATGGATCTACCCTTAATCAAATTCCTAGCTCTACCACCACTAGCCTCTGTGTTTCTAGGTCCGACACCGATGCATGCATGGACCATTTGTGTCCTGGATGCATGGTCTACATACACATACATCGATCGTACATGCATGAACAAAATTGGAATGCGGTCAGTGCACTCCACGGTGGGGATCTGTGTTGCAAGCCCATCATCTGCATATGCCACGAGCGTTCCCCTTGTGCCGTCTCCTCCATCTGAATATGCCGCTCATGAGTTGGTGCCCTCTGGCCTCTACTGGAACGTGGACTCCATCTCACACAGTACATGCACGAGCACTCATATTGAATTTCACGCGTCAAACAGTTCTTCTGATTGAGAAGCTTAAGATCTTGCTCTAAAGTTCTGTGAGCTTTTGACGAGATGGTATTTGAATGGCAGTTAGTTTTTTTAAAAAAAATTATTTAATTAAAAAATAGAAAAAATAGAAAAAAAAATAAAAACTGTTATGATTTCATAAATAATAAAAAAAATAAAAAATTTACGTTAAGAACCTAACATGTTTTAAATAGTTTTCAACCATCTTGTTTGTAGCAGGACATGAAGATGCTGCGTAAAGGTAAGGCGATATGCTCCTACATCAACGGTTTGTGCGCACTCGCCACCTCCCGATCGCCTGCTGTCTTGTCTAGCTCTTTTGTGCCACCACCGTTGGCTGTTACATCATTGTACGTGTGGTCGCCTCGCTCTCGCTCGCTCTCCCTCCCCGCCCATCCTACTGTTCTGCCAGAGCTTGCAATTGCACTAGCAGCAGCAGCAGCAGCAGCCGGAAGGGGCAGTTATATATATCACATCTCAAGATTCGCGGCGAGCGGTAACAAGGCGTCGTTCTCGGCGGCGGCGGCCGTTGGGAGGAGATGAGCAGGTACATGAGCAGCCACGGCGGCGGTTCGCTCGCCTCCGGTAATACCTAAACTGTTGCCCCTTGATGCCACTGCGTAAGTTGTGATTTCTTGATGGTTTGGTTTTGTGGATTGGTGCAGGAGGCGCGAGGCCGGCGGCGGCGGAGTTCGGGAGGACGTACGTGGTGAGGCCCAAGGGCGCGCACACGGCCACCGTCGTCTGGCTCCACGGCCTCGGCGACAACGGCACCAGGTATATTAACCAGCCAGCACACATGTATAAATGGTGGCTCCTTCGCTCCTCTCTTTTTTAAGACACACTTGTTGGCTCATTTCCGATGATTTGTATTTGCATCAAGAGATGCTAGACTTGTTTCGCTTGCTGCCGACAATACGTACAAAGTACTTTGTCAATCTCAGCATGCAATCTAGGGTGGTATACAAGGCTACAAACATGATTCTTTTATATCTGTTCGTACTGAATTTATGCTATTCTATACTCTTAATTACCCCATCGATCATGCAGACGCAGACACCCTTTCTCTTGTCTATAGTTGAGATGTTTGTTATCTCCATCTACTAATGGAAATCGGAACTTACATTTGCAGCTGGTCTCAACTACTGGAAACTCTTCCCCTTCCCAACGTAAGTTATGGCCTGATTCAAAAAGCCCTTCTCGTTGCATCTTTCTCGAGCCTGTTGTTATCACCAATACTATCGCTGGATCTGCATTTGCTGCAGATAAAATGGATTTGCCCAACTGCACCAACAAGGCCTGTGTCGGTGTTTGGCGGGTTCCCATCCACCGCGTGTAAGTTCTGCGCGTCGCGCGCGTTTTCCTCAGTCTCACAAGATCTATTTGAAAAACTGTTCTTTCTGCGACAGATATACGTCCTAACGTTGATCTATATATGTACGGTGTTATCCCTGACTTGGCATCGTTACTTCTGGATCTCGATCTAGGGTTCGACGTCGCCGATCTCTCAGAGGATGCTCCTGATGATGTTGAGGGAATGGATGCCTCAGCTGCACACGTTGCAAACTTATTGTCAACTGAGCCTGCTGACAGTATGGTTCTAGAGTTCTTCTTTAATTTCCAATTTTCCATCTGTTTCTTGGTTCAGTTTTTATATGCCATGACTTTATCCTTGAGCATTTGGCATTTGTCCAGTTCTGCCACCCGTTTAAAAAAAAACTTAATATGATAGCAAACATGCTTACTTTATTGACAAAAACTGTTATGCACTCATTCTTACGGTATACTCATTGTGCACTCAAACTAAAAAAGTTACAAAAAATTTTGAAAAATTTTCTGAATGCACTATATTATTTACTCCACCTATGTATAAAATTTCAAGTTCAAATTCATTTTATATTAAAAAACTAAAAAAGAGAAGAGATGTGCTTCCATGGTTTCCTTAATAGTGATATGCATAATTTTTAAAGTATGATAAACATTGGATAGATTTAACATTTTTTAGATTTTTTTCTTTTTTGTTACTCTTAACGTAAAATGAATTTGAACTTAAAATTTTATATATAGGTAGAACATGTTTAGAAATACATTTAATTTTTTTTTCAGAATTTTTGTGACTTTTTTAGTTTAAGTGCACCGTAAGAATGAGTGAACAGCAGTTTGCCTACTTTATTTCCAATTGTTTTGTTCAGACAGCATTATATGTTATTTGCATTAGGTATTCTTTAGCTCCTTGCCTTTTCCTTAAAGCCCACCTTTTTTTGGCTTTCTTTTACCACTTCTTTTACCATACTAAAGCTCACTTATTTTTATCCCAGAAAGTTTATATTCCAATAGATAATTTTGATATGTAGGACCTTTGGTATTTAGTTTCATATCCTTTTGTCATGTTACATTAACCATTGCAGTCAAGCTTGGCGTTGGTGGCTTCAGCATGGGTGCTGCTGCTGCGCTGTACTCAGCGAGCTGCTTTGCTCATGGAAAGTATGGAAATGGCAATCCATATCCTGTGAACCTAAGTGCAATCGTTGGTCTTAGCGGCTGGCTTCCTTGTGCCAGGTCTCTGCTAGAACAATGCTTCGCCGAGTCTCGACTAAACCGTGTTCGACTTTCGGCTGACGCGCTCCATTTCTTTCCTGGCCATTCCCAGCACTCTGAAGAATAAGCTGGAGAGCTCGCGGGAGGCTGCGCAAAGGGCGTCGTCCTTGCCTCTTCTGCTTTGCCACGGAAAAGGTGCGTATCTATTGTATGGTCATCAAACAAAGCATCGAGTTTTCTGTCACATACTCACAGTTCTATGCTCCGAGTTTGCTGCACCCTGCTGCAACTCACATTAATTTAGCACGAAAACACCTGAAATGTTTAGGATATAAGCTCATTTCTTTCTCTCTTTTTTCTGAGTCTGACAAAAAGGTGCACCTCACAATGCTCATGGAGCCCACTAATTAAGCGCTTGTTTCAAAGTGATCGTCGGAATCCACCTTCATGTCTGAACTTGCGTGTTGCTAGCTAATTCATTTGAGCCTTGTTCAGCTGATGATGTGGTTCTCTACAAGCATGGCGAGAGATCTGCACACTTCCTCAAGTCATCTGGATTTCCCAATCTCGTGTTCGAATCATACAGCAGGTATATATATGGCACATCGTCTCATCTTTCTTCCCTTGTTAATTAGCAAATTTTCGCTTTGGCTAATCTCCCTCTCTCCGCTCACTGGCTTGCAGGCTTGGGCATTACACCGTCCCAGAGGAGATGGATGGGGTCAGCAAATGGCTCGCTGCAAACTTGGGGATGGTCAGCGGCAGCTGCTCCTCCTCCTGAACAATCGCGGAGTTCTTAAATTAGCGAGAAATGAATAAATCGGGATCGGTATACCGTATATGCCCGTATTGCAGTTTGTGTGTCTCGAGCTCCTGTAATGAATGATATCTTGCTGACCATGCATGTGGTGTGGTTTTGGCTCATTTTGATGTGGATGTCTTGCTGTTTCTCTTCCGGAGAAGAGCGTTGGCGAACTGTTTACTTGGCATTGCAGTAGGAAAAAGATGTTTTGGGTTTCAGATGCACGCATGAGGCAAGGTCCTATTTAGCACACAGAAAAAGAGTGGATTTTTTAGACTGTGGCTTAGATATTTAGCTTAATTTTTTTAATTCTGACTGTTCGCGCGAGAGAGTATGGAGAGAGATATTTATGTGTGATTTTGACTATATAAATAGAGTCAGGATAGTGTCTACTATAATCAATTTATAGACATCGTCTTCAAAAAACACTTTATTTAAAAACTAGTTACTATAAAAAATTAAACTATAAGCCTGAAAATATCTACCCTTTGACAATTGTTTTATTTGAGCACAACATGTTGTTGAGGTACCGTCACTGGCGACCAGTCTGATCGATTCCTCTGCTTATGCAAAACAAGATTAATCACAGAAGACAGAAAATAGTAGATTAAAACACAGAGAGGTAGAGAGCACTCTGGTTTTTCTTTATTGCTTTCTTTCTGATTTTGTATACAAAATAGCTAATAGTACTATCTATTTATAGTATAATGGTGAGGTTCCCACCATGGGTCAAGGCTTCAAGCCCAGGCCCAGGTTTCCTAACACTCCTCCTTGGGCACTCATTCGACACGTTCATGCCTCATCAAAACTCCATAAAAACCTAGTGGAAAAAATTTAGAGAAAGAGTACATGATACATGTTATGCTGCGTTACACGAATTGCCTCATTAAAAACCTTGATTAAGAAACTTCAGAAAAACTCATCAAGGGAAAAAGAGTACAATCCACCCAATTTCGTTCAATCTTCAGGACTTATTCTATGGGTACTCGATCTTCATGATCAAGATTTAATAACGGGCTTGAGAAAATTCTCCCCCTAAATTATGCACTTCTCTAAGTCTCATCATTCTAATTCCTCGTACACATCTTTCAAAACTAGATGCAGAGAGTGATTTAGTGAATAAATCTACCAAATTCTCACATGACTTAGTATGAAGTACTTTAACTTCGACCATCTTTTGCATTTTATGAGCATAGAAGAACTTGGAGTTGATATACTTTGTGAGATGACTCTTCACATAGCCTGTCTGCACTTGTGCAACGTAAGTTGCATTATCTTCATAAATAATTGTGGGAGTTTGCATAATATTCATCCCATATGACTGCTGGATGTGGTGAATCATTCGTCGGAGCCAAACACATTCACGTGTGGCTTCCTACAGTGCTACAATTTCTGAGTAGTTCATCGAAGTCGTTACAAGACATTGGTTAGATGATTTCCAGGAAATTGCAGTTCCACCACACAGGAATACATAGACTGTTTGTGATCTTGCGGTATGCGGGTCCGATAGGTACCCAGCATCTGCATGGCCAATCAAGTTCAAATCTTGATTCTTTCTGTAGAACAATCCAAAGTCCTTACTTTCTTGGAAGTATCGAAAGATGTCCTTTATTCCTTGCCAATATCTTTTAGTAGGTTCTGCACTATGCCTTGCTAACAGGTTTACGGCACATATAATGTCCGGTCTAGTGCAGTTTGCTAAATACATAAGTGCTTCTACTGCATTTAAGTATGAGAATTCTGATCTCAGGACTTCCTCCCTCTCTTCCCTAGGTCGGTATGGATCCTTTTCTTGCTGTAAAGACCTCCCAATCATTGGTACTTTCGATGGGTATGCCTTCTCAAAACTGACCTTTCTAACACCTTCTGGGCATGCGCGGAGGCCAAGGTAGTGACTTCAGGCACAGGCGAAAAAAGCGGCGTGTGCAGAGGCCGAGGCGGCGACTTCAGGTGCGGGCGGAGCCGGCGGCGTGCGTGGAGGCTGAGGCGGCAACTTCGGGCGTGGGCAGAGCCGGCGGCAGGCCGACGGTCGTTATCGCGTACGACGGCCGTACGGGCCGACCGTGCTAGATTTTGTTTCTTGTTTTTCTTTTTTTAATCCACAACGCAATCAACATCTACTCTGTGATGTAATCTACCGATTGACATTATGCCAGCAACTTCAATCTGCTCACAGTAGATTAGAGCGGATTTGCTTCATAGAAAAATAATCTACAAAGCGAAATCTGCGAATTTAGGGCGATCGAGATACAAACAATTCAATATACTAGTACTTCGATGATTACCTTCGATTCACCAGAGAGATTCGTGCTAACGTGTTGAGAAACCGTCATTGGCGACCAGTCCGATCGATTCCTCTGCTTATGCAAAACAAAATCAATCATAGAAGACAGAAAATAGTAGATTGAAACACAGAGATGCATGGAACTCATATGGAACGGGGCACTTGATTAGGCCCAAAGATATAAAGAAAAACAAAGGATAACCATGAGGTAGACACAGTTGTAGTACAACACTGATGGTACAGTACGTTGCTGGGATTATAGTACCGAGGTAGCTTGAGAATCACTTTATCATTTAATTGCCAAATAGGATCTAACTTTAAAATTTGGTGAGGTTAAAGTATTTGAAAACTACATTAGGACCACACATAATACTAGATTTTCTTCAGTTTCTAGAGAGACAATAACTCAAGATTTAGTTAAATACTATAATAATGGTTGTGCTAAATTAAAAGAACTCTTTGAGACCTGTATATTTTTAGTGACCTTGATCTCAGACATATGGAGTGGTCGGGTTAGGAAAAATTATCTTAGTGTAGTTGCTCATTATGTTAACGATGACTGAGTCATAGAAAAATAATTATTGATTTTAAACTAATTGATGTAGCACATAAGGGTGAGAATATTGTAGAATGTATTATTAAAGTTGTGGAAGATCTTGGTCTTACAAATAAAGTTTTTGCAATTACTTTAGATATTGCTGCAGTAAATTCTAGGGCAATGGATATTTTCACTCCGTTATTTAGTACATATGTCAAATCTTTCTTGCTACATCAGCGATGCACCTGTCATATTACTAATTCTATAGTTAAATGTGGTTAAAAGAGGTTGAATGAATCTGCATATTCAAGCTTTTCACGATGCAACATCTTTCCTAAATTATTCTAATGAACGAATAACAACATACAATAACTTTTTTATTGTGATGAATGTATGTCCAAGAAATTTTGGTTTGGACATGCCGGTAAGGTGGAACTATACTTATATGATGCTACAGAACCTTTTACCCTACAAAAGCATATTTTCTATTTTTATTCACATACACTATCATAGCCATGATGACAAAAATGCTATTGACTGAGCAGCATTGGTATGTCATTGAAAAGTTGCTATCATTTTTGGAACTCTTTTATGATTCTACTGTTACTTTTGTTCAGAGTGTACTACCCAACATCTCCTTTAATTGTGTATCATATTATTGCTATTGTGGGTCACTTGAAAGCTAATGAAAATGTGATAGTGTTACGAGAGGCTGTCTATGCTATGAAAACTAAATATTTGAAATATTGAATAGAGATTCCATATTTATATGCATTTGCAATTATTTTAGATCTCATAGCTAAAATTCAAGGATTCACTAATGTTCTGGCACTTTTGAGTGACGCTGTAGGGATAGATTATTCTAGATATATTTCAGATGTTCGTACTAAATTGTTTGATATTTTTCAAAAGTATGAACTAAAGTTTTAGGGAGTTCACTTGCAACGACCTCCAACAGCCTGCACCACAGGTAAGAAACAAATATGGGGCAAAATCTTTAGTGCACTAGGTTCCTCCAGAAGATCAAGTTCTGCAATGTCATGTACTGGAGCAAACATAACCACCAAAGCAGTGGGAAACTTTCTGTCTTTCTACATAGCGATCAAGTGAATCACCAGGAAAAGGAGTTCAAAATTTTGGAATGGTGGCACGAGCTTAAGATAACATATCCAGTGCTGTCCATATTAGCATGGGATATGTTAACTGTTCATGTCTTGACGGTTTCTTCCAAGTCTACTTTTAGTCTTTCTAAAAGAATATTAGAAGAGAGAAGAGCAAGTCTCATGAGTGAGATGGTAGAAGTACTTCTAACAGTGAAAGACTAGGAACATGCTGATTCGCGAGCTCAACACTCTGTAGAGAACATAGAGTTGGTAGACATGTTCAACAATCTTTATCTACATGATGACACTTAGAGCATCGATGTACATTGTACCTTTTTCTCATTTTTTTACAAGTATTGCAGAGCTATAGGCTGTACTCTTTTTTCTTTACTAAGGTTTTCTCAAGTTGAGTTTTTACTTGGCAAAGTTTTTTAACAAGGTATCCATTTAAACATTAATAAAACTCATTATTACATCTCTACAATTTTTTTGTATTTTTTGAATTCTACACATTGTTTGGAATTATTACAATTTTTCAAAAAATTTTGGGCCGAAATGGGCTAGATAGGCCTCCTTGTCCCGTCGGGGTAAATGGGCCCAGGTCGGCATGGCACAGCCTGTTAGCTTGATGGGTCATGCCTGAGTTTGTGGCCAGCATGGCACGATCCGTTTAGGCTGACGGGCTAAGTGGGTCATGTCACCCATTTGGTCAGCACTAGTTTCAACCCATGGGCGTGACTGCTGAGTTGCGCGACTCCTCCCTAAACCTTCTCTGCCTCGCGACCTAAAGAATACCGTCGCTACCCTCACATCCCCATCTCGCAGCCGTCATTGCCCTCTCCTTGGCTCATTGCCTCAAGTCGTTGGTGCCGCTGCACTCAATTCCAATTGTCGCAGCAGTCCACGGTAATATATGTGTGTGTATGCCTATTTGGGTGCTAACATGCTAATACCGCTCAGGATCGTTAGACCTGGCCCCTATGGCCTGGATCCTTAAGGGTGAGAGCACCAAATCCACTTATGCTAATTTGCCAAAACCCCTGCCTCCCCTTCATTTTTTCCTCCCACGCCTCCCCATCATCTCCCCCCCCCGCCTCCCCATCATTTTTTCCTCCCCCGCGACGGATCAACTCCCTTCTCCTGCGACATCTCACCACCAGGGCTAGGGTTACGTGAAAGGGGAGGCCTCCCATCATCCGCAGCACCACTACCTCCCCGGAGCTCCGACGCCCTCCAACTCAGCCTCCTCCCCAAGCGTCGACGCCCTCTGACCCAGCCTCCTCCCCGCACTTCTTCCCCAAGCACCGCTGCCCTCCGACCCTGTGTGCTCCCTGAGCGTTGACAACCTCCGAGCTGGCCTCCTCCGCGAGCGCTGCCGTCGCCCTCCGACCTGGTCTGCTCCCCGATGTTTGACGCCGTCCGAGCCGGCCTCCTCCCCAAGCATCGACACCCTCCGACCCGGCCTCCTCCCCGCACTTCTTCCCCAAGCGCCGCCACTCTCTGCCCGGTGTGCTCCCTGAGCGTCGACGACCTCTGAGCTAGCCTCCTCCCCGAGCACCGCCGCCGCCCTCGGACCTGGTCTGCTCCCCTTGCGCCGATGCCGTCCGAGCCGGCCTCCTCTTCGAGCACCACCGCCCCCCGAATCAAACTTCTGTGGTGTTTCTAATTGTGTTTGTTACTCCAATTTTTCAATTATCGATTCCAATTGTGTTTGTTACTCCAATTTTTGTGGTGGAAGTTGCATGTATGTGAAAGGGACGTGTACTGAGATTCTGAATGTTCAGGGTTTGCTCTTCTAAATGTATCAGACCTGTGGACTGTATGGAAATGGCTTGTGCATAAATGAATTTGCGATTGAATTTGTTGAATGAATTTACGATTGATTATTCAAAATTGATCAGTGATGTGTGTGTGAAACCTGAGAATCCTTTGTGTGTGTGAAAGCCTGAGACAAATAGAATTTGTCTCAAAACCTGACAACCTGAAAACAGAGAAACAACCATCTATTGGATAGAATCTGAAAACCAGGTTTTTTTTGTTCATGCATTACATTGGGGGGAAATCTCATTCCACCTTATATGTATAATTGTGTATAGTGTGGTCTCAATTTTTAAGGCATCAATCAAAACAGCCGGTGCTGGCCACCTGGAGAGATCAATGATGGGTGGGTTTAGACAATCGTCTATTGGATAGACCCACTACTACTACATACCAAAGACTCTCTCTTGGCATCCCAGTGGATGAAGATAGTATAAATAGAGAGGCAGCGAAGCTATGAAGGGATGATGCATCAGAAAAAAGTAGGTGTGGGTTTAAGTGAAAGTTATTGGGAGTGAACAGTCTTTAGCCTTTCTTTCTGGTACATATGGCAGTCGAGAGTAATTCTAGTCACAGCAGTAAACACTGAACTCTTACAACCTCTTTTCCTTTTCTTTTTTAGGGGTTCATGTGCCATTTCTTGTTGGGTGTAAACACTCCAATCCATCATAACAATGACACCATTAGAGCTGATGTAAATACCATTCCATAATTTACATCATTGTCTCTCGATATAAACATTGTCTCATATTTTACATCATGAACAACAGAACTGCTAATAGATATGTTCAATCTAAAATATGCAGGGGAAGTAGTTGTGCTAACACAGCCAAGTTGCCGCCAAGTATGATGAACCAAAGGAACTGCCGACTTTGATACATCATCAGCTAGCAAGCTTGTAAAGGCCTTTTGGATCTCTCGCTTCACATACTTCAAGTGGGACATTCAGAATGTGAACCTGATATCTTACTAAAAACGTGATTAGATGCAAACTAGAATAAGACAACATTGTCTCACTTGTCTACATGGTGATATCAAGCTAGCAATGCAGATCAGGCTAGCATCTGCAAATAGCTTTGCCATTTCTCCTGATAAGGACACAAACACAATTAGAAGTGGTAGAGTTGCAAGGTGAAAACTGATTGGATAGATTTCTGAACCAAACATACCTACTCTGCGTATATTTCTAGCACGATCCTCTGCTTTGAAGCTCAAGTCTCGGTTCAACCCGTGCCTTAGATTGTCACCATCGAGAACATAGGTCAAAAAATGTAAATCAGAAAAGTATATGAGTCAGGGCAATGTGACAAATATTTTTTAAGAAGATCATGTACAACCTTAAGAATATGACAAACTGTGGTCAATGTGTTGTTGTCCTCAAAGGGAAATTACGGCTGTCATGGTATACAATCTCCTTACATGACCTACACAAGCGTGGCACCCTTGTTTTGTTCTCAACATTGTTATTTTTATTCTACCCTAGCTTTATTCTCTTACCCTTGGAGTTAACATCGTTTGGTGACTTTATGTTGACTTCCTTAGGGATGGGACAACCTGCAAATGCTTCAAAAGCTTCTGTGCTTTACTGCTTTATCATATATATTATGCTCCTGTTCTCATTTCTGTTGCATTGCATTCGGGGTGCATTTGGGTTAGTCCTCTTAGCATAGATTAGAGTGTATCTCTTGTCTAGTGGCTTAGATTTCTTCCTCTCATCTTGTGATCTAGGATGTTGCTTATTAGCTGTCTCTCTTCTCACTAGGTTGAGCTCACTCACTTCTTATAGGTTCTAGCAAGAGTTGGGCCACCCTTGGGTAGACAGGGAACGTGTTTGCTCCTTAGTGGGTTAGTAGAGCAGTTGATCATCCTAGTGTCATATGGGGTAGATGAGATTCTGTCTGAGCTATAGTATCTTCTATATCTTATCTATGCTTTAAGGACTGCCTTTTCTGATTTCTTTCCTAGCTTCTCAGTTTATAGCTTTGGTTCAGGGGGGGTTCTTTTGGGAACTTCTGAAGCCTAATATTGACATAACTCAACTTGAACTAAAAGTGCATCTAATGTTGAGGGGGAGTTGGATTTTCTGCATTGTAATTTAATTGCATAGAGCCTTGACTATTATCCTTAGTTGACATGTTTACAATGCTTTACATCATGCCATGATTTGTGCTTCATTGCTAGATTTATCATGACTTTACATGTGTCGTCAAGCCTTTGCCATAATGAGTTAATTAAATTGCACAACTTGAATTAAGACATGTCATGTTACTTCTTGAGATTAGTCTGTCTTTAGTAATCCTTTTATGATTCATGCCATGTCAAATAGGCTAAGTTGAGCCTTGAATCTTTAATTGTGCCTTAGATTGGGCTATGAAAGGTTCTTGATAAATCATGAGTTAGTACAACTGTTTAAAGCAAAAGATCTCTTTTTATGTGCGAAAAAACTGATCTCACCAATTCTTTCTCATGAGACTACTTGCCATTGCACTTGGCATGAACTCAGGGGGAGTTTTGGATGACCAAGATCATCTCCTTAAGCTTCTTGCTTGAAATGGTCGCATAAGGTTGAGATCTAGCACATGACAAAATTTTAGTTGGAAACAACCATGAGTTTCAAAGAAAAATGTCAATTGTGCTCAATTTGCTTAATTACAAAAAGATTAAAGTGCTTGATCAAATGATTAATTCTTGAACTTGTAGCACTCTTAAATGGCTCAATTCTAGCTTCTCGGTTCCACTTAGACTATTGACATGGCTTGCATCATCTTTGGATACCTTTTACTAGACTTTGATCTTGTATGGCTTGACATGCTACAAATTTCATCTAATTATCAGATTCATACTTACGTGGCTTGGCTTGATTATGCATATGTTGTCATGATATTGATAGCTCTCATATGCTTTATGGCTTGGTGTAATACTTAATGATCATTTTGGATAATTTTCATGGCTCTAATTGCTTAGCATTGAATAAAATTCAGCCACACCATGATTTATTTTCATCCAAGTAACTTGATGACTTTATTGCCAAAAGGGGGAGAATAGTTGGAGAAAAAGCCACTTTTGAGAGCTTTAGGAGTTTTGAGGAAAACTTGCTCTTTCTTTTGCTCCTTGTGTCAACATGGTCATTAGCATCATTTCTTTCTCTTGGACCATATTTGACTTTTCAAACAAACTCAATTCTATGCTTTTTCTGCGTTTGTCAATATACTCATCAAGGGGGGGGGGGGGATTGAGAGATCATGTGGAGGTATCCCCATGTTGGTGATCAGTAATTGACGGTTGGTTTAGTGAGGTTGAGTTTGTTTCAGGTATTCTAGGGTTGAGTACGTTTACTTATGCTAATATGGATTATGCTGTTTCGTGCGGTGCTATGTGACGGTTTGCTTGTCTGTGTGACTGCAGGACTTCGGAGCTAGGTCATGGTGAGGCGAGGAGGACCGGGACTAGGCACAGGAGGTGTTGAGGTCCAGACGGTCGGTGATGCCGAAGATGATCGAGGCTGGTGAGGTGGTTGCGAGTCGGGAGACGAGGAACCGGAGCGGGAGCTACCGGTGACGGACACGACAGGCGACGACTGGAGAACCGGGACTAGGCTCAGGGAGGAGTCGGAGGTCTAGACGGTTTGGAGGTCGGTTGCGGTCGTACGTGACGGAACAGACCAAGACTTGACTCGGGTGGAGTCGGAGGTCTCGGTCGGTGTCGGATGGACTCGACGGGCAGCGGTGAGAGGATCGGGCCTAGACTTAGGGAGGAGTTGAGCTCCAGACGATCAGGATGCCGGGTGCGGTCGTGTGCAGCGAAGCGGACCGGACTAGACTCAGGGAGGAGTCGAGGTCCAGACGGTCAAGGTACCGGATGCGGGAAGCTTCTGGGAAGGTGCTTGAGGGCAAATTGGGGATTTGACTCAAGTTTGGAGGTGGAGGGCTGATTTCCCTCCATTTGGTTTGACTCCTTAACTTTTTGCCTCATGGTGTTGTGAGGTGATGGAGTGGAGGTAGTATGACATTTCTTGATTTGCTATTAGAGGGAGATGGCTTTTCTATATAGCAATGCCTCCTGGTGAGTGAGGGATCAAGAAATGGGGGGAGTGTTCCAGTAGAGTGAGCTGAGTATGAGCTCCTGTGTGTGTACGTGAGTATTCATCTCAAGCATGTATTGAGGATTGAGATGAATTCCTTGTAATCATTCCTCTGTAAGCAAGCATCCATGGGGATGTAGAACTCACCTTGTAATCATTCATCTCCATTCCAATGAATCCATTTGAGTTCTTGAGGTTTTTCAGTTCGTATCTCAGTTTCAGCTATTCTCTGTCCATTTTCATCACTTTGGTGTTTTAGCTGATTCTTTGAGTTTGAAGTAGCAAAATGGATTGCTATGTGATGGGATGATATTTCTAGACCTTTTGGTCAGCTTGTTCCCTAGAGTTCAATGGAGAAAAATCAAAGATTCCATTTTGCCCTCTTCCTCTGCTTTTCCCTGTAGCTAGGGTTTCATGCCAGAGTTATATGAGAACTTGGTGATTTCCTTTTAAAGATGACTTGAGGTTTGAGCTTTGAAGTTCTGAGATCTTTGCTAAGTGAATTGCAAAAGGGCTCAAGCAAAAAATGAGAGATGTAAGAGAAATCTGAAACTTGGACTCCTACTCATTTCATTTTTCAGATTTTGTCATAAATCTTGAGTCCTTGCCTTTGGATTGATTTATTTTGTTTCCTGGAGTATTTGTGCTATTTAGTTTGTGTTCCTGTTCTTGTGGCTTGTGGAGAACATCTAATTGTCACAAATTCTCTTGTTTTTGCCAAGAATCTGAAAACTCAGATTTTCTATCGGCCTGAACTGCTACCTGGACAGAGGGGCCGGTCAGACCGGCTCATTGCCTGTGGTCTGACCGGTTCAAAGAAGGCGGTCTGACTGGCAGTCAAGCGGTCTGACTGGTGTGTCGCAGGCGGTCTGACCGCCCCTTGCATTGCGGTCAGACCGCCCCTGGGTGATTTTTTATGTTTTGTTCTCTGGGGTCTTTTTCTCTTATGATTTCTTTTACCAATATTCTCTCTGTATGTTAGTGTTTCCAGTGAGCATGAGTTTTCTCTCTTCGTAGTTTTTTAGCTATCGGAGAGGAGTTTTGCATGTGGATACTTTCAAGGGGTCGATTTTAAAAGGGCACCATTCACCCCCTCCCTCTGTTGCCGTATTCGATCCTACATTCTTACTCAGGTTATCAATAAATATCTGAGCATCCGATGACTTAATACAACTTCTCAACTCTTTATGATAATTCTGCAAGTCTCTCCTCGTGCATCCTACATTCTCAAATCTACCCTCACTAATACAGAGATATCTATATGCCCTGCTTGTGCTAATGCCTCCTTTATGACATGTGATTAATGTACGATTGGCCTTCTCATTTACTTTCCTATTAGACCTTATCAGCTGTTGTTCGCTAGGTGATACCAACTCATGTGTATGAGATTCAATAAATGTTTCCACCCTAAACTTATTATTGATAGTGCGTTTGACAGCTAGAATTGCCTCACATCCACACCTACTTAGCTTCCTGACATATTTCTTTTTCTTTGACTCTGTGTTATTGTCCTTACATTTCTCAGATCGGAAGCCTTGTCTAGAGCACATCCATCGCTTCCATCTCATGACACCATTGACAACCGTATGTGGACCAACACGGACTCCAAATCCCGCTGAATGTGCATATGTCTTGTAGAATTCCTCTGCAGCTTCCAAGTCATCAAAAACCATCCCTTCAAATGGCTTGATAGTTGCGTTAACACAAAGTGTATAAGAAGAACCCTGCAATGCAAAGATTAAGTGTGAAGCATGATGGACATACAGAGTAAAACACATGCACACAACATGATACTTACTATGAATGGAGTGTTGCCGCTCTTTTTCGGGGTACCACAATGAATTAACTAGCGGGGAGGTGAACTAATTTGAGCGATAGATTGTGCATCAAGATTTTCTTCTCTTGGCAATCCCAATGAACATACTCTCATTGACCACGGATTCCATGCCTTCTACAACGCTCTCATCGGCCATAGATTCCATGCCCCCTAACATAACAAAATGCCAAAGGGAACAGAAGCTGAATCCAATGCTACACCACATTCCAAGCTTATGCAACTGAAAGATGTGAACAGGTTTGCCTTGAGTTGATTGATTTGTCATCTTGTTTAACATATTCCTATGTTGGCATTATAAATTCACTTCAAGTAATTAGTAAAACAGATTATTCTTCCTTTTAGTTTTGGAATATGATGATGTAGTCCATTGTCCATATAGCAGGGTAGGTTGGAACTAGCACGAATAGGTCAAACACTAGAAGGAGAAATGCAGATGGCAATCATTTCACAATGGAGAATCGCCAAATGTTTGTTTACAAGAGCACGACGGCCAATAAAAGATATATAGGCCACATCATCGATGTGATTAGGTTTAAGTCATTTTTTTCAAAGCAAGATAAGCATGAATACATGGCACTTGAACCATGTGAGGGGCAACAAGTTATTCATACTACACCCTTAAGGTGTTAGATAACTAGAACCTAGAGTGCTTTCAGATAAAATCTACATTTAACCTCCAAAGACAATTTTTCTGAGAGGGACAAAGCATTTCACAAACTAAATGCTATCGATAATGCAGTGTAATATGCACGAGAAATATCAAGTGAGGTCATCTTTCCACCTCCATTCACTCCCACAATCATGACAACCACCGGCTTCCTACAATAATGATCAAGCACATTGCGACCTCCCTAACTTGAAACACCAAACAACAAAGGACACTAGTGGGGAGAGCAGAACCTAAAGCCAAGCTGCAGCTCTGTGCTGTCGCCCTTGCTCATCAGCAGCTCAAGAATGCACCTTTTCAGCTCCTCCTGAGACATCATTCACCACAACAGAATAAATCACCAAACCAATCACAATGTCCACTAGAAGGAGAGCATTAGAGACCGAACTGACTTTTATCTCGTCCCCGGACTTGAGCTTGTCGTTGCGGATTTCCTCGCGGAGGGTGTCCACAATCCAAAATGAAATCTTGGGCCCATAGTCCGATACCAGCAGCGCCTGCGTGCGAAGAAGCAAGAGAAATCAACAGGAGAAAGGGCAGCGCTTGCGTGCGAAGAAGCAAGAGATATTAACAGGAGAAAGGGCAGAGAGAAGGTACCTCTTCGAGCTCGTCGAGGACGCGGTCGGTGTCGGCAAGGTTCCAGTAGGTGAGGAGGACGTCGACGACGGAGAGGTTCTCGCAGGTCTTGGAGAAGCCGGAGAGGAGCTTCTCAACGTCGCGTGGGAGAAGGGAGTTTAGACGTCGTGGGAGAAGGGAGTTGATCCGTCGCGGGGGAGGAAAAAATGACAGGGAGGCGGGGGAGGAAAAATTGACGGGGAGGCGGGGGGTTTTGGCAAATTAGCATAAGTGGATTTGGTGCTCCCACCCTCAAGGATCCAGGCCGTAGGGGGCAGATCTAACGATCTTGAGCGGCATTAGCATGTTAGCACCCAAATGGGCATTAGCACTAGATTAGCACCTCTTCTTTGATAATTTGCACTATTTATTGAATTGTGGGATTTAAAACTTAGCTTTGACAAGAAGACGCATTCAACTGAGCTCCTTGCACACTGTAGCTTTTTCTCTTTATGAGACTCTAATGAACTCATTAGTTATTGCACATTAAGAGTCACCAAATCCTTTGACTCCTCAATTGCATCAATAATATACTTAAACTTTTCTGGTAAATTGATAAAAATTTTCTTGACAATTTTTTGTTCATAATCTCTTCACCGTAGGTGCGCATTTGATTCACCACTTCGATGACTCTCGAGAAGTAATCCTTTATCTTCTCGAAATCCTTCATCTGCAGATTTTGAAATTGTCTTCTCAAAGTTTGTAGCTTTACAGCTAAAACTTTTATGGAACTTTGAAACTCCTCTTTTAACTTGTCTCAAGCTTCTTTTGACTTCTTGGCGTCAATAATATGTGGAAACAAACTTTCTACAACATCTTGTTGAATCAGAAACAAGGCCTTAGCATTCATCATCTGGTTCTCCATCAGATATTTTTTTTGCTCCAATGTAAGAACATCTTCAACGGTATACTCTTTGTAGCCGTTTTACACAATATCCCACAATGCTTGCGATAGTAGCAGCGCCCGCATCTTGATGTTTCACATATTGTAATTCTCTTATGAGAATACGGGAATCATCGACTACACCATCCTACCGCTCGAACTCGAAGGCATAACCTTAGCTTCGAAAAACATCACAAACACACCGCAATACTCCGGTACGTCTAACTCAAACCTAGGGCTCTGATACCAGTTGTTGGGGATTTGAACACTCTATGGAAGCAAAGAAAGGAACGGAAGAAGAGAATGGAACAAAGGAGCTTCAAAACTTCATACTATTTTTTCATTGGTCTCTTGCACATACATATCTGTTACAAGAGGGATGGCTAATCCTTTTATAGACTTACAATCTGACTTGGTACCAACATTGTTTACCAAAGCTTGAGCTGTCCATAGCTTGCTTTTACTAAACTTTGACCTGTCTCTTTTACCGACATAGACTAAGAAGTCACTAGCTAATCACAGTTGTAGGACTAATCCACCTATAGACTAAGGAAGTTACTAGCTAGCTGCAGAACTAATCCAGAGATTTCTTCACATGTTGGTAACTTGTTCACTCAAGAACAGCTAGGGAGAAGTTGACTTCTGCACAATTCACCGTTGTGTCACCTAGACGCACTTGCTATTCATTGCTCCACGTAGACCTGTTCATGGGCGGCTTGGCCTAATTTTTCTGTGCTCAGGCTAGGCCCGATGTCAGGTTGGGCTTGAGTCTAGGATTTTGGCCCATAGGCCTGACCGTAAGCCCAAAAAGGCCGATAGGAATAATAAAAGTTTGAAATATTTTATCCAAAAGGCCAATAGGAATAAAAAAATTGAAATATTGTATCAAAAAATTAATAGCTCAAGTACATATTCGGTCTTTGTGTAGGCCCAGCCCGGGGTTTGAGCAGGCCTAGATCCATACATAAAAAAGTTCAAAAATCAAAACCCACCTTTTTCCTCCAAAGCCGTCATGCCCACCGCTGCCTCCCCATTTCTGACACCAGTGCCGCCTCCTCCTCCCTGAAGCAGAGGAGGGGAGCAATGATAGCCGCGGCAGTGAAGGAGGGCGACGACCCACGGTGGAGGAAGAGCAACACCGACTGCGTCTTCTTCCTCGCCTCCCACTTCACTTCAGCTGCACCAAGGTACCCACCCACCGCACCAGTCAAAATCCTAGTCCAAATCCCACAATCCCTAGGGTTTACGCGTCTCTTGCCGGCATATGGTGGTGAATGCAGCCTCCTTTGATTGACTGACTGACCGGAGAACCTATGGGGTTTTGGTGCAGGGGTCCCAAGTGCTAACTCTGGTGGCGTGTAGGATTGCATGCCTAGGGTGTCATTGCGACAGTGGTTCTGTCTGTTGTGCCAATAGCCTGCTTGGGAGCATTTGCTTAAGAAGTATTCGCAAACACTCTCAGCTTATCCTAGGCTTCCATGGGCCCCAACCGTTGGATTCCACCTTGCGCACAGCCCCACCCACTGTTAGTCGCAGTTAGTGACGATTTTGTGAAATTCATATGTGTTGTGACAGTGATCAGTTCCATGTGCAGTTTTGTGTATGAAAAGGGGGCTCACTTGACGCAGTGGTTTAACGTATTCGTGTCTGTCTATGTTTTTGTGCGAAATGTACAAATAGCTCACTTTCAATGCTATAACCTTTATAGTGTTTGGTTTTGTTTGTTAAGTAATTCGTGATTTTATTGATTGAAGCAAGTTTCTGAATTACATTCTTGAATCTTGATTATGTATGTTACGCCCGCCTTGGGGGTGAATGGTGTCTCCGAAATTTTCCCTAAATATTCATCGATCCGGCACTCCGATAGCTATAGAGCCATGAAGAAGTCAAAGAAGTTATCTACAAACTTAGACCTATTTCCAAAAGGAAAGATAGGAGGCCTGGCTCTAGAGACACTTACAAGCGATGAAACTCTTCTAATGGACCTTAAGACACACATCATCTCTTTGACTCTATGGAAGCAGAACTCAAATAATGTGGTCATCTTTCCTGCAAAAGGTGCAATGGTACTTACTCTTTTGAGGGATCTGACATACTGAAGTAGAAGCACTAAACTTGATAGAAGGGGTTTAGACAAAACCTGCTAACCTAAAGACAATATTGGATAGTTTAGGGGGGTTTTACCATAAACTTACCACTCAATTACTCTCACAATCTTTAGTGGGTGATTCTTAGAATACTCTAGGAAATTAAATCCTAGTCCCATTTTTTTCACACTCACATTAGATTGATCAAGGATCATATTGAGGTTCTTCTTTCCATTAGAAATTCTCTCAACGGTCTTTTTGAGGTAGTTATTCTCTCGGACTAGGTTCTCACATGTGGCACATTCAGTGGATTTGGTTACCCTAGCTTGTCTCTCTTTATACACAGCTATTTCAAACTTCAAAACCTTATAAGACACATAAGGGAAATTTCTAATCTTATCCAACTGCTCCTGGAACTTGGCTCTAGACACCTCATGCATCTCATATAAATTAGCTCCAATTTTAACACAAAATGCACAAAAAATTGAATAAATAACTTTCTTAGATGTAGTCATAGACATGGAATTTTCAATTTTACATTTCTTCTCAAGTAACTTGTTAAGAACATCAATCTCAATTGTGATCCAAGAATAAATTTTATAAGATTCAGTCCTAGAATGAAGAAGTATTTTAGTCATTTCTTTTATTTTAATTTTGCTATCATCATAATTAGAGCAAGTATGATCAAAATTAAATTTAAGTAATTCCTTAGTAGCATTATCCAATTTCAATTCAAGCAAAGCACAATTTGAGGATGATGATGGAATAGCCCTTATCTTAGATAGGCAAACTTTAATGGTGATTGTGTGCACATCTATTATCCAAATTCTTAAAAAAATAGTAAGGCATTATTTACCCCAGTCGCTTGCCTGTGGCAAGATGGCCTCACCTTATGCTTCTTACTTCTGCTTTCGCTTTTGTGTAATGTAAACATTTGGCTTGATCAGCTCATATTATAAACCTTACCTATTATGGATTATTTAAACTCTGATATATGATATAAGTATTTGGTATGGTTCATGGAATATATGAAATGATCCAATAATATATATGTGAGCACTAACTTATGATCCAGAGAATAGTACGGTGTAATCATAGAGGGTTCAGAATAGCAAATTCAGGGTCCAACATTGGGGTACTTGGTCCAAATGTGGTTCAGCTCACCACACTCAAAGCAAGTGATAGGGTCACTCATCCTCTTGTTCCTCACGTTGTTGTATGCTCTCATAATTTTGTGAATATGAGGGCAAAGTCATCTTCAGAAAATTTCTTTAGCTACTTATCGCTCAAAGAATGCAAAGCTGAGAATGAAAATCCAAAAGAGTCAAAATCCAAGGAACTTAAAGAACTACTCTAAGAAGGGTCAACCATAAGAGCCATTGCCTCTATCTTCAGGAGACGCAAGATAATCTCATGCGTCTTCAACCTCAAGTACAGATTATTCATGGTAAGCTCACTCATGACAGTGTTGTCATTAATGGATGTCATCTTTATTTCCCAAACATTCACATCAAGTGTACCCAACATCTGGCATACATTCTCAGAATAAGAGAATTTCAAACCAACAGCATGAAGGTCATGAAGAATCTTGTTGAATCTTCTCCACAACTCATCCAAGGATTCACTAGACTTTTCTCGATCTTTGAGTATTATTTATTTAGTTGATTCTGTCTCACTTACTTGATTATGGTAGAGCCCTTATGGTAGTCAATGAGCGCCTTCTACATATCATGAGCAGACCTCAAGTGAGCAACTCACTCAAACTCAGATTGACTAAGCTCTTGAATTAGAAAATTTTGAATTTGTTGTTTGCCTCTATATCTGGTGTAACCTGATCATTGGCCGACACAACATAAGGATCGTGATCTTAATCCAAATTGCGTGCCCGTAGGCCTCGATGTAGGATTGCATATGAGCCTTCCAATACAAGAAATCAACTCAATAAAAAACGAATGGCTTGGTTGAGTACTTGTGTGATGCCATGGCTATAAAGCTATGAAGATTTATGATAAAAAGCCAACACAAATGCCAGTAAAACAATAATATAAAAACAAAAAAAATCAAAATTGGTAGTATCATTCCAGTAAAATTGGTAATACCACTGCAGTAAAATCGGTAGTACCACCATAGTAAAATCAGCTTGGAGAATAGTAAAAACAACACTATTTGAAACCAAGAATCTATGTAAATTTTGATCCATAGATCCAAGATTTAAAACTTGATATGCACCTTCTCTAGAATGTCATGAACCTATTCCAGCCAACGATCAAGAGAATCGTTGTCAAAGTTGTGATATTTTTCTATTTGAAGGAAGGTTGCACTAAAATTAGACAAAGATAAAAAATAGTGAATATGACTTGCTCGTGGGTGAATGATGGTCAAGATAGATCTAGATATATTTCCATATGTCACAGCAAGCAAGAACACCTAAGGAATGGAGGCAATAATAACTGGATTAAGAAATCACTCGGAGAGGCCAATCAAACAAAAACAGGGCAACTTCAAAAACTTACCAAACCTGATATCTAGATGGATGAAGATTGATTTCCATGATATATCTCCATCACTTACTTACCCTTAGCAACTAGCAAGATCAAGAACGGGAGAGGGAACATCAAAACCAACCAAAATAAAACAAATCAACCAAAACAAGATAAATCCATGAGAGATGAACAAATTTGATATATTGCTACTCGAGGATAAATGTTTTATAGCTACTCTACCTGTAGGATAAAAGAGCACACCACAGTGCTCATACTTCTTAAACCCTAAGCCTAGAATACTTGGCTTCAATTAGGAAAGGTAGGATGGTTGGATGTGTAACTAGCAAGTCTCTATCTCAACCCGTTAAATAGGTAAAGCTTCTTATTGGATGATTTCTCCTTGTCATCCTTCTTCGTGGGGCATTGTGATGCAATGTGCCCCTTCTCGTCGCATTCATAGCAACGGATGTTGCTATACTTCTTGTTGGAGGAGGATTGCCACTTCTTGCCCTTGTCATGACTTGCGCCTCTATTTGAGCGCCTTCTCATGAATTTGTTCATCCTTCTCACAAGAAGGGCAAGCTCCTCTTCGGAACCCTCTTCTTCATCTTCGAACTCCTCGCTTGCCACCGCCTTTGCCTTGAAGGCGGTGATCTTCTTTCCTTTGGAGGTGGATTGCTCCAAAAGTTCCTCCTTGTCCTTCTTGTACAACTCATTGGTAATTAGATTACCCAAGAGTTGTGTTGGCGTCATCCTCGCCAACTCCGAAGAGTTGAGAAATAGTGTCACCAACATCTCGTACTTCTCCGGTAAGACCCTAAGCATCTTTCTCACAATGTCAAGATCGGAAAGGTTAGTTCCAAGGCCTTTGAACTCATTCACAATGTTGTTTAGCCATGTGTACATCTCATTGATGTCCTCATGGGGCAACATTATGAATGTCTCATATTTGATCCTAAGCCGATGCAATTTTGCCTCCTTAACCGTGGATGTCCCTTCGTGTATTTCTGAAAGGGTAGTCCAAATAGCGTGAGCCATCTCAAGATTGCTCACTCTATTGAATTCATCCGCGTTAAAGGCTCCAAAGAGAGCATTCATGGCTTGGGCATCTAAATGAGTGTTACGCCCATCTTGTTCCGTTGGGTGCTCGGGATCAAGAGGCATGACGTAACCATCATTTACGATTTTCCAAATATTAAGACTCATGGCCTTTAAATAAATTGACATTCTAATTTTCCAATAAGCATAATTAGAGCCATCAAATAGTAGTGCCTTGCCTACCGCAATCCCCTCACTAGCCATTCTTTTCTCTCTAGACGATTAAGTCTAAATGTGAGAGACCAAGCTCTGATACCACTTGTAGGATCAAGGATACCGACTAGAGGGGGGTGAATAGGAGGTTTTTAAATTTTTATTCGTTCACTTGATTAATTCTTCACAATTTAAATAGCAAGAATGTAAAGCAATTAATCCTACACAATTCTAGTTAAGAAGATAACAATCCTAGCTCTAAACAAGCAAATGATCACAATGGAGTAAATAATCAAGAGCTAAGAAGAATGAGAACACAACCGATGTTTTACCGTGGTGTTCGGAAACTTGCCGGTTTCCCCTAATCTACGTTGAAGTTAGCCCGAACGAATCGGACCGGCTCCACGAATTAAGCCGAAACACCTCGATCACTATGGTAGCTCTTCCCCGCTCCGGGTAGGTGAGCTCTGACCTTCACAAACCATCGGGTCTTCTCACATGCTTCTTGAGAAGATCACCGAACGAACCTCCACCCAATCGTCCAAGTGCCGGCAAGCACTAAGAGTAATAAATCCGGGCTTCACTTGAATGCAATTCTAGTGCCAAATGGATCAATTAATGAATTCTAGCACTAAATGCAACACCACCTCAATTTAATGCTCAATGTGTGAATGAGAGTGGAGTGAATGCTCTAGGGCTCAAGAAATGTGCAATGGGTCTCTAACCTTAGCCCTTGTGCAGTGGTGAGGGTATTTATAGCCTCCACCAACCAAACCTAGCCGTTTGGCACAAATTCCTGAAAAATTCAGGATGAGCGGTACTACCGCCCCCATGGGCTGGTACTACCGCTACCAAATTTTCGCGGCAGAACGGCTATGTCAGAGCTCTGCAGTAACCGTTGGATTTGGCGGCGCGGTACTACTGCCGTTGTACATTGCGGTACTACCGCTCTCCAGTAGTTCCGCAAAGTCGGCGCGGTACTACCGCTCTGGCCGAAATCCAAAAGGTCCCAAATTTGGCACTCTCTGGAAAAAAGCGTCCGCTCTAAAACCGGATCTTCCGGACTCCGGAAGTACCGCTCTGGATAGCGGAACTACCTCACGCAGCGGTAGTTCCGGCGTTGAAAACATCGGTACTTCCGCTCCAGGAAAATCCAGACTCCATCCGGAAGAGCTCTCTGAAAAAAGAGTCCGCTCATCCTCTGGATCTTCCGGGCTCCGGAAGTACCTCTCCATAATGCGGTACTACCGCTCATTGCGGTAGTTCCGGCATTCAAATTGCCGGTACTTCCATTCCCGCAAGAATTCGGATGAATTCGAGGGTGCTCTCTGGAAAAAAGGATCCGCTCGAAAACCGGATCTTCCGCTCGCCGGTACTACCGCTTTTGAGAGCAGAACTACCGCTCTCCGGTAGTTCCGACGTTCAAAACTGCGGTACTACCGCTCGTCTAAACAGAGCACAAACTTTGTTTTAAATCGGATTTTTGATGAATGCAAGTTTCTAATGTTGATCCAAATGGCACAAGAGATTTATATTCAAGCTACTTGCCAAGATCTCTCTTTATGATACAATTATCTATCCTATAATCTGGTCTTCCACCTTTCACCTAAGACCGGTAAAATCAAAAGGAGATCATATACTAAGTATATCTTTGTCTTGAGCCAATTCAAGTCTTCGTATATATCCTTTGGCTTGCATCTTGTCGCTTACATGTGGACTAACCCTTCGCATGCTCATTAAACACGTTAGCCCCGTATTCACATAATTTCATTAATTACCAAAACCATTTTAGGAGCCTAGATGCTTTCACATGGTTCATGTAATATATATGCACTGACCATACATAAATCAAATCAAAACCAAATTCCCAAATTCCAACAATTTCCATTGGGGTCTATACTACTGCCCACAACAAGCCGGTACTATCGCTCCCCGCAACTGAGCCTCTCTAAAAAAGTAACCGGCAAGTAACTCGCGGTACTACCGGTTAGTGGTATGACCACTTCGGTCATACCACTCTCAGCGGTTTGACCGGTGCCATAATGGTGGTTTGACCATTTTACTTGAAAAATTCAGAGAACAATTCAGACATAATATAATCTTTCAAAAATCAAATATGCACTATACAAAACTTGCAATTATTCATCACAATATTATCCTTATCTTCTCATATGGTCCTTTATTATTAAATTGGTCCAACTGGCTTGTTGAACCATAGCTTATTATCAGTTTTTCCAGCTATGTGATTTTTGAATGGCATCATTGCTATTTGTGTTATTATTGTTCGTTTGTTGTTTCTTGTTATCTGATTAGCTCCTTTTGTTGCAGCCATTGGAAATCTTCAACATAACCAATTCTTTGGCAGACCCACTCTCATCATATGGTTGTACTTCTGTCAAGACAGCTAATCCTTGTTATTTCTAATGTAACTCATATTGCACAAAAGGTGACCATTGCCCTTTCCTACATGAGCGTGTAACTTCTAACAATGTTGTGGGAATTTCTTCTGAAGCTACCACTTCCAGTCCTGCTGTCAATGAAAATTCTGATGGAGATATGATTGAAGCATCGAAAGATACTCTCTCAAACCCTTGTCAAGACACCTCTTACCACATAAAGAAACACCACTCAAAAGAAGTTCCTGAGTCAAGCAATCCTGAATCTGATGGAGCTATTTCCAGTGCATCTGAAACATCAGTTGATATAGGCGAATACATGAAATGTTCCACGCTCTCAGATCAGAGTTAAGGAGATTCAACAATGGAACATACAAAACAAGATGAATGGCGTGATTCCTCCCCTGGATTTGATGTGCTTGTGGATGACGGGCTCTCTAACAAGAATGATCTTGAGCAACAATTAGCACAGGAAAGAGATGCTAAGGTGCTTCATGTGAAATATGATATTGGAGATCCAGTTTGTTATGATCTAGATTACCATGATTCAGAGTACTACGAGCAAGCATTTTGTGGTTTTGATGATCTACGTGGTTATTTTTATCTTGATCATCTTGGAGTTAAAGGGCATGACAGTGAGACCACTTTGGGACATAAACCACGTAATAGAAGAATGCTTGTAAGGTCAACTTCTGATGAGCATGACAAAAGGTTCTTCGATCCCAGAAGCTTCATCAGCTCAGTGGCAGATGTTGGTTTTGTTCATCAGCACAATCAGATTTGACACATCTCAAAGAGAAGACCTGAGAATAGAAAAGGTGCCTAGGCCAAGAAGGGTCGCATTAAGAGATGCCGGGGTCTTGAACCCAGGAATGGTTTCCAAGAGATTGAATCAAGACCAACTCATCGCGTACAAGATTCCTTGATGGGAGAGGGTCCTCATCCTGTTGTCTCTGCCACCTTGAGGGGACAGAGGAAGAGAAGTAGAGGAAAACAATACCATGTTCTTTCTGCTAAATCTTCTAAACATCCTACTGCAGATTTTACAGGGCCGAAGACCCTTGCTCAGATAAAAGAAAAGTGTAGATCTGAGTCAAGTTTTAGCCACTCCACTGCTCGCATGCCTCATGGGAGATCCTTCTCAGATGATTTTAGGGGCCCAAATCTCTGAGTGAGCTTCTCAAGGCTAAGGGTAGGACTTCCATCGGTAAGCCGACCATACTGTAGCAAGTGCATATGTAAAACTGCAACATGGTGAGGTTTCTGCTCAACTTGGTCAGATTGATGACAGTAGCGGTTGTGTTTGGTAATATAGTAAGCAACTTGGAGGCACTTCTAACAAAGAGCATGGAAAGTGTAGTGACAATTTTTTCCAGACAAACCATTAACCTTATGTTGAATGTGAGGAGGAAGAAGGGGTCAATATTCACGAATAACTTGCTTCTGTAATTTGTAAATGATGTTAACCCACTCTTTAATTCATGTTATTACGTTCTTAAGTGTAAATTAGAGCTCGTTGGAGATGAAATTTTGTTATGGTCTCGCATACTAGCCATTAACTTTATGGAATAGTCATCAACTTTATTTGTGTATGGCTGCTAAGTTCATATCCCTCCAGCTGCTTTGCAAGCAAGGATTAACAATGTCTGCCTTAGTGCCTTCTGCTATGAATCATGATAGTTTGCTTTACTTATCCTATTCCTAAGGCGATGCTATATTGACATGCATGAAATTGTTAACAAACCTGTATATTCTTGTGTTCGATATTTTTGTGATGGTTAAATTTGGGTCTAAATAACAAGTTAATAACCTCATCTCCTTGCAAGTCAACTGAAAATTAATAGCAATGACCGAAAGAAGTGGCTTTTAGAATAAAGGGGCAAGTGGTGCAAAAAGTGAGGAAGAGATGCGTACGCGTGACAGAAGCGAGATGAGTGGGGTGGGTAATGCACCCGTGACTCTACCTTATCCCCAGAATGAGATGGTAACAAGGGGAGTGGAGAAGCCGCTTCAAGAAGCCAGATATTCATATTGACTTTTAGATTTTCTAAGCAAACGTCAGAAGCATAAGATAATACAAATAAGACCTTTATCTGATAATGGAGCATTGCTGGAAAATGTAACTTTTATTTCTTGACAATCTAACCATACAACACGGATTTCTGAATTATTGCACTAGTTTCTTCAACCTATCTCCATGTTTGCCATATTGGCGACTAGGTGTAACATTTTGTGCCATATGGAGGAAAGGAGAGGAATTTCAAGCAACAGGTAGATATCATACCTACAAAATAACCAGGAGAAACCTGTTATTGGAATAATAAAACATAGCCTGTAGGATCGAATACCGCAATCAGAGGGGGAGGTGAATGATTGCCTCTGTTTTTTTTGGAATCTCCCAGTGCTCGATGAAGATTTCGACTACTTGGCGTTTGACCGCTCACTCGATCCCTTTGTACGTAGTCATAATCTCCCTCCACTCGAATGCTTCGATACCGATGCTATTGGTGACAATCGAGTGAACGACTCAACGAATGATCAAGTCGACGAAGGAACACTGTCTCACCATGCACTGCTCTGTTCATAACGAGAACGAGTCAAAGACAACGCCCAGAAAACACACCGCTTACATCGACTATCTTTTGTGGAATAGATATAATCTTTTATTTCTAAAACATATTCTGTGGCTACAAAGTGCCCTCACGGCACCCCTCAAACCCTAGCACAAAAGCTTTATCTCCAAAGTTGTCTCAAGTCGTCAAGTCCCTGCCTGACTCTTAACCTCTTACTCCGTTTATATGCTAGAGCCTCAAACCATGTCCTTATCACCATGGATAATCCTATCTGTTTTTGAAAATCAAGTGACCCAAAACCCTTCTAAACACAGGTTTTCCAAATTCTCTAAACCTTCCAATTACAGACTCCTTCCATAACTCTTTCCAATCAATCACGTATCGAAACCTCTAGGACCACACATCCCGTAGCTTCTCCACGCATTATCTACCTTTGATCTCCACGTACTCCAGCATGAGCCCGACCACCTTATGACATCCTCGACCGCCTGGACCTCAGAGTTCCCCCCTTAGTCCCAGTTCTCCTTGTCACCAACCATGACCGTCTCTACGCCCAACCTATACATGCAAAGACTAAAAAACGTTTTCCTCGGTACAAGTTCTTCCCAACTTGACTGATATTAGTCTGCACACGCAAACCACACTCTTAACCATCAAGAAGCTCAAACAAAATCATCCACGGTCTCAACATCAATGCTTTCCAAAAAATCAACCTCAGACTACTCAGTACGATCGGTCTGACCGCCATACACATGCCGATCATATTGCCAGCCCAACAGACACGAGTACTGATTTGTGAAGTTGGGTATTGTATCTCCGTTAATCTCTTTGGCGATATCTTGGCATAATGACGGTGATTGGTTTTCTAGGACATCGTCCTTGTGACGAGCCTTGCCCGCATGCCTTTTCGGTGGCTTAGATTTCCACCGCCCAGTGAGCTTTACTTTGCATTCTTATCACTGTTGTGGTCATAAGCTACCATGGTTGTATGCTACTATGGTCGTAAAGGACTATTGCACGATAGATTGTGGGCTTTTAAGATTGCTCAATGAGGAAACTTGTCAAAGTTGATATCATAGTGACTGTCTAGGAACATTCTGCTAGTTTGATTCGTCAATTGCTAGCTATATACTTCAGTTGAGTGTAGTTTATTGCTTTGTCAATTGCTAATTTTTGTTTACCTGTTCAGTACTACTTACTGCTGTTCTTTGGTTATTGCCAAAAATATGTTGGTTTTGTAGTAGCTCATCTCTGTTACTTGTTACTACCGAAACTTGTTGAATTTGCATGATATTGACATTATTACTATACTGAGGTAATATTCAAGTCGAAAAACTAGCAGAATATAGAGGAATTGTCACTTTGATTGTTGATCTATTAACTAAAATTGAAAAGGCCAAGTTTTTAGAACTTGAGTAACTCCTCAGCTGAAAGCAAATTCACACAAAAGAATCTGTGCACCGTGCAGATTTCAATTGCTCACTATCTTGATCAATTAAGTATGTTATCTGTTTATTTGACTTGAGTACTCTATCTATGCCGAGAGATAATATGTTAATATTCATGTTACTTATTTTTTGTCAATCATATACTTTACTGATATTGCTTAAATCTGGAATTAATATAAAAATATTGCTAAAACTGCTTAATTTCCAACAGGATGTGTGGCATGGGTGAAGGATTGATATGCTAGGATGCTAAGTTGGTTGGAGAGGGATAGATAGAAGAGAGAGAGAGAGATAGATAGATAGATAGATAGATAGATAGATAGATAGATAGATAGATAGATAGATATATATATATATATATATATATATATATATATATATATATATATATATATATATATATATATATAGGACGCTGAAATGGGACACCTAGGTGCCCAGACACCTAGGCTCCCTGCCGTTAGATTGCTTTTAGATACGTGCTAGAGCAATGGTATGTAATATATTAGGCATGCTAAATCAATCATGGAAGGAAAGTCTTAATCATGGATGGAAAGTCTCAATCACACTAGCACGCATCTAAAAGCAATCCAAAGGTAGGGAGACTAGGTGTCCAGGCACCTAGGTGCCCCTGTTATTTATACTATATATATATATATATATATATATATATATATATATATATATATATATATATATATATATATATATATATATATATATATATATATATATATATATATATATATATATATATATATATATATATATATATATATATATATATATATATATGGAGGATTTGGAGATTTTGGATAAGGCTTTGGTTCCACTCGGTTGGGCTGAAAAGCTGTGGCTTATAGCTGAAATTACACTGTAGCTGCTGAAATTTCACTGTAGCTGAAGGTGACCTATTGGCGTAATTAGATTTAAAAAATTTTGAAAATAGAAAAAATATGCTAGATCATCACGGACAACGCAAACAAATACGGGAAAAAAGAACCGGCAAAAAAGCTCAAAAAACCAAAAGTTTAGAAAAAAAACAAAATTTATGAATAGTGAAAAATAAGTCAAAAGCCAGAAGCTGAAGCCGAAACGAGCGGGACATTGCAAATGAGTGGACAGGAGTGGAGAAACTTTTTGACATATCGAATGGTGAAAAGGTATATACCGTTCTCTAGTTTTTCTGTTAATGTTAATATTACTAAGGCTATTACTCTGTTAGCGCACTTAAATACTCTACAACCAAAAAGTCGGTGTTGCAACTAGTACCACTTGTGTAAGCAGAGGGCCCCGGTTATATCTAATTCATGGCTTGATGTCAATGCATTTTACAATCTCCCTAAATCCTAAGCCTTCTCCACTTGTCACCATCATCTGACTCATCCTGAAATTTGCTATAGTTACCCTTCCTTTATATGCATGGAGCCATATTACTAGGTTTGGGCAATACACCCTTTCCTCCCCATTGCAGTCCTTATTATGCAGCATAGGACTACCTAGTTGCACACATACCCACACACCCACACACAGAGGGAGAGATAGGAAGGGGACAGGAAGATGGCAGAGCTGCAGAGATCTTCCCAAACATTCAGGAGGTCTGGTTCATCAGGACTGGTCTGGGAGGAGAGGGTTATGTCCGAAGGCCAGAACCAGAGGGATCAAACGGCAGCTGGGGAGGCAGAGGACGACAACAGCTTGGAATCCAGGGAGCCAAGGCACTCCCGTAGCGCCGGGTCCATTGGAACGGCGCAGCGTAGGTGCAGAGACGGCACAGGGCGCGGCAGGCCCAACGATGGCAACCAGGGCTTCCGTACTCGTCATGTTCCGCCTGCTCGGGATCCACCTTCACCCAAGGTTCCCCGCTGCGTGTTCTGCGGAATTTTTAGGAAGGAAGAACCATCGCGGTCTTCCAAGCCCAGAAGGTACTAGGGTGCTGTATATTTTTCGACCGTATTGGGGTACGGTTACAGTAGTCTTCCGAGGCTAAAAGTTCAGGTGTATCATAATACGTGTGTTTTGTTTTGTAAGAGTTAGCGGTTGTTATTTGAATAAGTTTGCATGTTTCTTTGTGCGCCGCTGCGAACTTTTTTGTTTCTTCTTCGGTTTATATTGGCAGTCAATACGCAGGGTATGCGAATGGCTGCCTTTTATGTATATGTATATGTATATGTATATGTATATGTATATGTATATGTATATGTATATGTATATGTATATGTATATGTATATGTATATGTATATGTATATGTATATGCCCTTTTACATGAACATGATATGTGCACATGATACTCTTCATTGATCATTACTATGTCTATATGTGTTACATTGCAAGGTTGCTATACTGATTACTGAACATGGTCTATGTTCATGACCTTGATCTACCAGTTAATCAGCAGACACATTTCTGATGCTCTTACGAACTGAAACCCATAGCTAATTAAGCTGCATCATGAGTTCACTTTTTCACAAAACAAGACCTTTTTCATTCTCTAAGGCTACCGTTCAGTAGATTTGTAGTACACTATGTGTTTTTCCCCCAGTTTACTTGATCAATTTAATGTTCTAAGTTTGTTCGTTTCTTGAGATACGGCTGCCGGGTTGACAGCTACTTTCTTAAAACTATAGAAGCAAAAAGAAATTGTTAGCTATATGAAGTCACTTTGTAGAAACGGTCTTCTAGCTTGGATCCACTGCTAGGAAGCTTGAATGTGTCAGTTGCCGTCTGCATGATTGTGATTGCATGGATAATTATGTGACCAACGAGTCGAAGTCAACTTTTCGACCATGTCTATCTTTCTGGCTGTTTTTGGGCTTACCATGTCCGGTTGCTTTCAAAGAGCAGTGCTAACTCTCGGCAGTTTCTGTTAGCAAGTATTTAACAAAGTTACAATGCTATCGTATGATGTAAGCTATAGTTGCAGAATCATCGATCACAATAAAAAAGAGTGAATGATTACAATCTGCAGTAGAATGTTTTCTCTTTAAATTTACTATCTCCTAATTCTCTAAACAAAACAAAAAGAAAAATACTATTTTTTCTCTGGAAGTGTAGCAACTACTGTAGCAAACGGCACGACTACTATAACAGTCATTTCGGGTGATGTAGCAGTTAATAAAGGTCATGTTCTTTTTAGCTTCTAAAAACTGCTTTTCGACTTTTTCTACAGTAACTAACTTTTAAACAGAGTGTTTTTTAAGATAGGGTTTACTAGTTAATTATAGTACATATTTTACCGACTTCATTTATATCGCCAAAAACTGCACCTGAGTTTCTATTACTTTATAATTTCTCATACAAACAGTCTAAAAGTCATAAGCCCTAGCCAAAAATAACAAGTCGCCGCAAAAAAAACCCAAAAAATCAATCCTGTTGGATAGTGCAGCAAGCATCGCTTTCAAAGGCACTGTGTGTTAATGTAGCAAAAATAAAATAAAAAACCGAAGCTGTCGCCGGCCTTTGTAGAGATATCGCTTTCGATTGACGCTGCTGCTGCACGCCTGCTATCACGCGGATGGCGTCTGCCCAGGGAAGATATGCAGCGACGCGCGGGAGCACTTGAGATGGAGGGATTTTGGTCACGAGTAGATGCGCCGGCAACTCTTTTTTCTAAATAGATTCATTTTACTATTACATCATGTTTATGGCTATAAAGTATTTTTATGGTGCCTCTTAAACTCTAAGACGAAAATTATTTCTGTCTAATCTTAGAGTTAGCTTCTAACTCTTCTCTATTTATAGTCTAAAGCAACATCATTAATTATTTATCATTATAAATATTCTAAATCTGGCCATATGATCTAATAATTATCTCTGTGGACCATCTCGTTCACTTCATTAGTTCTTTTGTGCTCGGTTGAGATATCTTTATGAAATCGTGACCTTCTACCATCCTTGTGAGCTGATGCGCACAGAAAACTTTCTTTAATAACATCTGTTTTTTGTATAATAACATGTGCTTGTATTATGTGCTGTTTAAGCTAAAATGTTCTGGTGTTTCTCTGAATGTTGTTTTGGATCTTCCACAGTTCGACCTTACTATCCAGGAGAGCCCTGTTGTATGGTGAAATTTTTCTGAATTTATGACGAAATCTGTGAAGATATGGATGGTCACTCATAAGCGGGCCCTGCTGTTGGATGCAATTTTAGGTCAATCAGGGGAGACATGTCTGCCAATGGCTGTCCATACAGTTTTTTTTACTAGGTGCCATGTTTCTGATACCTTTTTATCTATGCAAATCTTTTCTGATCCAGAAATGACGAGGGACAGCCACGACATTAGAAACAAATTCCAATTTGCCTGTTTCTATCATATTTCTAGATAACTTATTCCTCAAGTTAGGTGATGTCATATTTTGCTTAATACTTAAGTAATATGATGTAATGTTTGATAGTGGTCCATAAATAGCGGCTGAGCTGCGAGGGTTTATGAAATCTATAACAAAAAAAAATCTAAAGAACAGTATTCGTTCGGACGCAATATGACGGTATAGATCGGAACCGTTCGATCTGAAATTAGATGCATGAATCTCGGAGCCCCACTCCTACGCCCGTTGCATAACTTCATAATTGACGCTAAGAGGGGCGAAGTGGATTTTGCCAATGCAGCTGTCGGTAGGGGTGCAAACGGATCGGATTCGGACGGATATTGTTGTTACCATATCCTAACCCATATTTTTTTTCTCCGGATTCGGTACCAATCGGATTCGGTATCAATCGGATTCGGTGCCGGATCGGTCGGGATTAACCCAACCTGTTTGCACACCTACTTGTTTGTAAGGAATGCATGCAGTACAGCAAATGGAGTAGGAGGACGTACTGTCAAGAACTTGATGTTACTACTTAATAGCTGATGTGGAAGATTTTATTTTACCATTGCAAAAGAAAATGAAACGTCAAATAGTAGCACTAACCTGAAATCAAACTTGAAGACGTATCGGATTCGGACGGATATTGCTGTTACCATATCCTAACCCATACTTTTTCTCCGGATTCGGTACCAATCGGATTCGGTGCCGGATCGGTCGGGATAAACCCGACCCGTTTGCACCCCTAGCTGTCGGAGCGGATCATGGTGTTAGGAAACTGGGCCCACGGCCAGAGTTCTGACATATTTGGGCACCCCACCGTAAACTATAAATAGGGACCTACACCCCCTCATTATGTACATCTGATGCAATCTAAAGCAATAAAGAAAGATCAGGAGTTCTCTCTACCTCTCTATGTTCAACCTATTGTTCTGTGATTCTGTGATTGATTCGTTCTTGTTCTAAAGCAGAGGAATCGATCGAACTGGTCGCCAGCGATGGTTCCTCAACACATGGTACCTCTGGAGTAGACGCTATTTCGGACACAAGTAATGTGCACATGGATCTGATAAGTGAGGCACGACATGCCCAATTTCGTATCTCTACGCATGCAACACTCTCGTATCGTACTAACAGAAACACCGACTGATTCGTGCTGTTAGCATGCCGATCACTAAGTTAGCATGCCTAATTAGCTTCAACTTGCACTAGTTTTGACTCGTATTCGTATTAGTTTGACTCGTACTAGTTTTGAACATGCACGGTGGGCCGGATCACTAAGTTAGAATGCCTAATTAGCTTTCAAGGAAAGAACGGCTTGGTCGTGCATACAAATTAGCATGCCTAATTAGCTTGCTGCCCATAGAGCCGTGCACAGCTCTCTGCGTCCGGGAATCTGAAAATTGTTAGCACTACCTGCTAGTTCGTACGAACACAATCTTCATTTCCGTTATTGCATTCCAGTAATTCAGCTTAATCAGCAAAAAAACATAAGTCACAGCCTAAAAAAACACAATATCTTCTCTATCAGTCGTTACTATTCAATAACCGTAGTCAAAAGTCGCCAGCCGAAATGAAAAAGAACATGCCCAGAGCCTAGAGGTGGGTTGCTAAGTGATATAGGGGAGTCATAAGTGGTTTAGGGTTAGGGTTGCAGGAAATATGTAGAAGTGGATTCTGATTTCTGACTGTTTCTTTCCCTTTTTTTTAGTAACGAAGTAGCAGAATTGGGAGTTCCTTTCAGCCTAAAAGCATTGCTTCTGCAGTTCTGCTATGCTGATGTTTTGGACTGAAGGGAGCTCCTTGTTCTGTTTTATTTTGCCCCAATCCCCCCTTCTCTAACTGGTGTTTGCAAGGTGTAAGATCACCGTTATCTGATCAGTATGATTACAGTCTGTACAGGTACACAAGCTTTGCATGTCTTTCCATTTCAAGTTTCTGATTACTGAACTGGACAGGGATTTTATGAAGTTCATATGCACCATTTTGTTTTTTTACAGTTGCACACTACAAAAGGAATCATAGATCGATGTAGAACATGCATGTTAGAATATGTGCGCTTGCAAAAAATTGTGCAAATGCGCTCTGCAATATGCTAGTCCTCTTGGCACATGAGCTTGTGCATTCTACTTGGATTTATTTGGTGTACCCAAACAGCAAAGTTGGTGTTGTCGCTTAATTTTTTAAGATCAGGGAGGCTTTAGTTGGTGGGGTCTGTACACTAGCTACTACACACTTTACTAGGGGTGCAAACGGGTCGGGTAAATCCCGACCGATCCGGCACCGAATTCGATTGGTACCGAATCCGGAGAAAAAATATGGGTTAGGATATGGTAACAGTAATATCCGTCCGAATCCGATACGTCTTCAAGTTTGATTTCAGATTAGTGCTACTATTTGACGTTTCATTTTCTTTTGCAATGGTAAAATAAAATCTTCCACATCAGCTATTAAGTAGTAACATCAAGTTCTTGACAGTACGTCCTCCTACTCCATTTGTTGTACTGCATGCATTCCTTACAAATGGGTTGATCCCGACCGATCCGGCACCGAATCCGATTGGTACCGAATCCGGAGAAAAAAATATAGGTTAGGATATGATAACAACAATATCCGTCCGAATCCGACCCGTTTGCACCCCTACACTTTACAGAGACAAAAAAACATTTTTACAGGGGACCCATGTTACCGGGGCAAGCTAATGGAACGCAAAAGCTCCCTTTCCATGCTATATCGCCTGCTCAGGTTATTACCATCAGTATTGCCATTGCTCTCTCCAACTGAAGAAATGTTCAACATGTGCTCTTCAGTTCATGGAGAGTTCTCAATATTGGACGCCACACCTTGTAATCCTTCTAGTCTCATCTCAACCTGCTTCATTGTGGGCCTGTCTTCCCCATTTGAGCTTAAGCACATCGCCGCAATCTCCGTCACTTCTCTGGCTTCTTCCTCCCGCTCCTTGGTGGCTTGAGGGTCTGGTATGACAGAGAGCTTGCCTTGACTATGTAGCAAGAGAAGTGCCATCAGACTGTCACCTGTTGGTGACTTGTCAATATATATGCGGTTTCTTTCGTGTTAAAAACTCTACAAATATGACACTGAAGCTATACACATCACTCTTCTCGGTGAGATGACTCGTGTGGTAGCACTCTGGATACAAATATCCAAAAGTCCCATGAATGGTGGTTGTTACTCTATTTTGGTCAATGGGGATACCTCGAGAAGCTCCAAAGTCTGACACTTGCTGTTAGATTATCATCAAGCAGTCCGTTTCTAGCCTTGATATCTCTGTGAATTATTGACATCAAAGCAGCTGAGTGTAGATAGGCAAGAGATCTTGCAACTTCAAGGATGATTCTCAGTCGATCATTCCATGGCAGTGATTGTGGAGAACTGACATGAAGGTGATCATAAAGGGTTCCATTTGAAATGAACACGTATACTAACAAAGGAATTTTAGTGTCGAGACAGCATCCGAAAAGTTTGACCACATTCCTTTGGTTTAGCTGAGAAAGAATCGTACGTAACCTCATTGACGAAATTGTCAGTTTCACTTTGAATTGCATGTCTCAACTTCTTAATGGCAACAACACGTTGATCAGACAAAACGCCTTTTTAGACGGTGCCATGGCCTCCATTGCCAATCTTTCGAGCCTCGTCGAACTTATTTGTTGCCTTTTCAAGTTCTTCTAAGCTGAAAATCATCTTTTCAGCAATATCCTTGTTTACTAATTGCTGCAACAACAACCCACGGTTTTTCTTGAAGAAAAAATCTCTCAAATTTTTGGCCTTTCAAACCCTTAGCTTTCGCCTTAAGAGAATAACAGCAAAAGTCAAAAGCACAAGGCCGATACCGCTGTCTACTCCTGTAGCAACAGCTAATCCTGGAAAATATATGAATTCAAATTGTGTTTGAAGTAATGCTTTAAACTTCTGGCAATATCAAAACTCGAAAGGTAACACTGCAACAGTCAATGCTGCTAAGTCAGTTTATTGGAACATCTTGTTACCTGAAAATTTTGTTCTGTATTTCATGCATCCATGTGGTTTCTGGGGGCTACCAGAGGTGCCAAGTGGACAGATACGCTCATAGGATCCAACCGTATTTATGCAGCGAGCAAAGCATGGGTATTTATCAGGATGTGTGCACTCGTCAATATCTGTTGCAATACAAACAAAAAATGCAAAGTTTTCACACTGCTGCGAACCCTGTGATGAGAGTTGATGCAGTGAAGGTAGAACTAAACTTGCATAAGAAGTTGCATATCGTGGCAGCCATTTGATATGTAAGGATTTCCTTCAAAGCCATCTCTGCAATGGCAAGTATCCTGGTGACCTACTAGTCTTGTCAAGGCAGTAGCTATTGTTGCTGAGACACCCAAAATCACTTGAACCATGAGCTTTTGCACAAGACAAGTTGCTGAACTTCCACTTGACAGCAGCCTTGTTCTCTACCGGTCGTGTGGAGCCAGGCCTGCTAGCTCCATGAGGTGCCATGGCCTGCCGAGACCGCCTTCTGCGACAACTTGGCATGGTCTTTGCTGCCTATTGTGGCTACAGACCAAACAGAGAGAGAGATGGTAGTAGAGAGTGATGAAGATAAGTGTAATGGCCTGGGTCCTCCCCATGGCTTACTCGTATATATACATACACATTGAGGAGTGCTTTTACAGTTATACCCTTACATCTGGTTATCTCCTCTAGGGGCAGTTATGTCATTACACATGGTCTATTCTGGGCTTTATAATCTCCTACCAGGCCTGCTGGGCTTAGGTGGGGGCCATCCCTACGACAGGAGCCTCTCATGGTAAAGGGCTTCACAAGGCCGAAGCCATGTTGCCGGGCCTTTTGGCCCCCTCCGTCCCCGCGGCCTGTGAACGTTTTCAAACTTCCGGAGCTGCGCTGTAGCCGAAGCAGACGTGCGCGCTGCTGCGACGCTCGGACTTCCGGGCGTCCACGTGGTGTAGCGTGCTTGGCGTGGTGCGGGCGTTGAGGCGTCGCGACCATTAATATGGCGGCGGCCTTCCGGCGGTTGGACTTCCGCCGGTTGGTTCCCCTGCTGATTGGGGTATATATATGGCGCTGGTGAGGCGTTGCTCCTGCGTATATTGTGATAGAAGCTGTTCCCCTAAAATGGGCCCCTGCCGTGCATCAACATTCCTGGGTGACGCTGAGCGGCTTGGGGAATGTTGATGCACAGAAGGAGGTCTATTTTTCCTGGGAGCTTGATCAGCGCCGGTTATCGACAGCCAGCCGCGCTTCCTGACCCCGCACCGTGCTTCCGTAGGCGACAGCGAGGTCTGCCCTGTTTTTCTTAACAGGCCTACCTACAGTCGGTGTTCCTGAGGGAGCCCGCCGGCATTACCTTGTATGTTGATGCACTGTAGGTGGCCTGTTAAGGAAAACGAGGTAGACGCGCACGCTCCATCCCCTACCCTTCGAAGGGGTGGTAGCGAAGCTGGCGCCCAGTCGAAGTAGACGCGCGCGCTTCGTCCCCCACCCTTGGAACGGGTGGCAGCGAAGTTGGCGCCTAATCGAAGTAGACGCGCGCGCTCCATCCCCTACCCTTCGAACGGGTGGCAGCGAAGCTGGCGCCTAGTCGAAGTAGACGCGCGCGCTCCGTCCCCTACCCTTCGAACGGGTGGCAGCGAAGCTGGCGCCCAAGTCGAAGTAGACGCGCGCGCTCCGTCCCCTACCCTTCGAACGGGTGGCAGCGAAGCTGGCGCCTAGTCGCAGTAGACGCGCGCGCTCCATCCCCTACCCTTCGAACGGGTGCCAGCGAAGCTGGCGCCGAGTCGAAGTAGACGCGCGCGCTCCGTCCCCTACCCTTCGAACGGGTGGCAGCGAAGCTGGCGCCTAGTCGAAGTAGACGCGCGCGCTCTGTCCCCTACCCTTGGAACGGGTGGCAGCGAAGCTGGCGCCTAAGTCGAAGTAGACGCGCGCGCTCCGTCCCCTGCCCTTCGAACGGGTGGCAGCGAAGCTGGCGCCTAGTCGAGGTAGGCGCGCGCGCTCCGTCCCCTACCCTTCGAACGGGTGGCAGCGAAGCTGGCGCCTAAGTCGACGTAGACGTGCGCGCTCCGTCCCCTCCCCTTCGAACGGGTGGCAGCGAAGCTGGCGCCTAATCGAAGTAGACGCGCGCGCTCCGTCCCCTACCCTTCGAACGGGTGGCAGCGAAGCTGGCGCCTAGTCGAGGTAGGCGCGCGCGCTCCGTCCCCTACCCTTCGAACGGGTGACAGCGAAGCTGGCGCCTAAGTCGACCTAGACGCGCGCGCTCCGTCCCCTGCCCGTCGAACGGGTGGCAGCGAAGCTGGCGCCTAGTCGACGTAGGCGCGCGCGCTCCGTCCCCTACCCCTCGAACGCGTGGCAGCGAAGCTGGCGCCTATTCGAAGTAGACGCGCGCGCTCCGTCCCCTACCCTTCGAACGGCTGGCAGCGAAGCTGGCGCCTAGTCGAAGTGGACGCGCGCGCTCCGTCCCCTGCCCTTCGAACAGGTGGCAGCGAAGCTGGCGCCTAGTCGAAGTAGACGCGGGCGCTCCGTCCCCTCCCCTTCGAACGGGTGGCAGCGAAGCTGGCGCCTAGTCGAAGTAGACGCGCACGCTCCGTCCCCTACCCTTCGAACGGGTGGCAGCGAAGCTGGCGCCTACTCGAGGTAGGCGCGCGCGCTCCGTCCCCTACCCTTCGAACGGGTGGCAGCGAAGCTGGCGCCTAAGTCGACGTAGACGCGCGCGCTCCGGCCCCTGCCCATCGAACGGGTGGCAGCGAAGCTGGCGCCTAGTCGAGGTAGGCGCGCGCGCTCCGTCCCCTGCCCGTCGAACGGGTGGTAGCGAAGCTGGCGCCTAGTCGAAGTAGGCGCGCGCGCTCCGTCCCCTACCCCTCGAACGGGTGGCAGCGAAGCTGGCGCCTATTGGAAGTAGACGTGCGCGCTCCGTCCCCTACCCTTCGAACGGGTGGCAGCGAAGCTGGCGCCTAGTCGAAGTAGACGCGCGCGCTCCGTCCCCTGCCCTTCGAACGGGTGGCAGCGAAGCTGGCGCCTAGTCGAAGTAGACGCGCGCGCTCCGTCCCCTCCCCTTCGAACGGGTGGCAGCGAAGCTGGCGCCTAGTCGAAGTAGACGCTCGCGCTCCGTCCCCTACCCTTCGAACGGGTGGCAGCGAAGCTGGCGCCTAGTCGAGGTAGGCGCGCGCGCTCCGTCCCCTACCCTTCGAACGGGTGGCAGCGAAGCTGGCGCCTAAGTCGACGTAGACGCGCGCGCTCCGTCCCCTGCCCTTCGAACGGGTGGCAGCGAAGCTGGCGCCTAGTCGAGGTAGGCGCGCGCGCGCTCCGTCCCCTACCCTTCGAACGGGTGGCAGCGAAGCTGGCGCCTAGTCGAAGTAGACGCGCGCGCTCCGTCCCCTACCCTTCGAACGGGTGGTAGCGAAGCTGGTCCCTAAGTCGAAGTAGACGGGCGCGCTCCGTCCCCTACCCATCGAACGGGTGGCAGCGAAGCTGGCGCCTAAGTGGAAGTAGACGCGCGCGCTCCGTCCCCTGCCCTTCGAACGGGTGGCAGCGAAGCTGGCGCCTAGTCGAAGTAGGCGCGCGCGCTCCGTCCCCTACCCTTCGAACGGGTGGCAGTGAAGCTGGCGCCTTCGCCCTGCGAACACCGCTGCGTGGGCGGTGACTGGGGGTCTTTGATGTGGCCTTGCGCTGTACAGGTTCCTGGAATCACGCCGGCCCCTGGTCTGCCCGGGTTAGGTTCCCGTACCGTGCGACCCGACGCGCCCGGGGCACGCGTCGGCCTATGACTGGTGGGCGGCGGGATGTGGACGGTTGCGTGTTTGCAGCTGCTCGCCTCTTCCCTAGGCGAGGGGGACACGGGGCGGGCAGTAAATGGCGCCTGTGGTCGTGACCTTCTAGCGTTGGGTGGGGCGTTGCGCTGTATGGGCGTTTCTACGACTGTGGTCGCGCCTCGTGCACGGACCGCCGCGACCCTTCGTTTTCGATTATGGGGAATCGTGCGGGGCGGGTCTTTACACCGCTGCGGTTGCATCCGGCACGCGTATCGTTGCGTCGGTTCGGTAGCGGCGGTACGTGCGAGGTGGCTTGAAATAGCCCCCCCCCCCCCGTAACAGCGTCCCCGCACCTTTACGCCCTCTTTCCTGTCTGCTCCGCCTTCCACACCTTCGCGCTATCTTCGCCACTTCAGTCTCGTCGTGGGAAGCGATGGCCTCCAGTAGCGAGCGCGGCCAGGCGGTTGGTGGCCCTACCATTCTCCGGCGATCCTTGCCGTTGGAGGTGAAATACGCGCTCCAAGAGCGCGACCCGTCGGCGGCTGACCAGGAGCGGCTGGTGGCGGAGGAGGAAGGCACGTTCTCCGGTGAGCTAGGCCCTTCGCTCGTGACCGAGAAGACGATCCAAGGGCTCTTGCGCGCGGGGAAGTTGTCCGGGCGGCAGGACGTACGATTGCCCGCCGGCGACGAGACGGAACCGCATCCCGAGAGGTCGCAGGCGGTCGTATTCGTTGCCTTTTTCGACGCGGGGCTCCGGATCCCATCGGCGACCGTGGTGGGCGACGTGCTGCGGATCTTCGGGCTGGAGCTAGCGCAACTGACTCCAAACGCCGTGGCCCGGCTCGCGGTGTACAGCTGGGCCTTACGCTCGGGGGCGTGCTGGCCCAGCGCGTTGCTGTTCGCCTATCTCCACGAGGCACGGTGCCAGCCGAAGGGCCGGAAGGACGAGACGCTGTCGAGCTTCGGTAGCGTCTCTTTTATTCTTCGCTCGTCGTGCAAGAAGCTCTTCTCTGCGAATTCAACTCGCGGGAAGTGGGAGTCTTACTGGATGAAGCGGTGGTTCTACCACCGTGTGGAGAGCGGGAGCGGCCTTGAGTGTACAGGCCGACCAATCGCATTCAAGCCCTCGCTCGGCCGAACGCTCGATGATGAGGACAAGCGGAGGGTCAAGCGGCTCATAGGCGTGGCCGCCCGCCTCAACATGCGCGACCTTGCCGAAGAGTACGTGATGTACGGCGTGGCACCGCTTGCCTACGACTGGTGTCTTGCCGCCGAGAGGCATCGGGACGACAATGTTTCGCCGTGGGTTTGCTCGCTACCGGCGCCGCCCGGTCCCCGTAAGCCTCGATTGCGTCCCTCCTTTGTTGACGCGAAATGTGTTGTATGCTGATGCTATTCTCCTTTGCTTCAGGGATTTCCTTGGAGGAGGCGGAGCAAGCCGCGCGCGTATTCCTGGGGTCGTACACCGCCAGGGAGCACGAGCAGCGCGCGTCTGCTATCGCCAAGGCGGGGCTGGGGCGAATAAACCGCGTGTGCGAGGTCCTGGGCCTTGCCGTGTCGGACCGTGTCGCTCCAGACGATGGTGGAGCGAAGAAGAAGAAGGCCTCGTCTCGGAAGAGGGGCCGCAGCGGGGCGCCTGCCGCGCCTGCTGCTAGTGTTTCCGAGGGCGCGGCGGATGCGGAGTCAGACTCGGTGAGGTACGCCGATTCGGGCTTGGGTGGCGCAGGCGCGGAAGGCGAGGTGTCTTCGGCAAGCGCTCCGGACGGCGGGTTTGCTGTGGGCAGCCGGAGGGGGGAAGCCTCACCGCCCGCCGAAGTCGTCGAGGCGGACCCCGTGCGGACCGGCGATGCCGAGGTGGAGCCCTCGACTGCGGCCGCTGTGGTGCCGGAGGCGCCCTCCGCGGGGGCGCACGTAGCCGTGCTGTCTTTACCAACAGCGGCGGGGACCGAGGTGCCCCCTTCGACGACTGCCACCGTGGAACCTTCGCCCCCGGGCGCAGCAGCCGCGGGGTCTTCCCCAACCACGGTTGCGGGGGCGGTGGCGCTGCTGGCTACCCCGGCCAAACGGCCATGTGTGCGCCCGGAGCTCCACCGGACATCGCGGGGGTTCGTCGTGGCTACGGGCATCAGAAGCTTGTGGGACTCCAGCGCAAGCACCGGGGGCTCCGTGGCCTATGCGCCTTCTGCCCCTCTGGCCACACCGCCCGCCGCGCAGGGACAGCCGTCGTCCTCCCCGAACGCGGAGGCCTCCGCTCGCGGCGGGACCATTCCTTCTGCTACCGAAGGTGGGGTGGCTTAGCTTACTCTGGTGTATGCTTTTATGCCTTGGGGTGGTCACCCGTATCCTTATTTACAGCGTTGCTCATTCCGGAGGGGGAGCATCCGACGGAACACGGGGCCTCCGAGCACGTGAGCCCTGCGGACTTCATGCCGCCTCCGGAGACGCTGAGGGCGTGGCGCGGGATTGTGAATGACGCGGCCACGAGCGTCGACCCGCAAGTGCTGCAGGCCTACGGTGCGGGGCGCCTCGAGGACGCTTTCGAGGTGTCTGGGGTGAGGGTAAGTACTCATGCGACCACGCCTGAGTTTAGCTGAGTTTGCTAAGTCTTTTCCCTTCTACAGACACTCGTGCTGGGGCAGGCCCTGCAAACGGCCTATGCTCGTAGCCAAAAAGCGCTCGAGGATAGGCTGCGGGCCGCCGAGGAGGAGCTGCGCGAAGCCTCTGGCGCCCGCTCTGCCCAGGACGCCCGCATCCGCCAGCTGGAAGCGGAATGCGCCGAAACGAGGGCGCACGCCGAGGGGCTTGTTGCGTCGGCGCAGGAGTCAGCCGCGGCAGCTGCTGAACGAAGCGGCGGAGCGGCGGAGCGGGACGGGCTCCTGGAGCAGGTCGCCGCGCTAGAGAAGGAAAAAGGCGAGCTTGCCTTGACTCTAGCGGAGCGCAACTGGACGCTGGGCGACGCCTCGGTGGTTGCCTGGGACGCCATGCAAGCGCTGGAGAGCCATCTTCAAGGGCTGGTAGCGGAGGTGCCGGGACGCGCCTTCGGTCCGGAGGAGCTGTCTCGGACGCTCCGCTGGGTCGGGGATGCCGCCAACGTCGCGCGCGACGCGGCGACGTCCTTCGGCACCCACTGCGCGTATACGTCGGCATGCTTGGTGTGCGCGCTCCTGCAGCACCGCGGTTGTACGCACGTCGCCGCGCTGGATGATCCCCAGCTGGAGATGCCTAGCGGGGCCGGAGTGATGTCCGGCGCCGTCCGCTCCGCTCGCCTTGCCCTCGGGCCCTTCTTCGACCGGATCTGGGGTCGCGTCGGGCCGGATGCTGCACGGATCGAGCTGCAGAAGTCGCTCTACGGGACGGGGAGCCTCGGCCAATTTCTGGACGGGGTCCCTCGACGCGACGATGGTGGCGCTGGGCCCTCCGAAGGCGCCGGGAACCCGCAGGTCTGACGCCGTGGTGCTTAGGTGTAGGCGTATGTTGTACTGTTCCTTGTCTTTGCGAATAAAGTACAGACTTGCTACTTGTATTCTGACTTTCGCCTACATCCCGGGCAGCTTCCTTGCTGGGACCGGCTCCGTGCGGCCGACCTTTCAACCCGGCGACGCCTTCGACGCTGGCGAAGGGCCGAAGAGTCGCTCGACTTTTGGGCGAGCCGGCCTTCTTCGAGCGAGGCCCCAACTTTAGCGCGTGTTAAGGACGAACCCGCGGGGTAGCGGCTTAGAGCGGCCGGGATGTTGCCGGACCTTTGTACATGTGATTCTTCCGGTAAGCAGACTTCCTGGCATTTTAAGATATGCGCTGTGTGTTGATGCCGCCGTTGGCGAAGTAGGTGCGCCAGGGTTCCGTAGAACGGACAGTCCGCAGACTGACGTATGCGGAGGCAGACCTCCACGGTTTGCCTTGCTTTATAGTCCAGAGACTCGCGCGTGCGGAGGCAGGCCTCGACGCTATGTCTTATTTAGAGTCCGTGGACTAGTGCGTGCGGAGGCGGACCTCGACGCTACGACTTCCTATATAGTCCGGAGACTCGCGCGTGCGGAGGCGAACCTCGACGCTACGTCTTATTTAGAGTCCGTGGACTGGTGCGTGCGTAGCTAGACTCGACGCTACGTCTTCTTTATAGTCTGGAGACTTGCGCGTGCGGAGCTAGGCTCGACGCTACGTCTTATTTAAAGTCCGCGGACTAGTGCATGCGGAACTAGGCTCGACGCTACGTCTTCTTTATAGTCCGGAGACTCGCGCGTGCGGAGCTAGGCTCGACGCTACGTCTTATTTAAAGTCCGTGGACTAGTGCGTGCGGAGCTAGGCTCGACGCTACGTCTTATTTATAGTCCGGAGACTCGCGCGTGCGGAGCTAGGCTCGACGCTACGTCTTATTTAAAGTCCGTGGACTAGTGCGTGCGGAGCTAGGCTCGACGCTATGTCTTCTTTATAGTCCGGAGACTCGCACGTGCGGAGCTAGGCTCGACGCTACGTCTTATTTAAAGTCCGTGGACTAGTGCGTGCGGAGCTAGGCTCGACGCTACGTCTTCTTTATAGTCCGGAGACTCGCGCGTGCGGAGCTAGGCTCGACGCTACGTCTTATTTAAAGTTCGTGGACTAGTGCGTGCGGAGCTAGGCTCGACGCTACGTCTTCTTTATAGTCCGGAGACTTGTGCGCGCGAGGGCGTCCCCCCGGTGCGTCTTTTGTTTATACTCAGACCCGTCACCTTTGGCTACGGCGAGTGCACACGCGAACGTGCGTCTTTGGTTTATACTCAGTCCCGCCCCCCTGGCGACGGCGAGTGCACACGCGAACGTGCGTCTTTGGTTTATACTCAGTCCCGCCCCCCTGGCGACGGCGAGTGCACACGCGAACGTGCATCTTTGGTTTATACTCAGTCCCACCCCCCTGGCGACGGCGAGTGCGCACGCGAACGTGCGTTTTTGGTTTATACTCAGTCCCGCCCCCCTGGCGACGGTGAGTGCACACGCGAACGTGCGTCTTTGGTTTATACTCAGTCCCGCCCCCCTGGCGACGGCGAGTGCACACGCGAACGTGCGTCTTTGGTTTATACTCAGTCCCGCCCCCTGGCGACGGCGAGTGCACACGCGAACGTGCGTCTTTGGTGTATGCTGCGGGGACGCGCGCGTTGGCCAAGCCTGTGCGCGCCCTCACCGCGTGCTTGCGTGTGACGAAGAAAGATTAGCGGCAAACGGCGATCTTCATTACATCCCCGTTTGCGCGGGTGAGCAACTACAAAGGGTGAATATACTGACAGTTTGCCCTTGGTGCGGCCGCAGCCTCTAGTCGCTAGACATCTGCAGGGCCCGCGCAGGCGCCTATGGATGACCCCGCGGTAGGTTGCGTCCGGGGCCTGCAATGACAGGAGGCCCTCCCGAGGCTGCTGTACGTGAGTTTGGATCCGTAAGGCGCCTTCCTGGGGTTGCATCCCTTGCGCCTGTACCTGCATGGGGGCCTCGTATGGGAATTGGACGTGGGCCACCGCAGGCGGACGCGCCTCCGGGTTTCTGTCCCTAGCGACGCTGTCGCGGAGCGCCGCGATGGAGGTGCAGGCGCGGGTATCATGATTGCCGCGGCCGTGGACTACGCACCACAGTCCCTGATGCTGGTCGTCGTAATCTCCACGACTCTTATCGTCGCGGCCTCTGCCACGGCCGCGCCCCCGGCCGCCTCGGCCCGCTGGAGCACCCTCGTCGGACCCGCCTTCGATGTCGAGGACGTACCGGTTTCGCCTCGACCTTTGCTGGCCGCGCTTGGGCTGATCGGACGACTCCTTATGCGAGTTGTCCCTGCGGTCGGGCGCGTCCCTGGACGACTCCTGCTTACGCTTTCCCTTCGAAGAACCGCCCTTCGGCGGATCTTCGGCTTTTGCCGAGGCTCCGGCCTGGTTGGTGTCGGAGTCGTCACCTTGCCTTCGCCGCGCATCTTCCTCCGCCCTGGCATATTCTTCCATCTTGTCGAAGAGCTTCGCCACCGTCTTGATTGGCTTTCGCGCATTGTACTCGGCCATCGGGCCCGGACGGAGGCCCTGTATGGCTGCATTGACGATGGTGGTCTCGTTGACGTCTTTCACTTGACATCGAATCTTGGCGAAGCGTTTGAAGTAGTCCCGGAGATTCTCCAAGGGTTTTTGCTTCACGGCAAAGAGTTGGTCCGCGTCGACCCGGTCGACGTAATTTCCTTGGAAGTTGTTGTGAAGGCGGACGCGGAGCTGCTCCCACGCGTAGATGGAGCCCGGCTCTATGGTAAAAAACCAAGAGAGCGCCACCACTTGTAGCACGAGGGGGAGTCCCTTTGCCTTCGTGGTGTCGTCTCCGCCCACGGCTTCGATCGCGGTTTCGTATACGCGCACGAACTCACGGGGGTCCGTGTCGCCTTTGTACGAGTCGATGGCTCTAGGAAACTTGAAGTCTTCGGGCCATGCCGGTAGCGGGGCGGGTCGTCGCGGTGCCGGTGCCGGGGGCGATCGTCGCGTCGCCGGTGATGAGGTTGGTCGTCGCGGTGCCGGTGACGAGGTTGGTCGTCACCGCGCGAACGTCGGCGTCTTCGGCCACCACGCCTGCGTCGACACCCGCATCTGCCGCTGCCGATGCCGATGCCCTGGTACTCATATGACGCTCCGGGCCGACCGCCTTCTTTCCCTTCGCCGCCGCTGAAGAAGGTTTTTTCGGTGCCATCCTTCTTCTTCGGTCTTCAGGCTTGTCCTGTCCTCCCCACGGACGGCGCCAACTGTTGTGGCTACAGACCAAACAGAGAGAGAGATGGTAGTGGAGAGTGATGAAGATAAGTGTAATGGCCTGGGTCCTCCCCATGGCTTACTCGTATATATACATACACATTGAGGAGTGCTTTTACAGTTATACCCTTACATCTGGTTATCCCCTCTAGGGGGCAGTTATGTCATTACACATGGCCTATTCTGGGCTTTATAATCTCCTACCAGGCCTGCTGGGCTTAGGTGGGGGCCATCCGTACGACACTGCCCCACCATTTCTTCTCCACCACGACCATGGTGGCATTGAACGGCTGCCCTGGCCTGGACCTGTGGTTTCCTGCATTGAACGGAGCAAGATGGACAGAGTACAAGTTGAGCACTCCCGGCATGGATGCCTCACATGTCGGACCCTGGGTTAGCAAACCCAGATCTTCTGTGATTCCACCATACTATTCCCTGGGTCAGTAGATAGTGCTCACAGATACATTATTGTATACCAGAACATATGGTGCGGAAGCGTAGATAATACAGTAGTAACTTACTCATGGGCCAATCAGGTCGAAATCAATAACATGCAGCAACAGAAACTTCATATAGGTGGGACCCTTAGAATTTGCCCACAGGTAGCCAACTGGGGTTTGTGACCTAGTTCTTGACCTCATCGTCTTCCAGCACTGTCGACTCCTTCACTCACAGTAGGATTTGTCCTTCTTTTCCTTCATGACTGACTAATGGTAATTAAGCAAGAGTGAGTATAATGGTACTGAGTAAGCCACCACACATAATGTAATAATAATAGATGTAAAGCTGTCAAATTCCTAAGAAATTTTAACTAGTTGCTAAAAGCATCTTTTCGAAGTTACCATAAATAGAAAAATTCCTGAGACTTAACAATTTTAACTAAAACAGATTTTATAAAGTTGATTATGAGAATGCAATAATAATAGTAGCGTAGGTTACATCCATCTTTTACAGTGCATGGTTACCTCCATCGATACTAGTTTTCACCACTGAAGTATTTCCCTCCAGGAAAAAATGTTAAAGTCAATGTACTTCCCTTTGATAGGTTTTTATCCCACCTACAAAGGTTTTGAAATATAACTAACTCGAGTAAGTTCCCCTGTTCGCTCTTGACCATGGGCACGGTTGTAAGCGTTAATCATCTCAATTCATCACTCATGCAATACATTCAATTACGAGTAAATAACATCGCTCTAACGTCCAATCAACATAACCCACTCCTATCTCACCGGGTAACCTCTCATTGACCCGATGCCTAACCAGTCTATAAATTGAGCGATCACATTATTTATACTCGCCGATCAATTTCTACACATTTAACCTCACCTTAATCAGTTATACTGTTTAACCGCAAATTATGCTTTCCTTCTCCCCCTTCTGCCACAGATCGACCAAATCAACGGTGGCAGTACCAATTTCGTCGTCCAGGCATTCATATTAATAAACGATACCTAACTGATCACATGCATCAATTGTAATGATCGGTATTAATAATGCCCGACTCGGCAAATAAACAGGGAGAAGGTTTCGAGGCGTTACCCTGGCCCCGAGCGATCGGATCGGGACAACCCTCCTTTTTCTCCGTCGGATTGGGCAGATCTGGCCGCAGATCAGACTTCTCTTTTTTTTCCTTTTTCTCTCTTCTTCTCTTTCTTTCTTTTCCTCTCTTCCTTTTCTTTTTTTTCCTCTTTCCAGTCGGCCGGCGCCCCTCTTTCTTTCCTCTTTTTCTTCACCCGTCGGCAGCCCCTGCTCTCCCCCTCACTCCCCACTCCCTGCGCCTCCTCTTCTCCCTCCCAATCAGCCGACGCGCCCCCTCCTCTCTCGTTTCCCCGCCGGAACCGGCCCTCCCCCTCGCTCCCTTGTGCGGCGCGCAGCCGGTAGGGCGGAGGAGCGGCGAAGGCAGCGGGCTGAAGGCGGCAGCTAGAGGGCGACGCACGGCGGCGAGCTACAGGCGGCGGTGCGCGCGAGCTGGAGCAGCAGCGTCGGCAGGAGCACGGCGGCGCGCGCGAGCGGCAGCGGCTCGCACGGCCGAGGCGGCGAGGTGCGGCCGGCGGAGCGGCGGCGACCAGAGGGCGACAAGCGGCGGCGACCGGAGCTTGCGAGCGGCGGCGCCGATGGTTGCACGGGCGACGGCGGGACACAGCAGCAGCAAGCGCGAGAGCAGAGCACGCAGGTGAGCAAGGGAGACAAGCGAAACTGGATTTTGCTTCCTTCACCACCTATCTCACCATCTTATATAGGGCTTTGGGATGGGCTGGGCTGGACCGAGTGGGCTAGGGCATTACAAAACGGGTAAGGTATGCTCACTTTGCCGCACTTGAAAATGCAGTTGGGCAAAGATGTTGGCCGAGAGTAGCAGTCGTTTGATGGCCAGAAGATGTGACAAGTTCAGGGCTGCTACGGCTAGCACACGCAGTGGCGGAGAGAAGGGGGGCCGGGGGGCCTGGCACCCCCCAACGTGCAGCCAGCATGCAAGCATACACTAGAAAAGTTTTTGTGTTGTAACACAACATGTAAAATAAGTTGGAAATATATACACAACTTTCAGAGTTCAACAAGTGTAGCACATACACTAGTTGTTTTGTAGCATCTGGTTCAGTTTTTTTTTTTGGAAAAGAAACTCCATGCACAAGTGAGGAACCAGAAAACTAGGAGAAAATATATTATAAGAAAAAAGAAAAAAGATATATACAAGAAGAGGGAGAGAGTAGAAGGAAGAAGATCACAATCAAAGTTTTGTTCAGTAGTATGAGAAGGCAAATTCATGAATAGTCAGCAGCATAAGATAGCATAACTAATTAACTCCCAAATAATTGTAGGATTCTGAAGAAAATTCACATATTTGAATGGCAATTAGATTAGTCAAGACTACAGTTATAATATTCAACATGCAGTAGCTGAATTTTTCACTTGTGTTGAATCTTGCTGATGGAACAGAATTATGAAGGACACAAGATGTAAGATATGAATCTAGCACAACATCTTGCATATTTGCATCAAGGATAAATTATGTCTTACGGTTACAGTCTAGAGAGCCATTTGTCACGCAAATACGCAATGAAAATAAGAAACACTACATCATCTAGTACTACATCACTCTAATTCATGGTCATTTTTTCTAAACTCAACCACTGTATTTATTTTGGAACAGAATGGCTAGAGAGTTATATGTGATGCACCATCAGCTGAATTTTTCACTTGTGTTGAATCTTGCTGATGGAACAGAATGCTATGCTAAGACATAATTTATATTGAAAAGGAATTAGCCGCAAAGATTAGTAATGATAATATTATTAAGGCCTATGATCTTGCTAGTAGTCGTAGAGCTAAGTTTAAGTTAATAGAGATGTAATTTCTTTGCATTGTAATTTGCGAAACATATTACTCTAATAGTTTGATATGTCACTATTGGATCGGTAAATCCGGCATGGTTCATTGGTTCTACTCTACTTGTTGTCTATATTGCCCCCTATATCCAAATCCTGGCTTCGCCCCTGAGCACACGCATCATTTGGTTGGAAGTAGTCAAGCATAGTTCACCTCGCATAGACAGTTACCTATATATGTAAAAGCCATCACGATGAATCCTGTGCAAATAAGGGGGGGAAAAGTACTTTCACCCCCAGAATTTCAGATAGCTCTTCACTGGTTTCAGGGATAAAGACTCCTTTCAAATGATGCGTGTATTATAGTTTTCAATTTTGTTCTGCCATTGTTATGCACGCCTGATATGACCAAATATCCATATCAGAGAAGCTATCAACGGATTGCAAGAGAATATTAAAATGCAAGGCGTCAGGTTTGAAGAACAAATTAAGAATGGTCATGGTGTCCTAGACGCTTATTTGGACACCTATTTCCAAGATTTTGACATTACTTTACTTTAGCCTAACTGAATTACTTTAGAATCACCTGGACAAGACGAACTAATGATTCAGAGGCATGACAAACAAACAGGTGGGAGGCGTCAAGATTCAAGCAAGGATAGGAAGGCGACGCAGCGAGCACGTAGCTGAACTGATGAGGCGCAGCAGCATATTCGGTCACTCCGGAGCTCACGCTTCCGCTTCCGCTTCCGCCTCCGGCCATGGCATTGCCTGCGACGCAGACGCCTCCGCCATGAGGGCCGCCTTGTGTTGGAGAAGAGATTGAGAGGAGGATTCGTGGGCTGGGTTGCTTTCTTTTTCCTCTCTCTATTTCGTTTCATGTGTTTTCTTCTCTATTTATTTTGCCCTCCTTACCGAACTTTCTCTTCTGTAATTTTTAGCAGAGGAATGGAAAATTGGCAATTGCTCTTGCACAAATTGAGTAATTACACGTACGCACGATAACTCGCACCAACTCAGTCCTAACAAGAATACCATCATAGACTCATGGTCGGATGCCATACTGGTTTGGACTAGCAACCGGTTGACGTAATTATCGGTGTAGTTGACATGTATACTGAGAAGTAGAGAGGACACACTCTTTTGTAGCATATATATGGGCTGTTCTTTTTATTTTTTTGGCTTTTAAATTTGATTTCTCTGTAAGCTGAATTAAGTGAGATGATTTTTTCAAATAGTTTTTTTGAAGCCGTTTCTTCAAAAGGTTTTTTAAGCCAAAAATCGTATATGACATCTGCGTTAGCAGTCTCGTTATTTGTCACTGTGGTTGTGATCAAAATGGCTGAAAAGCCCGTGGCTTATGGCTGAAAACACTGTAGCTGGCTGAAAAAAGCACTGTAGCTGACAGAGACTTATTTACCATAATTAAATTTAAAAAAATTTAAAAATAGAAAAAACATGTTAGCCCATTACGTATAATACAAACAAATACGAGGAAAAAAAGAACCGGTAAAAAAACTCAAAAAAAAGCTAAAAGTTCAGAAAAAGACGAAATTTATGAATAGTGCAAAAATAAGCTGAAGCCAAAAGCTCAAGCCATTTTGATCACAACCTGTATTGAAAAGTACAGATAAAATCGATCGGATCTTGTGTAAAAGAACATGATCATATGCGTACGTATCTGCTGAACTGTTGTTTTTGTTGTGCTCTGTGGGGTAAGCTGGATGGTACGCTGTCCTGGTGAGTAGCCTGCCATGTCGGTTCAGACTTCAGACTTGAGACGGCTCTGAGCTCTCTCTAGTCCTGCTCTGTGAATGAATATTCCTCCACGCTGCATTCTCCCCAATAAAATTTTGCTGGGGCGCATGTGACCAGCGAAGCGTGGCCGCGTTGTACAACGGTGGTTGATGCTGCCCCAAATCCAGCTAAGCATCCACGGGGTTAAATTAACCTGCCGCTTAATTAACTAGATCAAACTAGAAACACAGCCTCGTTTATTTCAGCATAATCCGTGCGAACTACTATACAGGAGAGAGAGAGAGAGTACAAGACGAGTGAACTGACCGTCCCATAGAAGGCGGATCACACTGCAGCACTACACTGTAGCAACGATTGACCTATAACATCAACTTTAGTTTACGATGAGCTTAGGGCTGTTCTTTTTTTTGCTGCGGCTTGTGGTTTTTGGTTGCGATTTATAATTTTTGGGCTGTTTATACGAGAGATTACAGAGTAACAGAAACTCGCGTGCGGTTTTTGCTGATATAAATGAAATCAGTAAAGTATGTACTACAATTAACTAGTAGACTTTATCTTGAAAAAAATACTCCATTTAAAAGTTAGTTACTGTAGAAAAGCCGAAAAACAGTTTTTAAAAGCTGAAAAGAACCAGGCATAAAGTCGCTACTACTAACAACACAGTAGTGTAACAGGAATGCAGTAACACCACGCTCAATGATGTTTGTTGATGGCAAATCATTTTCCATGCATGCAGTTAGAAGATTCCAACCTAATCAAATCCGTGACACCAAAAGGAAACGGGGAGATATAGTGATTAGAGAAATGCAACTAAAAATAAAAAGGAGGAGGCCACCGACGGCCAGGAAAGCGGCAGCCCAACCGCCACTATTGGGGCAAGAACGGATTGCCGGACAAAAAGTTCAATGCAAAGCACGAGTCAGCAAAACTAATTGATTTGCTCGATCTTGCAGCACTGCACTGCGCAGTGTACACTCGCTCGCTCACACGCGATTGATTGGACTGAAATAAACTAATTTATAACTAAAATTATATTATAGCTAATTAAAATTATACTGTAATTAATAGTGATTTATTTGATATAATTAAATTTAAAAATAAAAAACAGGTTAACCCATCACAAACAACACAAATGAATATGAAAAAAGAATCAGCAAAAAAATTAAAAAAAAATAAATTTAAAAATAATAAAAAATAAAACAGAAAATAGAAGCTCAAACTGAAAGGAACCTGATCTAACGGTACGGCGGCTTCCCAGAAGCTGCTCTGTCGTCGTCGTCTTCTTCTTCTTTCATGTGTGTTTTCACGTGCCCCTTACTTTGTTTGAACATAATAGTACAACTCCATAAGGACCGGTGACATGATTGTTAAGAACCAATTAACACTGTATTTTCCATTTCGTTGCTCATTTTGTCAGCAGATCCAAAGGTTGCCGAATTCAGAATTCCCATTGAGGCATAGTTACAAAAAATCTTTTAGATCAGGGTTTTGTCGAAAGCTTGCAGAGGAGTACACCGAAATCGTGTGTTCACTATATGGTATCATGAACCTTTACGGCCGTTTGTGCGGAGAAAATAATTGCGCGGGATGCAAAAACATGTCATTTATTGAAAATTGGAAAACAAGAGAGAAAGTGAACAATATTTTTGGCTCCTAAGCCCATTTACATACATAAACATACTTAGACCCAATATAGGAAAAACCACATCAATTGTTCCCGAATGTTGCTACTATCCTTTTGTCTTATTTTGTTGTCGGTAGATCAAATGAGAGTGCAGGGGAAAAATTTGTCTAGCAGGAGTGTTAGGTACCCAACCATGTCAATTTGCACAAGAAATCTAATCATTACAGGGAAGGGGAAGAAATCAATATTCTGTGTTGCATAAACTAGAAAGAGGGATCTTTTTAATGATTTGTATATCCTTTTCAACCCTTAACCATGTACTATTGCTTTCCCATTTTTTTGTGAGGAATTATTTTTATTTATCAAGAATTGTGCATGGTAGGGATATTCTGAACTTTTCCAATGAATAAAGCTCTCGACTTCATGTAAAAAAATATAAGTGAAGTTTAACAATGGTTCAAAAGGGTAATCCAATTTAATTATACTTATAAAATGGTTGGTAAGCCTCTAATTTGCACCAAAAAAATGAGTCGATGTACCAATCACGAACCCATCAGTTTGGTGCCAACTCACATGTAACACGTGTGGTGCACATGGCATTTTCTTTTCCGTTCCTGGCTAAAAAAATCCTCCCAAAAAACGCTCCTTGAGGAGAAGAAAAAGCTTCGGCAGGTAGGAGGGCATTTCGGTCCACCCTCTCGGCGCCGACAGATCCACCTGCTGCAGCCGGTCACTGGGCCCCACCTGCCAGAGGACAGGCCCGATGGGGGAACGGGCAGTAGGCGGTGGAAGGAGGTTCCTCACACTAATTTGAATGGACATTCATATTGACTTTTGATTTAATTTATAAATAATAATAATTTGTAGAAAAATCTATAGAGAGACATTCATGTGTGATTTTGGTTGATATAAATAAAATTATTATAGTATGAACTACAGTTGACTAGTAAACTCTGTTTTTAAAAAATACTTAGTTTAAAAGCTAGGTACAATAGTTCCTATTCGTATTGACTTCTAAAATCTGTTTTTTTACAGTAAATAGATTTTCTATGGTACTTAATTTTCAAACAGAGTATCTTTTTAAAATCGAGTTTATTAACCGACTGTAGTATATATATTATAGTAACTTTATTCTTATCGATTAAAATCACACTTGAGTATCTTTGTACAAGATGTTACTACTTATAAACAAAAATTAAAAATCAATGGGTCGGTTCTTTTCCACTTTGGTTTTAGCTTTAGTTTTCGTTGCTACAGTAACTAGCTTTTAAATGATGTGTCTTTTTAAAATAAGGTATATATATTATATCATATATTATACCGAGTTCAGTTATACTGATTAAAATTATATATAACTTTTTTTTATATTATCTCTTATAAATAATCAAAACTAAAGCCCATAGTTCAAAAGATCGCACCACCCTGTATAAACGTAGAAAACCACTTATCATAGAACAACGGTTTTTAAAAGTAAGCCTTCACTAACCAAGAGGAGGTGCTGGTAGAGACGGGGGAGTGGAGCGAGCAGAGACGCAGAGGGGGGAGGCAGCGGCGGCATTGCAGCGAGCGGGTGGGCTAGCTCGCGGGATCTGGAGCGGGGAATGGTGGTGGTGATCGCCACTGCTGCTTGCTCTCGGATCTGCTAGAGGCGGCTCGGATCTCTCTCTCTTCGTCGTCGTCGGTGGGGTGTGAAGGCGAGAAGCGGTGATGGCGGCGAACGCGGGGATGGTGGCGGGCTCGCACAACCGCAACGAGTTCGTCATGATCCGCCACGACGGCGACGCGCCCGCCCCGGTACGTGTGTTTCTCAATGCCTTTGTCGTTCCAATTCCGTTTGTGGCGGCTCATGCTACGCGCGTGCCTGCGTGTGTCGGTGGATCTGGGCTTCAATGTTAGGTTTTCCATTCGAATTCGCCTCAATTCCGTTTGGTTTTTGCGGGTTGTTCGTGCGTTAGGTCCCTAGATTCGCTGCCATTTCACTGTCCATTAGGATGGTTCCGTTCGTGTGAGGAATTGTCGAGTTACGGATGAATCTCAGAGATCCGATGCAATGGATTGTGCCGATCCAAAATTTAGATGTGAAGCCTGCTAACATGGCGCAGCTGATGCATTAAATCCATGTTTGGTCTTCACTAGTGCACGTACTAAACTTTAACACCATGGAATTCATGCAACTTTTATAAAGCGCCGACAGTTCCAGCATTTTGGATCTTAGCCTCAAGTTGAAGCCGAGCAGACGGTTTCTTACCGATCGTTTTCAGTCTGCTTGCTCATGTTCAAAGTGTGATGGAGCTTTGCTGTCTGTCCTAGTTGTATAATTTTGTTTGTGTACTGACTGTGTTGTTATCTTGCTGATGCAGGCTAAGCCGACGAAGAGTGTGAATGGGCAGGTCTGCCAGATATGTGGCGACACTGTTGGCGTCTCGGCCACTGGCGATGTCTTTGTTGCTTGCAATGAGTGCGCCTTCCCGGTCTGCCGCCCTTGCTATGAGTACGAGCGCAAGGAAGGGAACCAGTGCTGCCCTCAGTGCAAGACTAGATACAAGAGGCACAAAGGTTACTTTCTGTAAAAACTTCTTCTAGTCTGTAACTCTGTATAACAATAGCATATGGAGGTCTGCATGTTGTGCTTGCTTTATGTGAACCAAATCGCAATGTACTGGACAATGCTTATGGTTGACATCTGAAATTAAACCTTCTCATCTTATTTCTAAATGATGATAATTGATGTATGCTGCACTTGTTTTGTCTTTTGACAAAATTCAGGTAGCCCTCGAGTTCAGGGAGATGATGAGGAGGAAGACGTTGATGACCTGGACAATGAGTTCAACTATAAGCAAGGCAGTGGCAAAGGGCCGGAGTGGCAGATGCAGGGTCAAGGAGAAGATGTTGATCTGTCTTCATCCTCTCGCCATGAACCTCACCATCGGATTCCCCGGCTGACAAGTGGGCAGCAGGTACAATATATATCATGGAGCTACTAGGTTCTTACTTGCATTAGTGAACTTGTTTCTGTAAGGATGCTGTGCTCTTGGGCACTAACACATTGATTCTTTTTCTTCAGATCTCTGGAGAGATCCCTGATGCATCCCCTGATCGCCATTCTATCCGCAGCCAAACATCGAGCTATGTTGATCCAAGTGTTCCAGGTATTGTCAGATTGTCTTATCCATGAAAAATTGCTTCTTTTGTAAGTTTATCTGCAAATTTGTTGAAAAGCACTAACATTTCTCTACTACGATTTCAGTTCCTGTGAGGATTGTGGACCCCTCGAAGGACTTGAATTCCTACGGGCTGAACAGTGTTGACTGGAAGGAAAGAGTTGAGAGCTGGAGGGTTAAACAGGACAAAAATATGATGCAGGTGACTAATAAATATCCAGAGGCGAGAGGAGGGGGAGACATGGAAGGGACTGGCTCAAATGGTGAAGATATGCAAATGTATAAACAACATGCCCTTGCCTACATTATTATACTTTTCTGTGTATAGTGGGTTTAGGTAGTTATCTTTGCATGACAGATTCACGTTGGATACCGAAACTTGGATTATAAGCAGAACTTGTATGGTGGATATTCATTGCTTTCAGTGACACTTAAACTCAGAAATGGAAATCCAAAACAGAAAATCTTTTTCTCCATGTTAATCAATGAACAAGTATATAGTTTTATGTCTCTGAGTTGATTAGGATACAAAAAATTTTCCTTGACTGAGCTTTACCAATAGTGGCGCTGCAGCTTGGTGTTTATTGTAGATTTTGCTTCAAGGAAATTGAGGTATCTGTACGTTTCTCTCTGTGGCAGGGTTGATGATGCACGTCTACCTCTGAGCCGTATAGTGCCTATTCCCTCAAACCAGCTCAACCTTTACCGGATAGTGATCATTCTCCGGCTTATCATCCTGTGCTTCTTCTTCCAATATCGTGTCACTCATCCAGTGCGCGATGCTTATGGATTATGGCTAGTATCTGTTATCTGTGAAGTTTGGTTTGCCTTGTCTTGGCTCCTAGATCAATTCCCAAAATGGTATCCAATCAACCGTGAAACATACCTTGACAGGCTTGCATTGAGGTAAGTTATGACAATTGGTGTACATTTCTTCAGGATTTTGGGCACTGAAACACTCTTATATTAACATTGTGTGCCCTGAAATGTCTATATCTAATGTTGCAGATATGATAGAGAGGGAGAGCCATCACAGTTGGCTCCAATTGATGTCTTTGTCAGTACTGTGGATCCATTGAAGGAACCTCCTCTGATCACAGCCAATACTGTTTTGTCCATTCTTGCTGTGGATTACCCTGTTGACAAAGTGTCATGCTATGTTTCTGATGACGGTTCAGCTATGTTGACTTTTGAGGCTCTGTCAGAAACGGCAGAATTTGCTAGGAAGTGGGTTCCATTTTGCAAGAAGCACAGCATTGAACCAAGGGCTCCAGAGTTTTACTTTGCTCAAAAAATAGATTACCTAAAGGACAAAATCCAACCTTCTTTTGTTAAAGAAAGGCGAGCAATGAAGGTAAGCTACAACTCTCATGGCTAGACTACCGTTACTCCACATTGTGCTTGGGGTTTTAACTTTGGGATATGCTTTGTTTCAGAGAGAGTATGAAGAATTCAAAGTACAAATCAATGCCCTTGTCGCCAAAGCACAGAAAGTACCTGAAGAGGGGTGGACCATGGCTGATGGTACTGCTTGGCCTGGGAATAACCCAAGGGATCATCCTGGCATGATTCAGGTGCCCTTTATTTTTAACGAGGCTGTTGCTTAAAAAAATTCAATTTAATCTGGATCTTATGTATTAAACTTGCTTTACATAAAATCCAGGTGTTCTTGGGGCACAGTGGTGGGCTTGACACTGATGGAAATGAGTTGCCACGACTTGTCTATGTCTCTCGTGAAAAGAGACCAGGCTTCCAGCATCACAAGAAGGCTGGCGCAATGAATGCACTGGTATGTGTTCTCTTCCATGAATTCACTTCTATACCATGCATTGGATTGATCTATTCCTTGCTAATTATGTCTCTTTTGCTGGTGGGCAGATTCGTGTATCTGCTGTGCTGACAAATGGTGCCTATCTTCTCAATGTGGATTGTGATCACTACTTCAATAGCAGCAAAGCTCTTAGAGAAGCAATGTGCTTCATGATGGATCCTGCACTAGGAAGGAAAACCTGTTATGTTCAGTTTCCACAAAGATTTGATGGCATTGACTTGCACGACCGATATGCTAATCGTAACATAGTCTTCTTTGATGTAAGTATGGTGTTTCCTTTGTTCATCATTGCAACAAAATTTCCATGTCTCACTTGGTTTTTGCTTTAATTGGCAGATTAACATGAAAGGTTTAGATGGCATTCAGGGTCCAGTTTATGTGGGAACAGGGTGCTGTTTCAATAGGCAGGCCTTGTATGGCTATGATCCTGTATTGACCGAAGCTGATTTGGAAGCTAACATTGTTGTTAAGAGCTGCTGTGGTGGAAGAAAGAAAAAGAATAAGAGTTACATGGATAGTAAAAATCGTATGATGAAGAGAACAGAGTCTTCAGCTCCCATCTTCAACATGGAAGATATAGAAGAGGGCATTGAAGGTAGTGTGCTTGTCGTTGTGCATTGTTTACCTTGCTTTTATTGTTGAGAGCTGAGAATAATCACTGCATATACTGCATTACCGAACATTATGCTTCTATGTAGACTTAATTTTTTAGCACAAAGATTCTTGAGATGCTGAAGCTGTCTGGCTTCCACTAATCTCACTTTCGAAATTCCATTAGGTTATGAGGATGAAAGGTCAATGCTTATGTCCCAGAAGAGATTGGAGAAACGCTTTGGTCAGTCTCCAATTTTTATTTCATCCACCTTTATGACTCAAGGAGGCATACCACCTTCAACAAACCCAGCTTCTCTACTAAAGGAAGCCATCCATGTCATCAGTTGTGGATACGAGGACAAAACTGAATGGGGAAAAGAGGTTAGTGGGACAAGCATGTTTTCCCTTTTGCTTTTGTATAGTAGTTCTTTGTTCATAATTTCTTGTCGTGGCATGGTGCTCCTCTTTTCTAGAGATACAAAACTGGTGGTGTGATATTTTTTTTAATGTGGTTTCAGATTGGCTGGATCTATGGTTCAGTTACTGAGGATATTCTTACTGGGTTTAAAATGCATGCAAGAGGTTGGATATCAATCTATTGCATGCCACCACGGCCTTGTTTCAAGGGTTCTGCGCCAATCAATCTTTCTGATCGTCTTAATCAAGTGCTCCGTTGGGCTCTTGGGTCAGTTGAAATTCTGCTTAGCAGACACTGTCCTATCTGGTATGGTTACAATGGTCGGTTGAAACTTCTGGAGAGGCTGGCTTACATCAACACCATTGTTTATCCGATAACATCCATTCCACTTATTGCCTATTGTGTGCTTCCTGCTATCTGTCTCCTCACCAATAAATTTATCATTCCTGAGGTTAGTCACAAGATATCCTTTCGCTTCCTTACACTGTTATTCAAGAACTTATAGTTACCAGCTCTGTTGGACTCATCGTTGCTCATTCATCATATAACTGCTCTAATCAGTATAACAATTATTGCATGCAACTAACAACTAGCATGAGTGCACAACATGTAGTTATAGGTGTAAAATATGTAAACTAGTATTTTGTTTGCTCCATGTTTTTTTTTCTGACTTGAATATGGAGCTTTTTTTTTTTTTGCATTTTGCCACTTGATTTGTTGTTAATGATCGCAAGCGAACAATTCTTGTGTGGATCATAATTTCTAATTCAGCAGAGCTCTGTTCTTTTAGTTAAATTTCCACATTTCTGAAACCCATTCCATTGAATGTCGTCATGTCGACCTTTTCTGATGTTCATATCTTTTTGTGATGTGCAGATTAGTAATTATGCTGGGATGTTCTTTATTCTGCTTTTCGCTTCCATCTTTGCCACTGGTATATTGGAGCTCCGATGGAGTGGTGTTGGTATCGAGGACTGGTGGAGAAATGAGCAGTTTTGGGTCATCGGTGGCACCTCTGCTCATCTCTTTGCAGTGTTCCAGGGTCTGCTGAAAGTGTTGGCTGGGATTGACACCAACTTCACAGTTACATCAAAGGCGTCTGACGAGGATGGAGACTTTGCTGAGTTATATGTGTTCAAGTGGACCAGTCTCCTCATCCCTCCAACCACTGTGCTTGTCATTAACCTGGTGGGCATGGTGGCAGGAATATCATATGCCATTAACAGTGGTTACCAATCTTGGGGTCCACTTTTCGGAAAGCTCTTCTTCTCAATCTGGGTGATCCTCCATCTCTACCCCTTCCTCAAGGGTCTCATGGGCAGGCAGAACCGCACACCAACCATTGTCATTGTTTGGTCCATCCTCCTCGCATCAATCTTCTCCCTGCTGTGGGTGAAGATCGACCCTTTCATATCCCCTACTCAGAAAGCCGTCGCCTTGGGGCAGTGTGGTGTGAACTGCTAATCGGCACTATTACTCTTGTTGAAGAGTTTCAATCAATGTTTACCCCCTTGTGTAAATACCTGAGGGAGTTGGATGGGATTTTTTTGTTGTAGATGAAGATGGATTTTATCTAAATTATGCCCCTGTTTGTTAACATCTTCGTTGCCGGTGCTGCTGCGAACGACAAACTGCAAATCTTCCCTTGCCTACGAAACCTGCAGCGTAAATTGTGAATTTTCCTTTTGTGATACCTGTTGTTTATTGCTTAGAGTATGTTATCATTTGTTTGAGGAAAACATTGTTATACATACTATGGCGATGCTGTTACTTATACAGAAAGATTCTGATCACATTCTTTGGTTGTGAACACTGCAAGTTTTTAGCACATCTATAGAAAGGCAGCCGTTGCATCAACTCACTTTTTGTCCTGGTGCCCTGGAATATAAATTGCCTGCATCAATTTTTATTGGTTGATGCCTTGATGGTTCTCTGTGTTTGTTCAAAAACAGTAGAATAGAGAAGGATGCGATGTATGGCTATCTTTCAGGAATCAGATAATAGCTGGGTGATTGAACTGCTGCTCCTAGACTCGTAGTTTGTCTTTCTGCTGGAAGCACTGTTCCAGCACTAAGCTGTGCAGCCTGACTACTCTTACTGATGATTGTTCTTGTTCATTTCAACTGTGCCTTGCAAGCTAGTAAGAACTGGCAAGATTCAGGTACACCACCAGCTGGCAACTCTCACCAGAAGAAAAGGTGTTTTACTTCTCCTGAAAAAGGAGTTCTACTTTGGGTAACAACGTAACATTATGCGTGATAACCAGTAATTAACCATCTCATCGAAAACCTGAACATTTAGTTTTCCCCACATGCTTACGCTAGGTTCATTATTGTGAAAAATGGTATGCGGTCGTCGAACGGACAGGTACCGCTCAGGGCATCCATTATGTTGCAAAAAAGTAGACCTTATTGTGGCCACCTTGTAGTAGTGTCCTTATTGTGGCCACCTTGTAGTAGTGAACTGGACTCAAACTCTTAACAGGACTCATGTCATTTCCTTTTGATACGGATTGTCAGACCCAGATTTTACAATCTGGAATCTTCTGTGATTCCACCGTACTATTCCCTGAATCAGTAGATAATATTCACAGATTACAGTTCTGAATATCAAAGTACATATCATACGGAAGCATAAATATAATAGTAAACTTACTCATAGGACGTTTAGGCCGAATTCATTAAATTGCAGCAGCGGAAGAACGAAGCACACAGGTGGGACCTTCAGGACATGCCCACAGGCAGCCAACTGGAGGTGCGCGACCTAGCCCTTGACATCTTCATCTTCTCTGCCAGCTTGTCCAATATTGTTGCTGAGGCGAGGTGATTTGATTCTTGATGCTGAATTTTATCGCAAAAGCGAGTGTGAGCACTCCAACCCCGTGCTCCGCGAGGGAATACACAGAATGCAAATAAATAGTATGCATGGCTTAATAAAGGAAAGGCTCGGGTTATTTTATTTGCCAAAAATCGCTTTTAGTAGCTTTGTTATTATTTCATCATAGTGTTATTGTTACTGCCTATACTCCACCTAGCGACTACCATAATCGACTTAATCCACCAAAATACACTCTCTTTATTAATTGCTGTCTAAGACTCCAAACAGCGAATGACATCATTTATTTAATCCACCAGTATCCTTTGCATTCTAAATTCTTAACAATCCTTTCGTTATTGATCCACAACCATAATTCTTCAATAATCAATCTTATTTTTCCATTATCTATCTCTAACTAAGTCATGAGTATACATCCACCAAGAATATCATTGACCAAGTATACGATTCACTAGTTTATTTTCACCAAGTATATTATTGATTAGGTCTACGATTCACCAGTATTCATCCACCAAGAATATCATTGATCAAGTTTATACTCCAGGAATTGTTATCATACTCCAAACTCCCAAGATCAATTCATCCATCCAGAACTTGTTTAAATTCTATTAATCCCAATATTGTCAACATCTCCCAAGAATTTATATCAAATATCAGTGTTGTAATCCAACCAATACCCTTGCACTTCCTAATACTCCAAAGATCATATAAATCATCTATCTAATCTAGATATCCATTTGGGCTCATTTCTCCCAGAATCCACACTATCGTTTTCTTTTTATAATTGACATGAGGCCACCAATATATTTATGTTTTTACCACAAACTTCCATCTTCATTACTCCCGACTCTACTTATTTCCTCATATATTTTACTTTGCGAGAAGAGAAAACATTTTACTTTTGCAATATGATACATAAAAATTTCCTGAGACCTAGCAGTTTTGAACAAAAACATAATGTTCAAGAAAATGCAATAATAATAGCGATCCAGATTCCATCCACCGTTACATGGCATCCGCACCACATAGCATCTTTCAGCGTTATAACCGCTTAACTTACCACTGGGACGACACCCAGGACAATTCAAATCAGGGATTTCCACTGCCCTTCCACTTTTCCATTCCCACCCACAAAGTTTTTGAAATAGAACTATATCTAGTTAAGTTCCCATGTCCGCCCTTGACCGTGGGCACAGCTATTCGAATAGTTTTGACTCTGCAGAGTTTGTACACTTTCACCACAAGAGACAATCAACTCGTTGCCCCACACGATTCCTTAGTCATGTGGTTGAGCAGACCATCACAGTGACTTTTCAAAGTACCTCGCCCCTTCCATCATTTCACTCTATGGGTCGCTCCCACTTGCGGTGGGTCTCATACGTTGTGCGGGATGTTCTCCTTCTGAACGTCTAGCAGCTGGCTACGTCCCCTGCTAGCCCGCCACAACAGAACTTCACCCTCTGCGAGTGTCCCATTCAAGCTGTCACACAGACTGCCGCTTGCACTACCCCACACCTCCTCCTGGAAGGATGACTTTTAGGGTCCGGTAAATCTACTAAGCCAAGTTGTATTTTATAGACTTGTGGTTGTACTGTTTTACACGGGTTGACATGACAAGATTCAGTCCTTAGTGGTATCTGGGCGGTTCTACCACAAAACCACACTCTCGTGCACCCCTGCACCATACCCCCGAACCATCCGCCCAGATAAATAAGCAATTTGAGGTTTTAGGGAATATAAAATAACCATATCCAACATACAACAGTCATTACCACCATGACTGCCCAACCAATTTTTCTCAGGATTAAAAGTGATGCTAGGGCGCTCCCGCGCCCATAAGTATCTAAGCAAAACTAAGCATGGCATATAACTACGGACTTACTTTTGAAAAGTTATCATTATAATTTTGCTAAGGCGACAAGGTTCACATATTCAAGCATTCCAAAGGAGGTGTAATATTAATCAAGCAAACAATGGGCATATAACTAAAATCTTAAATTAACATGTATTTGCATATAAAATAATAGCATGCAATTTGATAATTTAAACCAAAGTAATTTGCAAAAATGTAGGTTCAACATGATCAAAGTATTGACTCGCCTGTCGCGGTTTACCGCGGTCTTGAGCTCACATGATGCTTTCTCTTGAGTTTCTGTTCTTTATCTTCTCTTCGAGCTTAATCTTGGTGGATCCACTGAATCTTCACGACTCCCAATTTCTAATTACGCGTCAAATGACTGAATCTAAATGAAAACAAATAACTCAAGAGATCCAAATAAATCTGAATAAGTTCAATTTTAGTTTCATTATGAGTTAATGGGTGATTTGAGGCAAGGCTGGTAGTAGAACACAATGACTCGATCTTTTTATTAGTAACCTCTTTTATTATTTTTGTATTTATCAAGGAAGTTTCATGAGTTAGGTTAGACCTATAAACTGGTGTAGGGGTTTAATGTACTGAATTTATCTTTAGGGTATGTATTCCTTGCATCTTAGGTTATGGTATTTTACGGAGTTCTATTTACTAATCATTCGAAATATTCTCCTAATGATTGATTTAACAATTCATTGAAGTACGCGAGTATTTGATTATCTCATTGATGTTTAATAATATATTCTTATTTACTACCACTTTTACTAAAGTTGCCGTTGAGACTTACATATCGATGACGGCTAATGGCGGGGTTTATACTTTAAATCATGTCTTTCTAATGAAATGTGTATCTCATTTTAAATGGTTACGACCTATTGTTTAATTAATTTTTATGAAGCTACTTGATTTGTCTTTTAATTAAACTTACCACTTAGACTTACTTTACGGCCGCATGTTAAAGATTATGGCATATATTTTAATTATAATTGAGGGTAAGCTTTAATTTAAAGCCTTGTTTTTTTAATAGGTAACCATACTATTCAATTCATTTCCTTAATCTTAATCTTGGATGTATTTTTAATTGGGTTTTTATTAAATTTGGACATATAACCAATTCCATATTTTATTAATGCCTTTAATTGATAATTAGCCCTCAAATAAATATTTAAGCTATATTAGTTGCTCATGTAGTAAATAACCAAATATTAAATCTTAGTTAACCTTATTTTATATCCTTATTAAATTTACTAGTTACCCTAGATTATCTCCTAATTCTTCCTAAATTTTCCTTAATTAAAATGGGTTAGAGAAAGTAAAACAAAAAAGGAGGAAAATATGCGGCAGACAGGGTTCGAACTCAGGACCTGCTACCTGTGCGCCTGGCTTGACTCGGCTGACCACCGGGCCATTGCCCGTTTCGTGAACAGAGGAAGGGCACAAATTAAAAGAAGCCAGTCTCAAAACAGTGGAGCTAGCTAGTCGAACCAGGGGAGGGCGGCGGCGCTGAGTAGGTGGTGGCGTCCCCGGCGAGTGGCGGCAAGGGTGGTGCCGGCGAATGCTGAAACGGGTTGTCTAGGGGTAGGGAACCTACAGGTGGGGGCGCGTCGGCCGGGACGACGACGAGGAGGGCGGGCGGCCGACGGCGAGTAGTCGCGGTGCGACAGCGGCGTGGTGGAGGGAAGGCAAAATCGGCCGACGCTTGAGCAGTAGGGCGTCGGGAGGAACTCACCCATGGAGGCGGCCTGGCCGGGGAGGGTCCACAGTGGGCTGGCGGCATGGACCGGCGGCGGCGCGGGTGGAGCTCTTGGTGCCGACGGCTGGAGTGGGAGAGAAGCTCCGGGGACTGTCGGAGGTGGTCCGTGGCGTCGAGAGGTTGCTCCCCAAGTGAGGAATTGAGGGGAGACCAACCGAGGAGGAGATGGCGCGGGCGGCGGCGGTTCGGCTGGCGACGGGGAAGATGGCCATGCGGCGAGCTTCGGCGCGGCGTTTTCCAATTGGTTCGGACGGGGAGTAGCTGGGAGGTGGTGGCATGGTATGACGCGCTTGAATTGATGGGGGAGGCACCGGGGCACCGGAACGGCGAGGAGACACGGCGGCGGCGACCTGCTCACGGCGGACTCGGTTTGGCGGCGGGAGAAGGGGGAATGGGAGAGGAAGGAGGCGGCTCAGGGCTCTTATAGGCGAGCGCGCGCGGAGAAGTAGAGCCGGGGCGTGGGCAACGGCATGGCTGCGGGATTCGCGCGACGCGCAGGCGAGGCGCAGCCGGGATTCGCGCGGCGCGCAGGCGGGGCGCAGCCAGGATTCGCGGTGGCAGAGCAAGGCTGCAGGGCGACTGTGACTGAGCAGCTGCGGCAAAATCCTGAGAAGGATTCGGGCATGATTCGACGCAGGGGAAAAAGGCAAGAGGGATACGCGGACGCATAGCAGCCACACACAGAGGCAGGAAGAAGAGAAGAGGGGAAAAGGAGAAAGGAAAATGAGGGAGGGCCCACCTGCCATAGAGAAAGAAGAGGAGAGAGAGGAAAGGATTTAAGCAAAATTTTAGAATCTGATTTTTTTTAAAATTTAGATTTCTATTTCATGTTTAAGATTATTGATTTCAATTTTTGAGATTTTAATCCAAATCTTAGTCCAAATATCTAGATACAAAATCTAATATTTCTCTATCTTGTATTTTATTTAACTTTACCCTTGGATTTCGATTTTTGATTTTATTTTGCTATGAATTGCATACCTAATTTTTGAATGTCCAACACCTGTTTGGTATGCTAATTAAAGTAAGGGAAAGGAACTTCCAGTTTAATCATCTAGAAGTGCATTCTAATATTCCTTTTGGTTGCATTTTATTGACTTGAATTTGTCTTCACGATTTTTGGTATTTGATTTTTAGAGCTTTGAACTCCTCAAAATTATTCTCTTATCTCTTATTGTCATAACTCTTATTTGCATTTGAGACTTACTTCCAGTTATTTATCTTGCTCAGCACAGAACTCAGGAAAACCCAAATAAGATTTTGAACCAAAAATTTAAATGCCAGTAAGATGCAAATAAAAGTTTTTAAATTACTCAAAATCTCAAACATCCAAAATTCAGGATGTTACACGGATGCAGCCAAGGAAACAACTCAGCAAAAATTAAGCAATCTTTACTATTATAAAAGTGTGAGTTGGTGGTCGTCGGTCCATTCTTCCTCTTTTTTCACCCATCTGATTAAAGATCAGCCGTCCAGATTTGCATGTAGGTAGTTCTTCCGCTTCTCGTATAAAAGGTCAGGCCAACACGTGGATTGCGCTCCTCTTCTCTTCCCCGCATCCTCTGCCTCCCGCAACCACTCCACCTCCCGCAACCGTCGCCTCCTTCTCCCCCCCGAACCCTCGTGTCGCACCTCCTCCTTCTTAGCACCGCCACCAATTCCTTCCCCGTGCGGCAGCATCTGGTCGCAGTCACCCCAACTTCCCCTAGCAGCGTCGCATCCCCCCGTTGTCGCCTTCCCAACACATTTGCCCACCGCCTCCTCTTCCCATCTGCCCGCTGCCGCCTCCCCACCTCCACCTCCCACAACCGCCGCCTTCTTCTCCCGCGAACCCTCGTGTCGTGCCTCCTCCTTGACGCCACCACCAATCTTTCCTTGCGCGGCAGTGTCTGGTTGTAGTCCCTCAACTTTCCCTAAGGCGCCGCCACTAATTCCATCTCCCATCACCGCTCCAACTAGCTGTACGACGCTCGACGACAGTGGTCGGTGGATCAGAGAGAATGGCGCTCGGCGACAGTGGTCGGTGGATTGGAGAGAACGACACTAGACGATGGCGGCAACGGCTTCCTCTTATATGCCCACCCACGTGGCTCTCCCCCCTCCCCCGCCGCCGCCCAGCAGTCGCTCGCCCGGTGAGTCTCTCTACCTCCTCCTGCTCTCTGCTCGGAGCCCGTCGTGCTGTCTGGCGATTTTGATTTTCCAAGATGGTCGTCAAAGTCAGTGCAGAAGTCAAAGATCTGTGATCAAAGTTGAAGCCGTGGTCGAAGGGGCGGTGGTCAAAGTCGAAGGGCTGTGGTCGAAGTCAGGCTATAGTCAAAGTTGAAGGGCCGTGGTCAAAGTCAGGCCGTGGTCGAAATTGAAGGGCCGTGGTCGAAGTCCAAGCCATGGTCAAAGGGGACAGTGGTTGAAGGTGGCAGTAGTCAAAGTTGAAGGGTCGTGGACGAAGTCGGTCCACGGTCAAAGTCAAAGAGCTGTGGTCGATGTCAACCCATGGTCGAAGTCGAAGGGTCGTGATCGAAGTCCAAACCGTGGTCGAAGGGGGCAGTGGTTGAAGTCGAAGGGCCGTGGATGAAGTCAGTCCACGGTCGTAGTTGAAGGGCCGTGGTCGAAGTTGAAGGGTCGTGATCGAAGTCCAAGCCATGGTCAAAGAGGACAGTGGTCGAAGTCGAAAGGCCATGGATGAAGTCGGTCCGCGGTCGAAATCGAAGGGCCGTGGTCGATGTCGGGGGCATGGTCGACGTTGGGGCTATGGTCAAAGGGGCTGTGGTTGAGGGGCTGTGGCCGAAGTCGATAATCCATGGTCAAAGTCGATGCCGTGGTTGAAGGGGGAAGTGGTCGACGTCGAAGGGCCATGGTCATCGAAGAGGACAGTGGTCAAAGTCGAAGCCGTGGTCGATGTCGAAGGGTTGTGGTCGAAGGGGACAGTGGTTGACATCGAAGGGTCGTGGTTGAAGGGGACAGTGGTCGAAGGGGATGGTGGTCAAAGGGGGAAGTGGTCAATGTCGAAGGATCGTGGTCGTCGAAGTGTTGTGGTCGAAGTGGACAGTGGTCGAAGGGGCAGTGGTAGAAGTCGAAGCAATAATCAAAGGGGGCCATGGTCGAAAGGGGAAGTGGTCGACGTCGAAGGGCCATGGTCGAAGGGGGCGGTGGTTGAAGAGGGAAGTGGTCGACGTTGAAGGATCATGGTCGTCAAAGGGCTGTGGTCAAAGGGGGCCATAGTCGAAGTCGCAGAACCGTGGTTGAAGTCAAAGATCCGTGGTCGAAGGGGGCCGTGGTCGAAGGGGGAAGTGGTCGACGTCGAAGAGTAGTTGTCGAAGGGGACAGTGGTCGAAAGGGGTAGTGGTCAAAGTCGAAGATATGTGGTCAAAGTTGAAGATCATTGGTCTAAGTCAAAGCCATGGTTGAAGGGGGAAGTGGTCGGTGTCAAAGGGCTGTGGTTATCGAAGGGCCGTGTCAAAGGGGACAGTGGTTAAGGGGGCAGTGGTCGAAGTTGAAGGGGGCCACAAGGTCGATAGCAAGACCCACAAGGTCTCACAAGACTCACTAGCGGCAGCGTACTTGTCAATGGTGTCAAATAGTTTGATAATTGTTCATGGAGGATTCAAAGTGATATCCTCCGTAAATCACATGTTCCTCAACTCAGTCTTAAATGCCTAGATATTAGAAGAGTCAACAACCTTAGGGATAGAATTACGAACCTGACTAAACCTCTTGATGTATTATCCTAGAGTTTCATTGGGTTCTTGATGTATCCGCTATAGATTGTCTTTCTTGCTAGGTTGGTTGTATGTTCCCTAAAAGTTGGCTATTAATAAGTCGCACAGTTGTTCCCATGTGTAGATCGTTCCGGCTGACTAATTAGGCAACCACGGTTAGGCGGAGCATTCGAGAATGGTTGGTAGATAGTTTGCCATCATGTTGTCATTGTCTCCTACAGCCTTGATAGAGGTTGTATAGATTTGCAAGACTTTCAATGGATTCTGACTTCCATTGAATTTCTCAAGATTGCTGAGTGGAACATATTCGGCCAGCGTACTACTTGGAGGCTTGCCGAGAAAGCTCGACAACCCATGACGGAATCATGGTGCCTTTTCTGGTAAGGAGCCAGACTGTAATCTATTGGAGATCTATTTCTCTGGTAGTCGAGGGGAGGAGCTGGTGCCCCAATCTAGTTGTGGACACTCATGTAGTGTCTATGATCAGATGTTCGCTTCAGATGTTATTGTAGATCACCTAGACCATGAACTCGATTTCCTCTCTCATATTGGGGGGAAGGGGTTACTTTATTGTTGAAGAGCCTTCTTCCCTCATGACTTCCTTATCAGAACCTTTGACCAGGTCATTCACCCATTGGTAGGGGATTGTTAAGCCAACAATTTTGGCTTCCACCTTGAGAGGAGCATACAGAGGAGGTCATAGTTTGGCTCTGCGAATGCCTATGCTCCCAGTACCTCTTGGTACACTTGATTGTCTGCTGGAGGATCTCTGATATCTATCCTGCAACTTCAACATACCCCAGAGTTCCTACTAGTTTAGGATCTAGGTTGTTAAGGATGTCATGAACATGTTGTAGGTTTTGAACAGATACTGATGGTCTTGGAGCTCTCCTATTGGCAGAAGGAGTACAATGACTTAAACATCACTCTGAGTTCTTCACCTGTTCCTCATGACTTAGTGTGCGTGTGGGGGGAGGAATAAGTGAGTTAGTCTGTTGACGTCCACCAATTCTATTACCTCCAGTTCTTTCAGGTGATGCTAGAGAGTTTGCACCATCTCGATCAGTGGGTTGAGGAAAGGTCTGACGTGGAGGATCATGCACGACATCTCGAGTAGTATCACTGATTGTGTTAATCTTGTGCTTCCAGCAGGAATCTCTCTAGGAACACCTATCAAAACTAGGAGAGCCTTTGATCGCTTTGACTAGGAGCTTCCATGAAGAAGAGCGATTGGAAACCATGGTCTCCGGGGCATTGTGTGGTAGACTCTACTTGATACAGTGAATTGCCGATCAAATGGTCAGTGCTATTAGCTTCATTTGACTTTCTATTGGGGCAATTTCATCGACACCGTGACTAATTGTTGGCTGGATCCTGAAATATGTTGGAGCCATTGACGAATATTGGTCACCCATGATTGGATTAAGAGTACTCTAACCATTGGATCGTAGCAACGTGCTTCTAGGACCACAGTTACCGATTGACTGCTCCAGACTTGTCATGGTGCTAAGGCACTCCAGCAAGGTAGGGATGCCTGATTCCCCAAGAGTTGTTGATGACGAGGGTGGTGTGCCTTCTTCTATCTGGTTGACCTTGCTAGTCGCTAGGGCTGGCGACCCTTGGATGGAGGATGATGATAATGAGGCATAGTGTTCCATGGCGTGAAGGCATGCATGCATATTGAGGTTAGCGTAGTCTGCTAAGTCGAACCAATTCTCGTCATCCCAAGTCTTTGCCATGATTACATATGTGATGCTGACGAGAGCAGGGATGAATGGCGATGCAAATTAGAACTTTGAGAGGCTCGGTGTCTTCCCCACTGACGACGCCAACTGTCGACAATCAAATCATTGATCTTACAAATAGTAGGGTACTCTGAGTCTCATAGAAGAATGAAGAGGAAAAATAGGATTATCTTTGTTGCTATGTCGGGATTACAACTTACTGTAATGAGAGATTACAGGAGTGTATGCTACTTGCACTAATACGGTGTGTGATATCCAATCCTCTTGTTCTCTTGATGTCTTTTTGTTGTTTTGATGTCTCCTTCAAGCAGGCCTTAAATAGCGTCAAAGAGCTGTCAGTTGCTTGCACGAACTGGCACCTTATCGATTCCATCCATCTACCCGAGTGAGCCATTGTTGCCAGTGGGAGAAGTTTAATCAATAACTGTCAATCAGTTATTGTTAGGGAAGGAGTGTCTTGGGAGATAACCACAGGGGCTTATTGTTAGAGACATAGGGCCAAACATAGAACAGTTAAAAGGAATAGAACCACATGTGTTCTGTTCCTTAACCACACAGAGCATCGCCCAATGGGAGATCTGTATGTTAGGTTATAGAACATCTGAGTAGTGGCTGGTCAGGTAGGTGAATAGTAATTCTTTGACCATGGGTATTCCAGATATGTTATAGTATAAACTATTATAACACTAATATAATGGTTTTATTACGCTTAAAAAGCTCTTAATGGATTACAGTTTATCGAAACAGGCCAAGATATATGCACAATCCTTGAACAAAAAAGACAAACACTACTCCAAAAAGAGTCATCATAGACGGCTCAAAATTGTCATCACAGACAATTTCTAAACCATCTGAATTTATCACAAGTGGCCATTACAGACAGCTCTCGAAAAGTCTGTGATAAGATACAACATAGATAGTTTTAGTTAAGAACCGTCTATGATAGTCTAATAACTGTCTATGATAGTCTATTATCACGAACAGTTCTTGTTAAGAATCATCTGTGATTGTATTCTAGCGTCCTCATAAATAAGCCTCCTTCAGTTCATCAATATTATCTAATTACTCTACAAAACAACGCAATTCACCATGTCTTCATTCCACAATAAAGTATGAATTTCAACAAGGGCTGAAACCCTAGCTATCCATCAATCATCACAAGAACTAAGGCATCAACAATTAATTTTCACGCGCATGAACACCAAGATTTACATGGCCGAACTCTAGCCATCCAAAAATTTCAGATGGGGGATATATCACGTGCGATAAATGCGAGGTGACGACAGTGCCACCATTGTGTCACAACGGTGACACTGCACAAGACACTCTTACGATACTTAGGACAAAAGTATCTTGTGCAGTGAACTGTGGCGTCACAACTGGAGGTGGAGGAGCTCACAGCGGTAGTCAGCGTCGTCGAGGGGATGGGGCGCTTTGGTTTAGAGGAGGAAGCAGGAATAAGGAGTGGATGAACTAGGAGCAGCAGGAAATGTAGATTCTTAGAGTGAAATTAGGGGAAGGGAGCGGGGGAGTAATAAGGGGCGAGAGGTGGGAGGAGAACGATGTCTGCTGTTCAATGCGGAGAGAATGGATGGGTGAGATCGAAATCTTGAGAGAGATGCCACAGGACGGTGATGTGGCATTATCACAGACGGTTCGGATTAAAAACCGTCTATGATGTATACTGACATCACAGACGGTTCGAAACAAAAATAGTCTAGGATAAGTACAGACATCACAGACGGTTTTTGTTCTGAAGCATCTGTGATATATTACAGACGGTTCAAAACAAAAACCGTCTGTGATAACTAGCTTATCACGGACGATTCTTTCTATCGTGGTGATCTTAGATGGTTCATCTTGTAAAATCGTCTGTGGTAACTTTATTACTGACGGTTTATGTTGAATCGTCTGTGATGAGGCACCCAGGATAACCTTTTTGATAGTAGTGATATGCAATATGGACTAAGAGCATCTCCAACAATCCCCCTAAAAACCCACCCCAAAAGACACCTTTTAGGGGTAGCCCAAAAAATTTGTTAACCTATTTTAGTCCCCTCCTCCAACAGCTCCCCTAAATATATCCTAATAGTATTTTGAATCTGGCCCAACATTAACAACCGGCCTATTTACTTTGCTCGATACCTATTTTTATTAGTGATCAAGTCGGTCCATCCAACCGAATAGAATAGGGAGATTGAACCAATCCCGTGCGTGTGCGTACGCGGACGACGGCCGCCGTATAAATATCAAACGGTGATTAGCCGCAATCAATAATTGAGATGGTGCATGTACGTGACGCGGCGCAGGAATACTCGGTGTCGCGGGAAAGGAAAAATGTGGCGCGAACTTTTTTTTCCCAGCGCGCGTTACGGCGGGAGCGAGGATAGGGGACCCCTGAAAGTTCCCGGTTTCTACCTGGGTTTTGGGAGAGTTTTGGGGAGGAATAGAAATAGGGGGGGTGTTTAGGGGAGTTGTTGGAGAAGACTTTTTACATAATTTCCCAATAATTTGATTTAGGGGGAGATTTAGGGGGATTGTTGGAGATGCTCTAACTAGCGACTACATGTACACCTATGGAACAAGGCAAGACTAGGAAAGCAATGGAAACCATATATTTACATACATATAGGCAGATCAAGATATAATTCAGATATGATACGAGAATTGAGATATGCATGACTAGTTTTTTCATGGATATATGTGTGTGTCTTCTACGGATTTATCATGATTTTTGTTTGGATTTGAGTACCACTGTTTCTTTCTATTTCGACCTTTGCCATAGAGATATCCATCTACCGGTACCATTTTCACGGGACGAATTTCCGAGGAGTTAATTTCTTCCACGCTTCCGTCACTTTCCATATGAGCACTCTTGACCGCTCCCTTCACATAAGTACGTCCACGAAATGCCATGTAAGCAGTGGACGCAGACAATAAATTAATGAAAGGAGTTTTTATATATTTTTAATAGTTATTTGCATAATTTATAAAGTATGGTGATCGATGAATAACACCACGCCGACATGACACAGATTGTTAGGAAAGCTCTATGTTGTACAAAAAGCAGCCAATCAGGCCGTGCTCGGTTGGGTTGAAAAGTTGTGGCTTATGGTTGAAAATATATTGTAGCTGGTTAAAATTTTACTGTAGCTGAAGGTGACTTATTTAGTGTAATTAAATTTAAAAAATGAAAATAGAAAAAATATGTTAGCTCATCTCGGACAACGCAAACGAATACAGGAAAAAAAGAATCGGAAAAAAACTAAAAAAAGCGAAAAAATCATAAAAAGACGAAATTTATGAATAGTGAAAAATAAGGTAGAAGCCAAAAACTGAAACTGAAACGAGCGAGGCCTAAGATACAGGAATGCACTTTGCCAACAAATTAAGATGTAGTAGGAACATGCGCAGATCGAAGCCACAGCCATGCAAAGACAACATTTTAGAGGCCAAATTGAAGATGAAAACACCCTTCCCGCCTTGATTTATTCGTAGTCACATAAAACGGAGTACTATTACACACTACTACACTCATATACAAACGTGGCACGAATTAACCAGTGCTCCTTCACGGCGCCACCATTTGAGCAAACCTAGCCATGGACGCTAGCTTCCACCTCATGCACGCGCGCTCATGCGCAAGAGATGTGCGCCTCCTCGCCGACGCGTCGGATCGCGTTCGACGACGGCACGCACTGTGTGGTTGCCGCCGCGGGAGCGGAAGGCTGTTGCTGCTGCTGGACGACGGCTCTCTTGCAAGCGCCCATGGCGGCGGGCTGGTCTGCGAGGGGGATGACGGGAAGGTTGTCGCAGTTGCAGATCTCAATCATGAAGCCGTCAGGGTCGTGGAAGAAGATCTGGTCCACGTAGATGTCGCCCTCCTCCACGCACCGCTTGATGTATCGGATGCCCAGCTCCTTCAGCCGCCGCTCCACCGCAACCATGCTCTCGCACTGCAAACAGCACAAACCGATGCCATCAATTTTGAGAATTCAACACAATAGTACCAAAGCCTTTACGAAGAGATTCTTTTGGTAAGGAGAGATAAATGGCCCTGTTCGGTTGGGCTGAAAAGCTATGGCTTATAGTTAAAATTACACTATAGCGGTTGAAATTTCGCTGTAGCGAAAGATGGTTTGTTTGGTGTAATTAAATTTAAAAAAAATAAAAATAGAAAAAAAATATGCTAGCTCATTACGGACAACATAAACGAATACGAACAAAAAGAACCGGAAAAAAAACTCAAAAAAACCAAAAATTCAGAAAAAAGACAATTTATAAATAGTAAAAAATAAACCAGAAGCTGAAACCGAAACGAGCGGGGCGAAAACCGGCCTCCATGTAGCGGAAGCGGAATGCAGAGGAGTCCAGTGACATGCACTAGGCCCTAGTCTCCACCGTCCGATCCAAAATGAACAGCCCAGATCAAGCGCTACAGTGAAGGTGGACAGTGATTCTTTGCCCCAGTAGCACGGTATCGACGTACGTGATGTGTCACCTATCACCGTCCACCTTCTTTGTGTGTTGTGCGCATACGGAATCGCTAGTCTAAAGATAAGACGATACAGTCATACCCACACGGTTTCTGTGGGATAATATCTGTTTGACAAGTACTTATCGTGCGTGTCAGACCAATCCATACATCAGCTTGTTGTCTTACGCATCCATAACAGGTAAGACTATTCAGCAGTAGCCTTTAACATGTGAAAATATCTGTTAGATGCAACGCGCGTCGAATCGCAATCAGTTACTAGAGAAAATCAGGTGCCACGACTGTTTCGATCGATCGTAATGTCCTGTTACTCACAGGGACATGTCGGTTAATTGGAGCCCAGGACGCAGACGATGCCTCTTTCATGATCTCATAATGGCGTGCTGTTTTTGATTTTTTATTATAGCTTTTAGCTTCGGTTTGTCCGAAAGCCGAAATTAATATGATGACTTTTCGAAGCCGCTTCTTCAAATAACTTTCTAAACTTAAAATAGTATACGTCGTTCACGTCGACGTCTTCATTGTCCGCTCTTATATTAAAAATATAGATAAAATTATCAACTGTCGTCTAAAAAACTAGGCATTCATGTGGTTTTATTTGGGAAAAGATTTTGAAAAGAGAAGTTAGTTGAAAGAGAAAGTACCCGACGTAAGTGATGGAGACAACCTAACAGCTAGCTAGGCATGCAGAGGCATGTTGGCATTCTAGGGAGTTCCACAATCCAAACATCCTTTTATAAAGAGGTTTTATGGAATGGTGCTTGAAATTCTTAGGGCATCTCCAATGGGTCTATAGCAGCTATCTACAAGAGAGTCCATGTCATCAACTGTCCTACGTGGAAGATATTAAATGAAGAAAGAGAACGCAGCTCTCTACAGCTCTAGAGATAGTCTATAGCGCCAAACGAAGCAACCTCCATAAATTCTGTGTGTGCATGTAAGCATCAAATAGCTATCCTTATAGATAGTTCTTTAGAATGCTAACTTTAGTGTGTACTATATAGATGATGTGGAAGTCTTATAGTTAGTTGCTAGCTATAACCATTGGAGATGCCCCATCTCCAATGGTTATAGCTAGCAACTAACTATAAGACTTCCACATCATCTATATAGTACACACTAAAGTTAGCATTCTAAAGAACTATCTATAAGGATAGCTATTTGATGCTTACATGCACACACAGAATTTATGGAGGCTGCCTCGTTTGGCGCTATAGACTATCTCTAGAGCTGTAGAGAGCTGCGTTCTCTTTCTTCATTTAATATCTTCCACGTAGGACAGTTGATGACATGGACTCTCTTGTAGATAGCTGCTATAGACCCATTGGAGATGCTCTAACTATGTTGCAACATTTTGAAAGTGATAATAAAAAAAGTTGAATGGTCTAAGAAAAAGATATGCGCTGTTCTTAACGCGGAGTTAATGTTTGAAAAGACTAAGCAACAAGTCACTTTAAAAAAACTATGTTTGCTTTTAAGCAATAAGAATTTCTAATTCAGTAAAAGGCACTGTGCAATTTACGTGAAGGATAGAGATCCGTGAAACTATACTAAAATTGTGATCATACGGGAAGATATCACTTATATCCACTAGCGCTAAAAGCCAAGCTATGCACTTTTGGCCTCCTTTTCAACTTATGATTTATGATTTTCTTCAAATAAATAACAAGATAGTTTTTCTGTCATCTTTTCAACGTCTTGTCGAGCAAGCTTTTTCAAATAGTTTATCGGACATTTTAAAGCATATCTCTATGCTTCAAGATTTGTGCAATTCTAATGACAGGGTGACGTATGAAAGCGGTTTCTATATCTGGTAGGGTTCCCTCGGTACTCATAGCCTTTCCACGGAGACCTTTCTGCCTGTTGCAAGCCACAACAATCTTCTCTGTAGAGTGTACGTGCCCAACCAGAAGACGGATCCTCATAATCAATGAAGTCCACTTTCTCTCTTCTGTTTTTTTCATACCTATCTATCTTTGTCAACATACACGTACGGCAAATAAGACATATACGAATGCATGTATCATTGGACAGCTTAACAGGTTCGAAATAAGCAAACTCCTATTTAATTGTGTTTATAGACGTAGGCGACCGAATCTTTTGCTTAATTTGTGGAGAAACCGGAACATGCACCACGGGTCTCGTCTCTCTAATGGATGGATGGGGCTGGGTTGAAAGCTACAATCACATGTGCAGACAAGGGAGCGATGGACGTTAACGACGACGCAGAAGCTAGCGTACAAAACAAGTTAACTTCCCTAATTAAGGAAAGTAATTTGTAACAGTTTTGCTATTGCACAGACGACTGAAATTTTTTTATGTTTCAGTCACCTGAAATTGCACTCTCAATGAACTAAAATTGCAGCCTCCTCCAAAAAAAAAACAGCTGCAACTTTAGGTGATTCAGAGTGCAACTTCAGGTGACCTGAAATTGCACTCTCAATCAACTAAAATTGCAGCCCCCCTCAAAAAAAAAACATGTGCAACTTCAGGTGATTCACCCATTGGTAACATTTGACTATTTTTAAAGAAATTAATTGAATTTCATACCATTCAATTTGCGCCAAGAAGCATACTTCCACCACCTCCATCTCCATCTCCGGCGAACATCCGGTGAGGCTCCCCGTTGTCTTGTTCTCTGACCGTCACCGGTGTCCTCAATGGAGGCATCGAGTTAGTGTTTATGTTTACCGGCTAGGGTTCACTAGTCTGTGATATGAAACTATCACAGAAGGTTCGTATTAATAACCATCTATGAACTTTCACAGACGGTTATTAATACGAACCGTCGGTAATGTCTGCCATTATCACAGACGGTTTGTATTAATAACCGTTTATAAAAATATCACATACGGTTATTTGTATGAACCATATGTCATAGTTGCGTATCACAGACGGTACACGATTCCGCTTGTAAAACCGCCTGTGATAATTACAACACAAACGGTTCTCTTTGAATCATCTGTGATGTAGCCATCCCGTATAGCCTCTTTTGTAGTAGTGGGCGAATCCGAAGGCGCCACTGTTGCCAAAGCCAGGGAGGGAGGCGTGCGGCCACGGGGAGGTAGGGTGGAGGAGGAAGGGGTTGTCCTCGATGTCGGCGGGCACGTGGGATGTGGAAGTGGCGATGGGAGGTGGTCGCCAGCGGTCCTCACGGGGGGGGGGGGGGGGGGGCGACACCGACGAGGAGGAGGGTGGTGGTGTGCGGTGGGTGAGGTTGGCAGCGGCATGGGAGGAGAGAGTAAGGGTGGCAATTTTCCCATGATGGCAAGGCCCTGCGGGGATTCCCCTGTTGGGACGGGGGTCGATCTCCCCCCACGGGGGAACAGGGGCGAGGCTTGCTACGCTAGTGGGGCGGGGACGGGGTCGCCCACCTCTGCGAAGACCCAGTAAAATAAAAAGAATATAATATATTAGAGTTTTTAATATGTAATATTGTATATTTTTCTTGTATATTTGTATTAAAACTTGAATCTGTATGTTATAATATATATTTTGAAGGTATATTTAAAAAAAGTATACCTAGAATAATTATAATGTAATAAATAGAGTCACATTATTATTTTTAAAAAATAATTTAGCCTTTTTTAATTCCCGTGGGGACCGAGAACAGGTCTAATCTCCCCAGTTTAGTCTTGATAAGGCCAGGCTAGCGGGGATTGGGTTGAGGCTGCTGGGGCCTCCCTTGGACCTCTCCGGCCCGTTGATGCTGCTAGGAGAGAGGGAGGAGGAGGAGTTAAGTTAAAGTTATATTTATATAGGATTCGAGAGCTCGATTTGGAATGTTAGATCTCTATCTAAAATTTGATTAATTTTTAATTAAAATAATAGTTGAATTTTCTATAGACAAACCCTTGTATCTTAGCCTCGCCACTCAGCCAGCCTGTGTGGTAAAGATTTTTGTTCATATACAGCCAAGTTAAATTACCTGGAAAGAGATGTGGTTGTCCTTAGGGTTGATCTCCGTCTTCTCAGACAGGCTGTCAGGATCCTCGGCCTGCAGCAGGTGGATACCGATCCCGTAGTTGAACAGCCTTCTCATTCGTCCATGGCGAGGAAAGAGAAAAAAAAGAAGTGATCAGAATTCAGGCATGACCGGCAGTCGAGTTTCATGCACACGATGTAAAAAAGAAATTGACGGTTTTAATTTAATAATTACTCTCGTATGTATGCATGCATGTATACATGTTGAACGACACTGATGGGGGAGATACATATATACGTACCAGGCGCCGCTGAAGTCGAAGGATCCGGGGCGGCGGATGGGGTTGAAGCCGAGGACGTTCATGTAGAAGTTGAGCGACTTCTCCACCGACCTGCACACGATGCTGATGTGGTTCAACGACGCCAGCGGCAGCACGCCGCCCAGCTCGGCGCTCGCCACCGCCATCGCCGCCGTCTTGTTCACCATCCTCACTCTCTTATCAGCTATCAACTCGACTCGATTCGGCGTCGCCGTCCGGCGAATCGGTCACTTTTCCGGCTAGCGATCGAAGAACAAATAATTAAGCACAGAAAAGTGCGAACAAATCAAATCCAAATAACTAGCTACACTACACTTGACTTCACTCGTCAGGAATGGCTAGCTGCTAATGCCGATGGCTGATGATTGGTGAGAGGGTGGCCGACGGGAGGGGGCTTGCTTATATAGCTACAGGGGAGCGGGCCTTTATGGGCCGGAACTACAATAAAAATGACGGAGGTTCACTATTTTTTTTATATATAATTATATGTATATTTTTTAAATAATATTATTCTAAATAGTAATGTGTCTGATAATTTTTAGTATCAATATTTCGATATAATCGATGATAGTGTATGATGATAAAGAAATAGTGATCGAAATGCTAAACAATATGAAGAAACCCGATAATAATATTGGTTAGTTGTAGCAAATTGAAGGAATTAAGGACGAAATCATAGATAAAAGTTGATCGGTATTGGTAAAATATATCATTTGACCTGAATGGTCTGTTGAAAGAGAACAAAATTACTTAAGTATTCAACTAAAAAAGTAGAATGATGAGATGTAAGTTAATGCATTACCTTTTAGTATTTATGTTCTTTTAAGTTTATAAATCGACAAACTACAACATCATTAATAGTTTTTGTCAATTCTTTTTTTCCACATAACAAATAAGTATATCATTCATGAAATCATTATCAAATAATTAAAAAAACTCAATTAGATATTTGTATGATGATCAGTTCAAGAATAATGTAATAGAAAAATACATCAAGTAGCTTACATAGTTGACATTGTGGTCAAATACTATAATTTTTTCTCCGATTTGTGATAAGTTAGACCGGTATTCCCAAAAATCAAAATTGAAACCTTAAATCTTAACCTACGATTCAACAAAAATCAATCAACAATCATCACATTGAAACTCTAACTCATAAATTTAGCCCACTATTCTTGAAATAAATTGAAAGAATTGAGAGAAATTTAGAGCAAAGTACATACTGATCAGGTGAACCTAAACTTCCTTTACCCAGCGAGGCAACAGGGACTAGGTGGCGTCGCGACGAGATGGCAAATCAGGGCGGTCGGTGGCGCTAATTTCTCCCATTCTCTGACAACCAGGCGTTGCCTGGCTGGATGTAGCTAGCTGTGCGACGGACGTAGTGCACATCTTCTGGCTGACCATGCGAGATGATGAACAGGCGTCAAAGGCTGCTACGAGGTGACACGCTTTGGGATTGGTCAAATGGAAGCTATGGCCTATTGCGGTCCTCTCTCTTAGGCTGGTTCAAGAGCAAGCTCAGCTTCTTGTTGTTGCGTTATGGGCTAAGAGAAGCGGATGTTCCTCTTAGACTGTTGTTAGCTACTAAAAATTTAGCTTGCTAGTGCTCTTTTCATTGAATTTCAAGAAAGGAATCGGATGCATCGAGTTTGGGTGGGGGTTTACATATGAGCTAGAGGTGTTGATCCTTACTAAAAAAAATTTTGAACCTGGTGTCCTGTAACACTGGGCCTTAACTTGGTTCCATCCATGCAGCTCGTGACACGTGGCTCCATCTAGACTGTTCGATCGATGCCCTTGACTCACACGTTCCCTCCATCTCATCGCCCTACGGCGAAGCTACCTGCATGACACCGATCGATACGCACAAGTAATAGCTAGCTCCAGAAATTAAAGCAGATGCAAATCTCTACTCCTTAAAAGAAGGAGTTCAAGGTGATGGTGAATTCTACACCCCACTCCACCTCACGAAACCTGCGCTGCCCCACTGTACCCCCGCCCCCCGCGCGAATCCCGCGCCTCCCACGTTCTCCCCCGTCTCCCCCTCCGCGTCTCCCCCGGTTCTCCCACCTTCTCCCTCGTCTCCCCCTCCGCGTCTCCCCCCGATTCTCGGCGCCGCCTCCTCCCCTCCATCCTCCGCCCTCGCCTCGTCCCCTCCCTCATCCGCCGCTCCGCCCTCGCCTACTCCTCCCCACCCCGCGCCGCCGCCGCCTCCTCCTCCCCCAACTTCTTCGCTCTGCCGCCGCCTCCTCCGCATGGCCCGCGTCGCCCCGCCTCGTCGTCTTGCCGCTTCACCCGCCGCTCCCTCCTAAACACCCCTCCGCCCCCACCCTCCGCCCCCGCCTCCGCCTCGCGGCCACGCCACCCCCCTCCCCGCCCGCCGCTGACGCGGTCAACTGCGTCGGAACGGGCACCGACGTCGAGTGCTTCGTCGACCGCCCGGACTCGGGAGTCAATCCCCTCTTCGTGCGGCCCCTCGAGGCGGAGGCCTAGGAGGAGGGGGTCTCGGCGGCTTCCCTTGTCGCCTACCGCCGGCCTCGCCTGCGCGTGCCGCGCGTCCGCCGGCCACCGTCCTCGCCTGCGCGCGCCGCGCGTCCGTCGGCCGCCGTCCTCGCCCCTCACTCCCGACGCGACGACGCCGCGGTCCGCCTGCTGCACCTGCACGACGCCACTACGGCGCCGCCCTCGCCTGCACCGCCCGCCTCCCAGCCTGCACCGCCCCGGTGCCCCCTCCTTCCGGCCTGCGCCGCCCGTCTCCTGGCCAGCGCCACTCCGATGCCCCCCTCCCGGCCAGCGCCGCCCCGACTCCCCTCCCCCCTCTCCTCTCGGATCTCGGCCAACGCCGCCTACTAGGCTCGCCCTCCTCCGGACGTTCCGGCTCCCGGCCAGCGCCCCCCTCTCGGCCTGCGCCGCCCGCCTCCTGGCCTGCACCGCCCCCCTCCCGGCCAGCGCCGCCCCGACTCCCCTCCCCCCTCTCCACTCGGATCTCGGCCAGCGCCGCCTACTAGGCTCGCCCTCCTTCGGACGTTCCGGCTCCCGGCCAGTGCCCCCCTCCCGGCCTGCGCCGCCCGCCTCCTGGCCTGCACTGCCCCCCCCCCCTCCCGGTTGGCATTTTCAATGGTAATGCATCTAACACACTCAAAAATTTTCATAATTTAAGCTTTTTACAGTATATATTGGATATCACCTGTAATCCAGTGTGATAACTGGATGATTGAGCACCTGTGATCCAGACACCTTGTTGTCAAAATTTACAGGGGTGATTAGAACAGTTGTATGTAAACAAATGCTAATGAGTGAGCATGAGAATTCTATTTGACAATAGTAGTAAAAATGAAGTGGGAAGAAAAACAAAGGTGAAGGCACCAGGTATAAAAAAGAAACTTATTGAATTAAGTGATCAGGTACATATGATAAACTGCATTAAGTGATCAGGTGCATATGGTAAACTGCATAAGATGCACCATGTTTCTTATTTTTCTGCATGCCTTTAAAATCATTCAATGCACATGTAGAACCGACAGGCATGAAAATAACTTGGACCAAGCTATTATCTTTAAGCAACTAGAATGATGTGCCTCTTTGAGTGCAAGGTTTCAAGATAAAGATAGCAGCAAGAGCCTCTTTAATGCTAACATCCAGATCGATGGGTAGCCTTCTTTCGGTTTGAGTACATATTTTCAACCGTTTTAGTGTAGGGCTGTTCTAGCGAGGTCTGTACCAATCCTTCTGCCTACAAGAACAATCTTTTTTCCTTGTGTGGTTTATTACATCATAAAAATGTTTGGGTTACAATTTTTAAATGCTAGGATCAGAGTACTAAATGTAATGAAGGCCTTTCTTCACAACATTTGTGTTATTCCTGCATAGCAGGGAATATACATCCTGTTCTTATGCATGCTACCAACAGAGGACTCTCTTGAGCACTCAGGTGTTATCACTTGAAAACTTGAAATTGAGGCAGACATCTAGAATCCTTGACCAAATCACAAAAATAACATTAATGTCACCTATTCAAAATTTGATCTGTTCCTTGATCAGAGTTCAGATGAAATTGGACTTAAGCCCTTCCACTGATTATTGTGCTTTGGTAGTAGCTCAGCTGAAACGTTGTTGATTTAACAATTGTTGAGTTATACCATGATGAAGTTTCGTATTATTGCTATTATCCTTGTATTGTATTGAGGCACCATGTTGAAGTTTCGTATTATTGCTATTATCCTTGTATTGTATTTGAGGCTTAAGAGACATCGACTATCAAATGCTTTCCTTTGTTGTAGGTTTTTGTGATGCGGAGTTTCGTAGGTTTTTGTGATGCGGAGTTCATTGAGCAGTAGAATGAATCAAGCAATACTGCAGCTGCGCAAGCACCAACCAATGAGCGGCGAAGGTTTTGACAGGGGCACCAGTTTCTCAACTTCTTTCTTGCCTGCATGGTGTTTGCTTTTGTTATATCTTGGCTCTTTCACTTCAATGTCCCCGGCTGAGCCTTGTTGCAGAGTTCTTAATAAAATCTTCCAATCCATTATTTTTGGTGAAGTACTGACCAGTATCATAAAAATGTGAAAAGCAAACTAGGCTGAACTGAGCCGAAAATTTGAAGAGCGCTGGTTGCGTGAAGGATGGTGCTAATTTTGTACAAAGTTCGTGGTTTTACATCCAGGAAAAAGGACGGGTGGGCTATCCTCTAAAGATTGGTACATGGTGCACATTTGTAATCGATTGTGGAGACGAAAGCAAAGAATGGAAAGATCTCATGCTTCGTGGCTTAATATTCGCATGGACCGAACAAGTTTTTGTTACTATGCTTATTAAATGTCCTCCGTTCGCTTGCATTTTCCTTACAATTCAAAGTTTCAAACGGCACATGCCGTTCCTTGTAGGAAGGCGACCTGAAGTCCTGGGACTGCGTCTTGTCTACGATAGCTACTCGATGGAATTGGTTTGTCCAAGAAGGAATAGGCGACGCACCCGGCAACATCAGTTCGGAGATTTTGCAAGTTTAAATGACCAAGGTTGTTATCGGAGTAATCGCAGAGCGTTGGTGGGAGTGCAGAGAGTGACATGCACCTTGCGGGATACAAGGACGCAATCACCCGAGGTACATGAAGGCCGAGTTTATGCGCTTATGGTTCCTTCTAAACAAAATAGATTTTTCTTTGTTATTTTGAAACAATTTATCAAGATAGATTTTTAGAATTAACTTATCAACTTATCGATATTCAATTTATTGACATAACCGTCTGTGCTAAGGGCAAAAATTATATGCCAGTCATAAGATGTACACACCGAATATGCTGTTAATCGCAGGATATTCTTCAAATTGGCGCCGTTTGTAAACGCAAATTAAATTACAACCAGTTGAACTCAAAACCATATGTTTGCTCTTTTTAATTACTAGCTGAATGTCCGTGTGTTGCTACGGATTTAAAAAAATTAGAATATATTTATATGCACGTTCTAACAAATTTTAGCACTCGTTAATTTTAAAACATATAGTATGATAAAATTTTAAAATCCGTAGCAACGTACGGGCATTTAGCTAGTGGCGCCAAAAATATGAATTCATGCCACTCTTGTGGCACATCGATAGCTACGACCTCTTCTCAGTTCTCACTAGCTGCTATCTCCTCATCAGTCATCACTGTTCACTTATGGCGTGGGTACGTTGTCTGCTAGCTAGCTCGAGTTCCAGACATCTCCAGAGGCGCAGGCCGGGCCGTTGAGGAGCAAGATCCGTCACGACTTCAATTAAGCAGCGAGAGATCACTACATGTGACTAAGGCGCTGTTGGTATTAGTTTAAGTTTTTGGTTTTTATTTTGGAAAAAAAAAATCAAAAGTTAATATGCACATTTGGCTTCTTAAAGTAATTTCTTCACTTCTCTCACTACCGTCTCTCTCCGGAAATAAAACAAATGTCACGAGTATATCATGCACCCCACTCCTATCGTGCGTACATATCTATCCATTACTTTCTTTCACCGCTTGCATTTTCTTTCTAAAAACTACTTCTCTTTCTAAAAATCACTTCTTTCAACAACTAGTATTCATTGAATGCCCCTAAGCTATCATAATGATGCCTAATTTGATAGAAAGTTTTTCCATACTGTAATTACTTTGCAAACAAATATGTCATTTGTTATTGAGTTGGATTATTCCGTGATCATAGTTAGGGCTGCTAATGGGCCAAAATCTGGTCCAAATCCAATCCAAATTGAGAAGGATCTGGTCCAAACCTAACCCAAATTATGTAAGCCTAAACATTAGCCAAGCCCAAAAACAGATCTAGGCCTTAGCTTGGACCAAGCACCTCTACTTTCTTACCTTCTTAGTTGTCTAATTAGATCAGCTATTATCTACCTTTAGTAATTAGTACAAAAATATGAGACCCAAAGCCTGGTATAATCCATCCCAAATCTAATCTAATAAAGAAAGGTCCAAATTTAATCTAATCCAATTACAATTTTGAGCCAGCCTAGTCCAAAAGCCTAGACAGGCCCAAGCACATTAGCAACCCTAATCACAGTACATGTAGCGGGTGGGATTACACCAAGTCTCCAACATGCAATCTCCTACATGCGCACCGGACATTGCATGTAATCAGATTATGTGAGACCATGTGGAGGTCAACATATAGTGTGTGACAAGTATTTAACTTTGATTTGCAAGTTTTATCGCAGGTTGAGTTTGGTTTTGAAATTTTTCTGTTTTCAGAGTTGCTATTAGGTTTTAGCCAGTCTGACTGGCTCGATAGCCAGGGCGGTCCGGTCCTGTGCATTTCTTCAGACCTTAGTGCAGACTGGCTGGCCATGGCACGGTGGTCAAATCGGCTTTATGCAAGGTCAGTGTGCTCATGGAAGCTAGTCGTTGAAGTGATCTCCGACCAGTATGGTCATGTAACCACCCTCCAGCCAGTGTGGTCGTGTAACCGAGCTCCAACCAGTGCGGTCGTGGAGTAAGTTTTCATCAGACTGATGGCTATGGAACGGTTAGATCGGTCTATGGAGAGTGGTTTGATCGCCATAGGGAGAGTGGTCAGACCGATGGCCCAAGGGCTGACATGTCTTAGGGTACCCTAGGCATGTTTAGGGTGTCCAAAAAGGTTCTGGAGAGGCCAGACATGTCTAGGGTGTTGATGAGTTTGGAGTTGAACATGTTTGAGGAGTGTGTTGCCAAGAGGGTTATGCCTACATGTTGTGAGGTGTATGTGGAGGCTATGTGTGATATAGTTAAATGAACCATGTTGGTCTTGAGTTTGACTCATGGCATGGGAGCTATGAGGGGTTTGAGTGTGTCCATGGCATGGGTGCCGGTGGTTGTTATGTTGAGTTGTATGATGCATAACTTAGCTAACGCGAGTCAAGTGCATAGAACTTGTGCTCAGAATAAGATTGCTTTGTCTTTGGATGTGCAGGTTGTTTGGAGAGCAGCAGTGGTCAATGGCAATAGACCGGGACTAGGCGGGAGAACCAATGTCCATTCAGTCAGGTAAGTCCAGGTAACGCTACGTGGCTCAAGCGGGAGGAATAAAAGAGACAAGGATCATAACAAAGCGAGTTGGTGCATGTGGTGCGCTAAGTGATAAGGCCGATTGTCAGACCCGGACTTTTCAATCCAGAATCTCCTGTGTTTCTCTGCACTATTCCCTGGATCAGTAGATAGTGCACATAGGTACATTGCTGAATCATGTCATACATCGCACAGATAATAATATTACAGAGTTTAAGTTGCACCACGTCGGGTGACAGTTTACAAAAGGGCCGACTAGGCCAAATGTCTTCATTACATTCAAGCAGCGAAAACAGAAGCAAAAGTAAGACCACGTCCACAAGCAAGCGACTGATGGGTAATGTGTGCAGTATATATCTCCGGGAATCCGATAATATATGTGCACACAATGCCTTGGGTCAACTTGTCTATGGCTAGAAACGAAGCCTACGCCCTAATTTCCTTCGTTGATTCTCCCTTCAGTTGCAGGGGTGTCTTCGTGGGCATAATGATCCTGCGTCTCTATTTTGGGTAATGCGAGTGTGAGCACAAATTCACCGTGCTCAGCGAGCCAACACACAGAATGCAATATTTAGCATGCTCAGCTTATCAAAGGAAGGTTGGGCTTATTTTGTTTTGCGTAGAGTGCTTTTGAATACAATTACTTAAAAATCTCTAAGACCTAGCAGTTTAAAATCCAAGACTTAGAGTTTGTAAAATAGACCAACATAATAAAGACACAGATCCCATCCACCATTACATGGCATCTGCACCATATAGCATCTTTCAGTGTTATAGCCGCTTAACTTACCACTGGGACGACACCCAGGACAACTCAAATTAGGGCTTTCCGTTGCCCTCCATATTTCCATTTTCCCATTCTCTAAACATTTTTAAATAGAACTATATCTAGTTAAGTTTCCATGTCTGCCCTTGACCGTGGGCACGGCTATTCGAATAGTTTTGACTACAGAGTTTGTACACTTTCACCACAAGAGACAATCAACTCGTTAACCCGCATGATTCCTTAGACATGTGGTTGAGTAGACCATCACAGTGACTGTTCAGATTATCTAGCCTCTTTCGTCATCTCACCTTATGGAAAACTGCCCACTTGCGGTGGGTCCCATCCATGCACGGGATGTTTCCCACGGTTACTAGCGTTATTCGGGCTCCACTCCCCTCAGCGCTAGTACGACTGGGAAACTTCACCCTCCACTCGGTGTCCCTTTAGGCCTTCTCTTGCCCTTACTCGACCACTTCGATCCACTACCGGTGAGATGAGTCCGGGGGTTTCGATAAAACTACTTAGCCCAGTTGTATTTTACAGACTTGTGGTTGTACTGTTTTACACGGGATAACATGACAAGATTCAGTCCTTAGGGCTACCTGGATGGTTCTACCACATTTCATATTTTGTGCGTCCACTTCACCACATACCAGCCCCCAGTCCATCCATCCAGGTAGTTAAGCATTGTTGGGGTTTTTCAGGAACATAAAATAATGAATCAATGTACTCCAGTCATTCCCACCATGACTGCCCAAAACAATTCATATTTGCAAGAGTTGATTTTGGGGCATTTTTGTACCCCCATTTATCTAGCAATACTAAGCAACACAATATATTAAGGACTTAATTGCAAAGTATACATTAATTCAATTTCCTAAGGTGACAAAGTTCATACATTCAAAGATGGCAATGGATTAATAGTAGCAAGCATAATATTGGGAGCATAACTAGCAACTTTGAAAACTAAAGTAATTTGTCACATGAAATAATAGCATGCATGTAGATACTTTAAAAGAAATTAACATTGCATAAACATGGGTTCAACATGGTCAAAGTGTTAACTCGCCTGGGTCAGAGGGATCGGGGTCTTGATTTTCTTGAGCTTCTAGGGTGATTGCCTCGGCCTCTTCCTCTTGAGTCTCGTATGCTATTTTATCGTGCGTGACATTCAAATAAAAAGAAAAGCAATAAATCACTGAAAATATCACCATAAATTCAAATGAACTCTAAAAATCATGATTTCAGTTCCATTGGGTAGATCTTGAATTTAGATGAATTTAGAAATTTGTCTCACTCGATTTGGAGTTAAATTGAATAAATTATGCTCATTTGAAGTTCTCAGTCCACTGAAATTCCAGAAAATAAAAATTATCTAACAGGTGGGTCCCACTGGGTATTTTTAATTCTTTCACATTATTTTTATTTCCATGTACTGTATCTATGATAGGTGGGACCCACTTATTTTTATTTTATTTCTAATCCGGGGTGCCACTGACATGTGGGCCCTACTGTCAGTGGGCTGCTCGGGCTGCAGCCGCTGACGGGTGGGGTCCACCTGTCAGCCCGGGAAAAATTAGAGAAAACTCAACCCGGTGCTGCGGAGCCGGAGGCTCGAATGCACGCGGCCGGGGAGTCGGGGGGAGAGGAGGAGTAACGCTGCTAGCCAAGTGAGCCCAAGGGTGTTGCTTACCCCTATAGGGGAATAAATCCCCTTATACCGACCTGGCGGGGGAGCTGGGCAGAGAGGGTCGGGGGCGCCGGCGCCGGCGGCGAAGGGTGGCCGAAGGTGTGCGGTTAAAGGGCAAAATGGAATGCCTGGCTTGCGGTGATGCCGATGGGGGTGCTGGCGAGGTTCGAGAAGCTCGGTGGCGGGCCGACAGCGAGCAGTGGCGGCGGTTCAGAGAGGAACGTAGGCGCCGGCGAGGTACGAGTCTCGAGGAGCTTGGGGAAGGCCGGGGATGAGCTCACAACGCTCTGGAGAGGGCTTGGGCGGGAGGAATTGGAGTTTCTATGCGGCAATCGGCGGGGAGCCTGGTGGCCGGCGGTGGGGAAGAAGAGCGGGGGCTGGCGGTGAGGGAGCTCGAAATCCCGATTGCGCGGAGGTGGAGGTAGCCTGGGGTGTGGGGAGCTCATGTGCTCTTCGAAGGCTCTTATAGTCGCGCGGGTGGGGCTGGCCTCGGGACGGCTCCCGTGCAGTCCCATCGGCGAGCGGCGGAGCAGGGGAAGATGCTGCGAAAAAGGGCATGATTGCCTGGGGTGCTCGAGGCGTGACAGAGGAAGCTGGCGCCGCGCGCGCGTGACGAGACCGGGCGGTGCGGGCGAGAAAAAGAGGCGGCGACCGTTGGTCCGACACGGGCGTCTGTCGGTCCGCGCGGGGAAGAAAAGGCACAGTGTGGCGCCCGGGTCCACGAACCAGAGAGGGAGGGCGCGGGCGGAGGCGGGGCCACACGCCAGAGGGAGAGGCGCGCGTGCGCGGGGTGGGCTAGGCCACGCGGCCATCACGCGCAGATTGTGGGGGAGTAGCTGGGCCGGGCCGGCCTGGCTCTAATCCCCCCTCTCTTTTTCATTTTTTTTGTTTTGTTTTTGCTTTTTATTATCAATTTCTTTTGCTATTATCTCTATTTGTACATATACATTTCTATTCCCCATTTACTGGCTATTCCCCTAGATGCCTTATTCTTATTTTGTATGGATTTATATATATGTGTGTATATATATTTATATATACATATATAAATGTTGACCTTTTTAATTTGCTTGCCCCTTTGCTATTCATACCATTATTTTCATGGATAAGATTTTATGCTTAATTAAAATTCTTTCCTTATATTTTATGGATCATCTTTTCATATTCTTATTCTAGATTATAACTCCCTAATGTTTTTAACATGTTTGTCTCTTTTTGATTCTTTGAATTTTTAAAACCCTTTGCCAAATGTTCAAGAGAACAATATAAACTCCAAATTTAAATGGAATACATTGCAAAATAATCAAAAACTTCACATTTCTAGAATTTCATTTTTCGGGATGTTACACCGATGCACATAGAGATGGTTTGGGAAGATCGAATGTGTGAAGATGCGACGGCTAGTAATTAGGCACTACAGACTATGTGTCAAAGCATATAGAGATGCTTTGATGGATTTGATTGGCATTTTGGGCTATTGAAGCCTTTTAGATGAGCCGCTTTGAAAAGCATACGTGTGTGTATAAAATCTATTATGATATTAGGCTAACGAGTTAGCCTATGTAAGTGGATGGAACCCATCAAGAGGTGCTGATTAGGGTTTCTTGTGAGCCTCCATATAAGGAGGGAAATGTGTTGTCTTAGGTGTTAAGTCTTTTGGAGAGGCTTTTGGAAGAGTTAGGTTAGGGTTTTCAAAAGGGAAATTGTGTGTGTGTGCTTCATGAAGAGGGGGCGTTGTCCTCCAAGAGTGAAGTGACTTTAAACATTCAGCTCTAAGTAAAATAAAGATCTAAATTTCATCCAAGTGAGTTTTGCCATGAATTTCTCCTTGTGCTTTTATTTGCTTGTTTTCTTGTTTAGATTTCCTCCTTTCTTGATCTTGTTGGTTCCCAAGGATGTGTGATGATGAAAGAACCTCCTAGAGGTTAGATCTTATCCATCTATGCAACCCTATAGTAAGATCTTAGTGTTTGCCTCAGTTTTCCAGTTTTGATATAATCTACTTTGTTTTGGGCAAAGGTCAAAACTTTGAGTAGCTTATCAATTCATTGATGGAGTATGTTCATTGCACTTTGAGGAAGCTACATTTCAAGTCATTTTGTTGATTAGATTAGAAGCTAGGTCTTTTTGAGTTCTTGGCAGTGGGCTGTTTTTCTATTCTAGAATGATGAGAGGACAGACTGCTGTTACTCGAGCAGTTAGACTGCCCAGGCTCAGTTAATTCGATGTGGTGTCTGTGGTCAGACTGGCTAGTTAATACTTTGGTCTGTTTGTTGCTTTTTTGTTCCCTTAGCTTGTTGGCTTCCGTTTTGTGCTTATTTCCGCTGTGCATATGATCTTATTAGCTTCTCATAACTAATTGAGTAAAGAAGCCAAGGGAGGTTGATTTTGTAGAAGTTGAAAAGGGGCAAAGATCATTAACCCCCTCCCCCCTCTGATCTCCCTAATCAGTTCTACGAGTGGTGTCAGAGCAATGTTTGCTCTTTTAATATCTTTACCGGTCTTGAGCATGGCGACTAGTGGTGTTTCAAGCAAGTCTTTGTCATATTCTCTTCTTGTGATTTTTTTGGCCGATGACCATGTGTGGCATTCTTTTATGAAAAATTTGGCAAGGGAGAAACATGTTAGCTGTGGCTTGCGTGGCAACCTTGGCTACTTTACCTCCATGTGTTCTAAGTTTAAGGAGGAGATACTTGGCAAGCTCAAGGTGGAGAAGACACCTAATGATGGGCCCAAGGAGGAGAATGTATCAGATGGCATGTGTGGAATTTGCTATGAGGAGTATGCCAAGGATGATCTTGAAGATGAGAAGCTTTTCGAGGATGATCTACTATATGAGCTAAGCAAGGTGACTAAGGAGAAACACATTAAGAGCTTGTTGCTTCATAATTCCAAATCGAATGCTCTTAGTAAGAAAATGAAAAGGTTAGAAAAAGCTAATTCCACACATCTTAAGCAATTAGAAAATGCTAGGGCCAAAAATCATTGAGATTAGAGCTAGTCCTTGCAGCATGTGCTTAGAGTATGAAAAATTGCTTAATGATGGTTTAGTCTCTTGCAATAATTGTGTTGCTTACAAATGATGTTGATGATTTGCATTGTTTTGAGCACTAGGGAAGCATCATTGAATTCTCACACTTCTTGCTTGCTTTGAGAAATGGAGTTGACCCTTTAGGAAAAGTGTGCAATGATATGAGTGCCAAGTCATGTGACTCTTGCATTTGCCTCCACTCCGAGATTGATATTTTGAAGATTTCTTTAGTTTCTTTACAATCGGAGTTGAATTCTTCTCATATTGAGCATGAGTCATTTCATGTTGGCACTTGTGCCATTGCATTGAGTAGCTCTTCCTTGGCAAGTTCAACTCCTGTTGGGTCTTTCAATGTTGTCCATGGGATTTCTAAAGACAAGGGAAGTACCATTACACCTTTTGTAAGAAAGATGGATACATTTTTAAGTTTTGCTTCTGCTGTGTGTCATCGAGCTTTTAGAGACACACATCGCTTACCTCATAGCATGTGTAAACCTAGTGCTGACACAAGGGTGAGTAGAAATAGTGGCTTTTCTAGCTTGTCCCAAGGGACTTCTCCTATGAGCGTCAATGGTGCTTTGTCTTTTCGGACCGTGTCTCCTAGTAGACATTAACACCATTGCTCATTTTGGAAGAAGGATGTGCATAATGTAGAATTTTGCTTTCGGTTTGCTAAACGCATGTATCAAGCTCGTGCTTCTAAATCTCCAAGTGTATATAGTCTTTCATGACATGAACACTAAAGAGCCTAGCATGATGACTCACCTTGTTGAGTGAGGGTGTCTTTGATCCATTTTCTGGAGGTTTTGGATAGCATTGTGGACTTTGTTTCAATGGCTTTGGTTTTAATCTACAAGCTGCCTAAAGGCATGGTTTTTGCCGTTTTCCTAGAGGTGAACCTTGTTTTCCCCCATCGAGGTGCGCACCTACGATAAGGATTTGTGAGTTCACTTAGTGTTTTGTTGGTCTCATTATGGTGTTTTTAGTCAAGGCCTTTGTTGCTTTCCTAGAGATGGCTTTCATTTTCCTCATCGAGTTGTCCACTCACGGTGTGCCTCCAAGGATATTTTTTAATCTTCTTGCATGAACCATCATTTGCATTATGCTAACTCACATAGTGTTTAAATACTTTTATTGGTTGTGTGCAGTTTTGGGTTCCCAAGTATTTGTTTATTAACCCTTCAGGATCTATTACTTGGGCATCTTGTGCTTTTCATGTGTAGGTATCTTGTGCTTTTCATGTGTAGGTACTGGAGAAATGGGATGGAGAACAAGAACTTCAAGGGTTTTGGTCTTTTGCTTCGTCACGTGATTGACACATTTGATGATTTTACATACCCTTTGATGGCCTCCAATAGACATGTGCTTTCATGTATGGCATGTTCAGCTACATTGTGAGCTATCTTATACTCTCACGCCTTTACATTCATGATTTTCATTCTTGGTGTGTTTGTGCTTGTCTATGTGCTTACTTGTATAATATTGGCATGATTTTCTCTTCTTGTACTTATTATCATGCCTTTGGGAGTTTGATGCTGGTTTATCCATGTTTTGGCTTAATGTTCATGATTTGTGAATGTATGAGTTTTTCTTGGGCTCTCATCATGCTCTTATCATGCTCTTGTTGACGTATTACTTTCAGTATTCATATGCTTACTTGATAGAGGTGGCAATGGGTACCCGAAACCCGAGTACCCGATGGGTTTTAGCCGATAAGGAGGTGGGTATGGAAAGATATCTTCACCCGCGGGTATACTGATGGGCAAAAATATCTACCCATTGGGTAGAGCGGGTGCCGGTACGGCTGTATATTACCCGTGCCCGCATACCCGTGGGTAAAATATATCCGCATACCTTATCAATTCAGCCTAGTAGCCTACTCATGGAGGGCCCGGTGAAAAGTGCAAAAACAACTTATTAGATGTTAATACGTCTCTACTCCGAAAAGTTACACTGTTTCTTACATTTACATATTGCCCATAAACAAAAGCAAGCTATATATATTCTTGTAGAACAGAGACTACGCTAGCATACAGTGGAAGACCATAGTAGGAAATTATGTGCTTCATGGTGGCGAATTTACACATTACTAAGAGAATTTTGTACCATATTAATCATTTGGCATCAACATTAAGGAAAAGAACTCAACAAATAAGTAGCCGATACTCTAGAATAAGCTAAATAGAAAGAGGAAAATTTTAGTTCCAAATTGCACAAGATGATACTTCAGCAAACTAATCGGGTATGGGTTACCCATCGGGTATAAATACCCGCGCGGGTGCGGGTACGGGTAAGTTTCTATACCCGTGTGCAGGTACGGGTATCGTAGCGGGTAGAGTTATATCTGTCGGGTGCGGGTATGGGGTGGCTATACCCAGCGGGTATGTACCCGTTGCCACCTCTATTACTTGATATCCATATTAGCATACATTATCCATGATTTGTCCAATGTCATATTTATGCATACATGGTTTTGTGCCTTCCTTTCCACTCATTCTTACTCACCAGCTCTCTCTCTCTCTCTCTTGATCTCTTAGTGCTATGTCTCCCATGGAGAATGGTACGTTGTACCCACTGTTGTAGCTATGTTACAATAGTTGACACCATTCGTGGGGACTGTGCAAGAAGTTGTGCAAGGAAAAGCACTAGAGAAGGCTACCACCAGAGTGCTCATGCCACAAGCACCCCAGGTGCTGCCATATCTGGGGCTACTTCCAACGGCTGCCCCATCGCACCTGCAGAGGTGGAGCAACGTTTCTCATCACCGGACACCAAAGAGTCGGCCTCTGTGTGTGACGTAGATCGGCTCTGAGCTGTAGAGGTGGAGTGGTGTTTCTCATCACTAGACACCAGGGAGTCGGCCTTTGTGCATGACATAGACCAGCTCCGAGCTACAGAGGTGGAGCGGCATTTCTTGTTGCTGGACATCAGGGAGTCAGCCTCCGCGCATGGCAAAGACATGCTCTGGCCATCAGCCATAGCTTGTCAAGCCTCTGTGACTCTGTCCGACCACCTCATGGTCATAGACGCCTGTCCAACCACCTCATGGTCAGAGACTTTGTCCAACCACTACGTAGTCATAGATGCTTAAGGCTTCATTAATGACCGCATCGTGGTCAACTATTCATCGACAATTATGACCTTCTCACGGTTGAGACTTTGTTGATACCAGTCCGAAGCGTTTGGATGGAGCGCCCGCTCTAAAGCCTTCATCTTGCTGCCGACTTCGTCGACACATATCGCACCATAGGTGATGTTGTCTAACCCCTCGAGGTCAAATCTTCATCGACGCTCATATGACCACCTCGTGGTCGTGACTTTATCGATGCTCATCTGAGTCGTGACTTCATCGGCCCTTGATCGACTCCTCGTGGTCATGTCCTCATAAGCCTCGGCTCCGCTAGACTTCACACGGCCTCCGCTGGCCTCCGTCAGACCTCATGTGGCCTTCGCTAGCCTCCGTCGGACTTCGTGTGGCCTCCGCTAGCCTCTGTTAGACTTTGCGTGGCCTCCACTAGCCTCCGTCAGACATTGCGTTGCCTTTACCGGCCTTCGCGCCCTCCGTCCTCTGTCGGTCTTGGCTCCGTACCTCTAACTTCATCATCCTTGGCTCTGCTAGACTTCGTGTGGCCTTCGCTAGCCTCCGTCGGACCTCCAAACGGAAGGGCAAATAGAGAGAATTAACCAGTGCTTAGAATCTTATTTGAGGTGCATGGCCTTCAATGAACCCAGAAAATGGATAACCTGGTTACCATTAGCAGAATGGTGGTGCAATACCACTTTCCAAACATCTCTTAAGGTATCACCCTTTTAGTCCTTGTATGGTTTCCCACCTCCTTTAATTAATGAAATAGCAGTTCCCGGACCTGGAGAAGAGGAGGCTAGAAACTTCTTAGCAGAAAAACAGACAATGCTCAGCCAGCTGAAGGAAAATTAAGCTCAGGCTCAGTCAAGAATGAAGAACTATGCTGACCTGAACAGAAGTGAAAGAATGTTTTCAGTAGGGGATATGGTATATCTAAAAATGCAACCCTACCAGACAGTAGCGTTTGGGTTGAAGCAAGCTTTGAAGTTGGCTAGCAAATTTTATGGGTCATTTCATGTTATGCAGAAAATTGGTAAAGTGGCTTATAGACTACAGCTTCCTAATGGGGTGGGCATTCATCGTGTGTTTCATGTTAGTCAACTTAAGAAACACTGCGGACCTAATGTCATTCCAAGTCTAGACTTACCATTGGTGGGAGAAGATGGAAAAATTGAGACTGAACCTGGTAGCTGTGCTGGAGACTAGAGCTTTGCCAAGGAACAATATTCTGGGGACGCGGCTTCCCTGTCCCTATGACCATGTTCCTGACCGTGTCCCCCCCCCCCCCCACCCCCACGTGGCGTCAAGCTATTGGCCAATGCATGAGACCCACAAAAAGCAGAACAAATAGTATGCTGCCACATGGCAGAGAACACAGGGAAGCCATTTTCATATTCTGGTGACACAATGGCTGATTCAATGGCTCAACCTTCCACTGGAGAATACTTCATGGGAAGACGTAGATTTCATTGGAGGTACCTTTCCTGAATCATCAGACTTCAGAAAACATTTCGGCCTTCAGATTTCAGGTGAAGACAAGCGGTCCAGATTACAGGATACCTCTTTGAATTGGATCGACGGCTGTAAAGGTTTTTAGTAAACACTGTGGAAACTAATCGCAACGTCATTACCATGAACAGGGTTACGGAGCTTAAGCAGCATTGTAATCTTGTCTTTGTTTTTAAGTTGGGTTTGTGTAAACATATATACACTAGTGATCTGGAATGAGAAGGCATCCCGAACTTTATGCCATATTCTGGTAGTCTTAGATATAACCCTAGAAATCGCATTGTTCTGGCTTTCCCCATCTTCCCCCAAAATCGGATCCTGAATCGAGGGATTTAACACAGGGCCTTACTCACCGGGATTGCCCGCGGCGGAGCTGGTGGGTCCGTCGGCGAGCGCTAAATGGGAGCGGCGGACGGAAGGGAGGGGCAGCGCGTGGCTGAGGCTGCTTGTCTGCACCTCGCTGTACACGGATGAGAACATATCCGTTGATCTGAAAGAATTGTTGATACCGCTATGAGTTAGCAGCAAAATCAAAAGCCAAGGACGCACAGAATCGAATGAAATGAATCTTCGTGCACTCATACAGTTGCATACAGAGAGTAGTAGCTGCTGCACCACTTGTGAATTATGATTGCTCATGGGTATTTCAATGATTTCATACCTCCCAACAATAGGTTTTCGAAAGACATGCTTTCTACACATGTAATATCCAAGCAAAACTGAGAAGTAACTTTTATCAGGCCAAGCTAACAGTACAAAAAAGGGTTAATATCCTGCAGCAACAATTATTGGTTTCATCCAGTTCCGGCACAATTTGATTCGAAGAAAGATCAAAAGAGGCACGTTGCCCGCTGTCAGTAAGACGCAAAACTGAGCTCTCATGAGGATAAAGCATGTAATTCACTCATCCTCTTCCTCAATCAGTATCTTCTTGCAAGCCTCATAGCACATAAACGAAATCCCAGCAGCAGGCACCAGCTTCATGCAACTTGGCCCCAGCCCTCTGTAAAGGCCCCCAACCCCTTCATCCTCGAGAATGCTCAGGAGAGCATGGAGCGTGTTCTTGTAAACCTTTCTTCCGCCAACAGCTCCAACTTGCATGTGCTTGCGGGCAACCTCGAGAGGGAACGTAGCGCTGCTTGAGATAGCTCCTGCAGCAGACCCAATGAGAAGGGTTGGAATGTTGCCAATTTCATTCGTCTTGAACATCTTCTTGTACACCTTCTTAAGGGAATCATAAGCATAGTAGTTGGTTGCGGCATATGGTACCACTCCAATTAGACTTGGGGTTAAGCCTCTGTACAGCTCAGTGGGACCTTCTTCACGGACGATTTTGACAAACGCATGGAGGAAGTTATCATATACACCTCTCTGCACAATTAGAGGGCAATCATCATATGCTCTTCATGCGTTACATCTCAGGTCATAGAACTGTAATAGTTTCTGGGACCCAGATAATTCTTGTGGGATAACACTAACCTGTATAGTTAATCGTGTCTTAATTAATTCCAGAGGGTATGTACACAGAGTGGAGCTGACACCAGCAAATGCCCCTGCCATTAGTGATGGAGGGACTGGGATCTTCTGTTGTTCCCCAGATTTGGGGGTTAAGAACTTCTTAACTGTATCAAAAGCAAAAAGCTGCAAAAAAAAGGGTCAAAACAAACATTAAAATACTTCGATGTCTGTGTGTGCAACTATGTATGTGAGTGTATGTTATTTCCATCCCACAAATGTCATTGATATCATATATCATCATTGCACCATGCTAACATTACCAGATTCTAATAGCATGTGATGATATCTTTATATACGAGGTCATTATGCCCATACAAAATGTACAAAGTAGGCAAAAAATACAAGTATAAAACATATGAAAACAGCTGCATAAGCCATTGGGGAAACGTTTTCAAGACATATCATTATGTATATCTGGATATTAATAATTTGCATGTAGCTCCTAAGTTGCTCAGTCCTACAAAAGGACAAGGCTAAACTTCTAAAAACCATTGGAGATGTTAAAGGCTACACACCATTAGCATTGATTCAGGAAAAAAAAGTTGCAGAACTAATGCTAAAGCTCTGTAGCCCAATCGAAAGGGTACAGAGCAAGAGCATTAGCATTAAAATGAACAAATAATTTTTATTTGATGATTGAGACAAGATACATAACAATAAAAGGACAACACAAAGTTTCTTGTTGTATGGGCTTTAGATAGGCACTGTTCTGTTAGCTTCTACCTTGTGCAAAGAAATGATAAGTAACTCAAGTCCTTAAATTATTTAGTCCAGAGCTTTGTTGAGGCTACTTATTTTCAGACCAGCTTGAGCAGGGGAAATAATGGCAACAGCGAAGAGCAACTGTTCCATATAGAGGTAAACTGCAAAGGACTCCTTGGTATATAAACCTCAATTTTGACTTTCTTAATATAAAAGGCCTCTCAGGTCAAAATGAGTATAGCATTACATTAAGAAGAATCAAATGGAAAATGGTTTATATAACATACAAAATGTGGTTTTATGATATGAAGTACATCAATGCTTGAGGTCTCTTATGAATTATGATGCGGGATTAGCCTAATGGCCTATCTCAGGGAAAGCCCTAAAAGGATGTTTGGGTAAACTCGGCTTATAAGCCCTTAGACTTCTCAATAAACTAAATCCAATACCAAAAAGTTACATTATTTTCGATAAGTCTTAGCTAGGCCAAAAGGACAAAACAGATACTAGCTTTTTGTTTGGCGATAGGACTAAAGTTTAAAACATAAACAAAAATAAGCAGTGTTTGGTTAAAATTATTTGAACAATATACCTAGGCGTTGGCCAAATAGGCCCCAAGTATGGGGAAGACAAGAAATTTCACAGCGTCAAGCGGAAACTTGCACAGAAATGAACACTGATTTACAACAAGGACTAACGCCTAACTTTGTAAACAGGTGGGGTTATATACATTGCAAAGGAAAAATCCTTATGCAAGGATTTCCATACTATGGTTAACAATTCTCCGCATTGTACGCAAGTCACAAACAAAGCACAGTACAGAATCAATATACAATACAAACAAACAATAGTGCAGAATCATGAAACCATGATAGTGAATTTGGTAGCCATCATCAGTTAGTTACCTCAATTGCTTTGCTCGGAGCTACTCGGATGACATTAACAAAGTTACCGCGGAACAACCCAGTCCATCCTTCATGCTTCATGATAGACTGGAACACCTCCGTAGTCGAATTTCCGTTACTCCCGACCATCAAATGCGTCCTAACCGTCTCCAAAGGTGCAACTACCGTTCTCGACACTGCACCCGCAATCCCCCCACTGATCAACCTCTTCAGGTGGGGGTTCCCAACCTTAATCTTGAGCTTCACCGCTTTCTTCTTCCCCTTCTCCCTCAACTCCGCGCCTTCGCCTGGGAGGGGTGTTTCAACCACATGGTGCCCGACCTCCGGCGAGACGTACTTCATATATGGGTCTTGGGGAGTGTCTGGCGACGGGGCGCTAGAGGAGGAGGCGGGGAAGCCGACCCCCACCTGCTGCCCCACACTGGCGAAGAGACCGGCGGGCGGGTGGAAGGATTGGTGGAGGGTCCATGCCAGGTTGAATGCAACATCATCATCAACACCAGAAGGGGCCGGAGGTGGCAGGGAGAGGAAGCAGCAGCTCCAATCCGCCGCCTTCGCCTCCGCGCATTGCAATCGCACGCCGCCGCCGCCGCTCTTATTGCTCATCGGCTCACCTCGGTTTCTTGAACCAACAAGGTGGTATCGGTAGGGTTTTGATCAACTTCACCTCCAAGAACCGCAAGAATTACTTCTGCCAAAGGAAAGGAAAGCCGAGGGCGATAGATATCAGCGGGGATTCAACCGGCGTGGCGTGGAAAAGACGCAGAAAGGGGAGAAGAATCTTGGGGGCACAAAAAAAGGTGAGATTTTTAGCGGTTTCCCGGCTCAATTCACTCCGGGAATGGCACTGCAGCAGTCAAAGAATCAATCTGCATGGGGGAGGAAACAAAAAAGAAAAAAAAAGGAAACGAAATAAAGATGAGCCCTTTTGTCTACGGAGTGATATGGAATTTGGGTTGCAATTGGAATTAGAATGGGGGCGATTACCTCGAAGCAAGCAAGTAGGCGAGAGCATTAAACTCGTTTATTACAGTACTTCCCCTCGCGTTTCTTCGCCGCCGCCGCCGCCACAGGAGAGAGGAAGGAGGATAGCGGCTGGTCAGGGAGGGAGGCCAGCAGCAGCCTACCCACTAGCCAAAGCACTGCACTTTTGTTGCCTTGCCCCCCTTGATGTTTCTTCCCTACTACTCCTCTTCCTCCATTCGAGTCTTAACATAAGACTGGTTTTGACTCTGGAATGAATCTGTACTGGCGGGGATCGGTAGTTGGTACTGTGCTTCTACTATTCTTGTTCTACGGTACTAACTTGAAACTTCTACTCCACATGAACAGTGACCATCCTTCGGCTGTTCTTGGCTCCTACAACTCTAAAAGCTGTCCGTTTTATCCTCTTTTTTTTATGTTTACTAGCAGTAGTTCATCCTAACTGCAACTTATTAAACTACCCTTTTTTTTTCAGCTTCTAAAGATTATTTTTCAGTTTTTTTTATAGTAACTAACTTTTAAACGAATATTTTTTTAAGATAGGATCTATTAATTAATTGTAGTACATACTTTACCGACCCTGTTTTTTCAGATTCTAAAAATTGTTTTTCAGCTTTTCTATAGTAACTAACTTTTAAACGGATAATTTTTTTAAGATAAGATCTATTAGTTAGTTATAGTATATACTTTACTGACTTTATTTATATTAGCAAAAATCACACGTAAATTTCTGTTACTCTGTAATCTCTTATATAAATAGCCTAAAAACTACAAGCCGCAGCAAAAAAAAACAGGCCCCTAACATGTGAGTTGTAAAATTTCCCCGGTGAAAGAGAACCAGAAAAACTAACTGTTACCAAGACTCCAAGATTCTCTGTACCTGGGCACCTTTGATCCTAGGTCGATGATGCAATTGAGGTGGCTGCAGCTGAGGTGAATTAAGAGCATTTTCGTTTCATTTCAAATAAAAGGTTTAGCTTTGAGATAATTTTTTGGTTTGCCAGTACACATACGGTTTTCTTGTTGTAGATAGCTATCCGCTCCACTGGGTTTCAAACTTTAGCAGTAGAGCTTCAAACTTAAGCTTCTAACTTTATCTTTTTTTGGTTTTAGGTTTTTTGTTTTTTTATTCATTTTCATTGTCTAGGATGATGTAATTTTTTCTTCTTTTTTAAAATTTATTTGTACTGAAAAATTAACAACAAATACAGTATAAAAATAATTCTGGAGCAGTGCCGTACAGTAAAAAGGCCCGTAGCTCGCCCGAGTTGAGCGGGAATTAAACAAGCCGATGGATATCGCTGTAATCGGACTTTCAAACAAGCCATGAACGGTGCTAATGTTCAAAAAAAATGGGTTTATTAGATCATATACTCGATCTTATATAAGTAACGAATATTCCTACCAACCTATTAGTCGGTTATATACTTAATCAGGCCAGTTATACCTTATAATAAGCTGATTATGTCATAATCACCGATTTTTTGTGCAGTAGAGATGGATAATACGAGACCTGTATTGTACGGTTGTTAGCTGCCAAAGGCTTCGTTCTTCTCTTGTGGTTTGAGTTGGCGCCTGTCACGTTCCTTCGGTTCAGCACACATGTTGTGCATGGTCTTCATCGGTGCACATATGAGCTGCGGAATTCAACGCTTGAAAACCACAACAACAAAATTGACGGATTGCATATTTCTAACTATCACCAAGGAAATTCAAAACATCTCAAAATTTTGATCCGCATTCGTCTCAAGATTGTTTTCAATTAGGTTATGTTTGTAATTTATATTTGCACTGGCTGTTAAATTCCCAAAGTAAGTTTACCTTTATACTTTTGGATAAAATAGTTTATTAGGATAATCTTTTTTTTTTTGAGAAAAAATAGGATAATCTTTTGTTGGCAAACTTTCTGTTACCCATGAAAGCACCACTAGTGGGCCGTCCTTGCGAGCTGCTAGCCCGTCACTTAGAGCAACTTCAGCAGGGCCCCTACTTGAGCCCTCAAACCTCATATTTGAGGGTTTCAGGTAAAAATAGAGGTCCAGCAGGGTTCCTACTAGAGCCCTCAAATTTGAGAGGCCCCTCAAATCCCCCCTTCAGCCCTCATTCCTGGGGGCTCTAGGCCAAGCCCTCAAAATACTATTGAGTCGTTTCCCCCGCCCGCCTCTTTCCCCTCCCAAGCGCGCCGCCCGCCTCCCTCCCCGCCCGCCTCTTTCCCCTCCCGAGCGTGCCGCCCGCTCCCTCCCCGCGCCCCTCCCTCCCCGCCCGCCTCCCTCCCCGCGCGCCTCCATCCCCGCGCGCCTCCCCGCTCTCCTCCGCCCGCCTCCCCGCCCGCCAGGTCCCCTCGGTCGCCAGCGCTCGCCGATGCCCGCCTCCCCGCTCTCTTCAGCCCGCCTCCCCGCTCTCCTCCGCCCGCCTCTTTCCCCGCCCGCCTCTTTCCTCCCGCGCCGCCACCGTCCTCCTCGACGGCTTCTCTTCCCCGGCTCCCGACGCATGGCGCACACGGTGAGGATGCGAGGAGGCGGACGAGCGCCTCGGCCTCGCTGTCGTCGGAGGATGCGAGGAGGCGGACGAGGAGGGAGAGAATGAGGAGTGGGTCCCATGTGTCAGTTGTAGTGGAATGGATTTGAGGGCTTAAATTTGAGGGGTGATGTTGGAGTAGATGCAAAAAAACAGGGCCCTCAAAAGTAGGGGGAGCCCTCAAATGAAAAGTAGGGGCCCTGTTTTGAGGGCTACTGCTGGAGTTGCTCTTACGTAGAACCCAAAAGGTTTAAAGGGCTTAGGCTTGGGCGAGCCGGACAGGTTAAGATGCGATTGCCCTTCTCCTGGCCTAATATAGGCTCCTTTTTTTTAGCTTTTAGTTTCGGTTTTTAGTTTTTCTACAGTAACTAGCTTTTAAACGAAGCATCTTTTCAAGTTGAGGTCTACTAATTAATTATAGTACATATTGTATCGACTTCATTTATATCGGCAAAAACACACGTGAGTTTCTATTACTTTGTAATTTCTCATACGAACAGTCTAAAAGACATAAGCCGCAGCCAAAAGATATAAGTTCCAACAAAAAAACAGACCCATATACGGCCTTGTTCATCGAAATGCTAATTATTTCTCTGCAGATGTTGCCAAAGAAAGACGCAAAAGGGATGGAAATGTGCCGTTCCTGAATTCTGATGCACGAGTCTGCTTATTCTTGATTGATGCCAATTGCCAATTACACTGGCTGTACAGCAATCAAGGCACATAGGGCTGTAGTGAGCACAGCTAGGTGGATAACATCAGCCTACCCTAACCTAGAGGCGAAGCGGAGGTGTTCGCCCGAGGCGCTGCGGCCGTGGCGGCGGCGGCCTTGGCCTTGGGGCATCGGTTGTGCCCGTACCAGACGCCGTCCGGCAGCGGCTCGCCGAAGTAGAAGGTGGCGGGCTTCTCGCCGGCGGCGGCGACCGGCTCGAAGACCTGGACCCACTCGGGCGCCCAGCCGTCGCGGCCGGCGCGGCGGAGGTAGAGGTAGCACACCCCGTAGCCGCACTTGCCGGAGACGCGGAACGTGTCGGCGCCGCACCGCTCGAACGTCCCCGGCGGGCCCGACAGCCGCGCGCCGTAGGCCTCGTTGCGGTAGGCGTCCCCGAACGCGACGCTGACCGCGTCCGCCGTCCGCGCCGGCGACACGCAGCTCGTCTTCACCTTCACCGTGTACGTGCACGCCCGCCTCCCGCTCCCGCCCCCACCGCCGGCCGCCGCCTCCTGCACATACGACAAACCATACACACAGACACAGGCACGCCGCACGCATCAGTATTCGTTGGTTGCTACGCTACACTGCCACTGCGAGGTGTGAACATGTGCAAGAACTCACGGTGCGGTTGTCTGGAGTTAGCGCGAGGGAAGAGCCCACGGAGACGGCGACGAGCAGGAGCAGCGGCGACAGGCAGCGCGCGGCTGCTCCGATACCGGAGGCCGCCATCGCCGGCGAGGATGGGAATGGGATGGCAGCGCAAGAAGTCGATGGATGCGGAATGGGAAAGGAGCGTATAATAGATCGAGGTCGCTGTCCTCCGTTTCCGCGTGTGCTGCGAGAAGCGGCGGCTCTCTCCCCCTCTGCGAGAGGCGACACCGAGTGAGTTTTCGTGTCGCCTTGCTCGGTGCTGATTTGGCAGCTGTGCTGCGCTGTAACGCCGACGAACGGAGCAAGTGTAAGAGATATTGAGTTGCATGGGAAAAATCAATCTTTTTGTTTAAAAATTTTGATAGGAGAATTAAGAACTAATTTTTTTTTGTCAAAAGCTCAGCTTCATATCCGGAACTCCGGAAGTATACACAAAAATACAACTTGAACTGCACTATTATTATTTCTTTTTTCTGCAATGACTATTATTATTTTGAGTAATGACTATTATTTTTAGACACAATAGTTGAATGCTCGTGGTTGCTACGGAACAGCGGTCGTGCGTGCGGCAATTCAAATTGTTCAAGACAAACTGTTGATGATGATCAGTTAAAGCCATACCGTATTTTCTCATGAAAAATAAATGTAACCATACCATCTTCTCATTAAAAAAAGATGGAATCGTGTCTTCTAGTTCTCAGAAGAAAACAAAATACCGGTTGCAAAGATGAAATAGCCAATGCTCTGTTTCGAGCAGTAACTTGGAATCATCTGCAAGACTGCAACGCTCCTATCACCAAGTGCCCCCGTAGAATAGTCGAGTGTAGATCGATATGGTTAGATAACCTATGTTGGTATGATGGTAACTCCTACCAATCTCCCCATTAGGAGCATTTAGCAAGAAAACAAAGCCAAGCATGTGCTGCGTAACAAGTATCCATGCAGCAGATGAGGTAAATTTGTAAAATTCAGAGTTAAAGAGACAAAGAAATTTCTTGCAAAAACCATAAGATATATGAGCATACGAAGAAAGCTATTGACCTGTTAATACCACGCCGCCATCGAATTTGTGTGATCATAAATTGGGCGAAGACAAACGGGTACAGCTAAAAATTCTAACAACCCACTCTGCATATATAAAATTTGGCAGTTCTACTTTCCAATGGACTCAATCATTCAAATACGATCATTTGCAATCTATGTTTTGCACTTTGACTAAAATTCAAATAAAGGTGACTTCCCTTAATTTACAATAGCATCTGCATATATAAGCGCTCAGATGCTTGCCACACTGGTAGTTTGGCACACGAAGTATTCCGCTGCGGTAAGTGCAGAAAACAAGGCATAAAAGGAAAACTGAAGTATGGCGGCGTTCCTGCAGATTGAGAAATAAGGTTATTGTCTCCATGAAACCAATTATTAAAAATCACATTTGAAAAACCGTTGCTACAGCTGCGAACACGAGTACAGAGTAGCAAATTTGTCCTCACCATGCTACGGCAACTGAAGTAACATAAAGTTACAAACCATGAAGAAACAGAGAGGCCAGAGTTTAACAATTAAATATCTCATTATCCTTAATCGTCTCAAAGATTCTCACCATCCTTCCCTGCAATCTCTGCCACTCATGATGCGGACATTGAAACAAAACAGAATAAAGATAGTATACATATGTTGGAGAAGCAAATAGGCACAGAATGTGTGATTCAGTCTATAAGCAATGAAATCAGAAGGTTTGTCACATATAAGTGAGCAACGAGCCATTTTAAAATTTAAGCTAAGGAAGTTTAAAACAGGAAATTCACTCCAGCTGCATATATCATGCTAATATTTTCAGATAGCAAAGTATGGAATTAGTCGGTCCAATATGTATCAGAATGAACGATCCTTCCTGGTTGATCAGGCGAGTAACATTTATAGGTTGCTTTCCATGGGTACTTGCAGGTTAGTTCACGAGATGTTGGAAACTATTCCTGCAGTGTTTTCACTTTTTATTCAGAGCACATTGGCTGAACGGCAAGAAAAAATTCTTTGCATACGTCAAAACCATCCCCAGTTGCTTATCACACCAATGCTTTATATACCTATGTTTGGATTATCTCCTCAAGATATGTTTTGCTCCACAGGTTATAGACCAGCAAACACCAAAATCCACCAGCTTTCCATTGGGTATCAACAATGGCTGTTATTGAAGTTAATCTGAATTCGTATCGTGTCTATATAGGACACTTCATCGCTTCATGTCAGATGTGGTATGACATGTGTCAAGATCATGTTCAGGTTGTATCAGACGTGTTGTTAATCTATAGCATTCGACCTTGTTTCGGTTTTCTCTCTATGTGGGACTCATTTCTCTCACCATATATATGTACCCTAGTAGTCCATAGGAAAGACAAGAGCCCTATTATAATCTCCTCTTATTATAGTGATTTGCCTTTATATGTCTGTGGTTAGGTACAAAGTAAGGTTAGTTGCTAAAGGAGATAGCCAAATTTTAGGTAGTGATTTCATAGATGTCTTTTCCCCTGTTGTGAACCATAATTCTATTCACACTTTACCCAGTATTGTGGCTATGCATGATTATAAGCTTGAATAATTAGACGTGAAAATCATGTTCTTACATAGGGAATTAGAAAAAGACAATTATATCAAACAACCGAAAGATTTTGTCATTCCGGGAAAGGATAATTTTGCTTACAAATTGAAAAATCTCTTTATAGTTTAAAGCAGTCACCTAGGCAATGGTACAAGAGATTTGACTCCTTTATGATATCTCGGGATTTTAAAAGATCCAATTTTGATAGCTATGTTTATTTGGAGACTATTAATGGTTTAGCTATTTATTTGCTTTTATATGTTGATTGCTGCAAAAGACAAGGCTGAAATTTCAAAGTTAGAGGCACAATTAAGCAATGAATTTAGATGAAAGATCTTGGTGCAACAAAGAATATTCTTGATATGAAAATCATTAGAGACAGACTGTTTAGTAAATTATACCTAAGTCAAAAAGGGTATATTGATACATTTCTTCGTCATTTCAACATGCATAAGGCTAAACCAATGAGTACTCCCTTAGCTGCATAATTCAAACTTTCTTCAGCATCATATCTACAATCAAATAATGAAGTTGAGTACATGTCTAGAGTTCCAAATACGAGTACAATGGGTTCGCTTTTGTATGCTATGGTATGTTCTCGCCCTGATTTATCTCAATCATTAAGTGTGATTAGTAGATATATGGCTACCCCTGGAAAAGAATATTGGAAAGCACTTCAATAGATTTCATATATTTGCGAGGCACATCTAATGATTGTTTACAGTTTGGGAAGACTGGAGATGGACTTGTTAGTTATGTGGATTCTGATTTTACTAGAGATTTAGATAAAAGAAGATCTCTCACTGCTTCAATGTTCACTATTGAAAGGTATGCCGTTAGCTGGAAAGTAAGTTTACAAGTTACCCTTACCTTTTCTACTATAGAAGCTAAGTATATGGTTATTTCTGAAACTTGCAAAGAAGTCATTTGGCTAAGAGGTTTATTTACTTAGTTTTATGTAAGTACATCTTACATAGTATTTTCTGATAGTCATTAATGCTATTTGCCTTACAAAAGATCAAATATTCCATAAGAAAACAAAGCACATTGATATTAGGTATCACTAAATTCGAGGTGTCATTACTCAATGTGATATTAAAGTCAGCTAGATAAGTACTCATGATAATCCAGCTGATATGTTGACAAAGCCGATTCCTGCCACTAAGTTTGAGCTTTGCTCAGATTTAGTTAGTATTACTCACTAGTCCTTTGGACTTTCGGCATGCAAGATGTACATGCATATTTTATTGGAGAAGTTTATCATATTTTTCGACTACAAGAGGGAATTCGACTCAAGGTGGAGATTGTTGAAGTTGATATGAATTTGTACCGTGTCTGTGTAGGATACTTCATTGCCTCATGCCAAACATAGTATGACAGGTGCTAGGGCCATACGCAGGTTGTACCAGACATAGTGCCAATTTGTAACAACTAACTCTGATTAGTTTTTCTCTCCATGTGAGACTGGTTTCCCTCGCCCTATAAATATACTCTAGTAGTCCATAGGAAGGGCAAGCACTCTATTGTAATGTTTTCTTATTATAGTGATTTGTCTTTGTGCGCCTATGGTTTTTCCCGCAAGGATTTTTCACGTAAAAATTTGTATCTTTCATTTCTATTTTTCCGCATGTTATTTGCAACAGCTGTAGACAAAACTTTAGGTTGGAAAAGTTTAGATCTTTTCAATTGTCACCATATCATAAATCAGATTTACGAATATAAATTTTGTATTATAACTAAAGTAGGGATTCAGGGAATATAAATTTGTGATAGATGTACTTACTCACGCAGTATCTACAACTGCTTGCATCTGGTTAAGCCATCTATTGCACAAGACCATCAGATAACCATTATTCCTGGATATTACTAAACATATAACTGATCAAATCAATTGACTGGCATGTTATTGTGGACATCTTGAAAATGGTTGAGACTGTAACATGGTAAAAATTTGTAAAAAACAGACACACCAGAACCTTCAATGGAATCATTGAACTGACTCAATTCAAGTATCCAAAATGAAATGATCGATAAAAGACAAAAATAAGAACAATAACAAAAAAATTGAGCTGGAGTGCAACCAGTCCATCAGCTAATTCAGGGATTCAACAAATCAAATCCACTATTACTTAAACATGAAACTCTATAAAGCAATCAAAATGCTAAAAAAAGAACACAACATTCGAACATTCATAGACAAAGAAAGAAAAGGGGAGCCAAGAACCAAGAAACCACCAGCTTACTCTTTGATAGGAGGGTGACCGTGGCCGCTGCCGCCTTATTGCTAGCCACTACAACCATCACCTCTGATGGTTGCTGAACGACCAAGAGTGACCTCCTAAATAGGTTTGGTGCTCACTGGTCACCACTCCCCGAAGACCACAAGTGGACATGATATACTGCATAAGCCTTACAAGGTTTGCTCCATCTCTTCAGACAGGGAATCATTGATTAAAAGTCATGCATCTTCTCAAAATCAGCAATGTTCCATGAATCCCACATCAAGCTGCTCCTTTAGAGCAAGTCTTATAATACAGCCTTCAGCTGGCTGTATGGATACTTACAGCCCACTTATCAGCCTACTCATATAGTAGTTACAGCCAGCTGAAGGCTGTATGATCTACCCCTTCCTCTCACAAAGTTTCTTGGTTCTTGTGCTTCAGCTGGCTGTAAGCTTACAGCCCACCTCTCTTCTCTCTCCTCCTCTCTCTCCTCCACCTCAGCATACAGCCAGCTTACAGCCTCTTATAATACTTGCTCTTACATGGTAATCATAGCATTCAGGCACCTGTAGCCCATATTTAGCACTTTAAATTTATACTTATAGATATAGAGCACTATGTGAACCATCAGATCATGAATCATTTGATGAAGATTGAATAATATGACAGTATACAAATTAATGAAGAACACCAAATTACTGACCAAGATCGATCTAACAATACGTACACTGGTTTTAACTAAATGAGAAACAAACCAGGATCGATCTAACAATCCTAAATTATTGAAGCTTGTTCTTTTCTACTGTGGTTAATGAATTATGGCTATGGTTGATAGTTTTTGCTCCTATATCAAGTGCTTATGTAAACAAGGCGAATGTCGATAAGTCACTTTAAAAAGGCTGTTCCAATGAGCCACTTTAAAAAGGTGTTGAAAAAGCCATCTTGTTTATTTGTTTAGTGGAATTTATACGTCATAAACTGAAAAGAACGGGACCGAAGTTTAAGTTCTCAGTATTGAGACATTTGAGCAAACAAGTGGTGGGCAAGTTGGTGGCCAGGGGAAAAGGAAAATTCTAGCATGGAATTTGCCTTGTCTTGCTTTTAGGAAATTAAATCAGGAGGGTAAGTAGCACCAGATATTGACAAACGTGCCTCAACGTTGCTAGTTATGCTGTCATCAAGGGGCACACTAGATGGCGGAGACACGGTAGTACCGCGCTGCTCAATGACGGAATTATCGTTGATCGGCAGTACCACACGTCCTGTGCGGTGCTACAAATTTTTCTGACAAAAGTTTTTTAGAAGTGATTCAAGATGTATCTTTGTTGATCAAGATGGCACAAATTAAATTCTGAAACTACTAGCCCTAATCCACCTTTATAGTACAGCGTCTAGCCTACAATCTGGTCTTTTCTCCAAACACTGAGACTGGCAAAATTATAAAAGGAACCTAAAGGTATATTTTTACCTTTGTCTTGAGCCATGTCGATCTTTCATAGTTTTTGCATGTCATTGTTGCGTTGTCATCCACAATCTGGGACTAAACCTTTTAAGCATCTTAGAATACATGTTAATTCCAAACACAATATTGTCATTAATTACCAAAATAAATTTTTAGGGGTCTAGATACTTTCACTAGCTTCACTGCTTCTTCTACATTCTGCATTACATCGAGTCTACGTTGCTTTCCTGTCTTCATCATACTCAACTGTAAGTCGTTTGTGTGTCCGATCAACTTGTTTGAATTCCATTTCTGCATATATTTTGAAGTACAATGAGTTACCTGCTACTATTATTGATTTATGTATCATTAGTTATTTGTGATATTTGCCTTCTAGTAAAATATGAAATTAAAATATTACCTACATCACCAACATTTATAACAATAGAGATGGAAATAGTAGAGATTGTGAATCATGGAGGGGAGTGGATAGAGTGGTTGCTGAACAAGAAACTGGCAAGACCAGTGCTCGATTTTTGAACGAGGTGCCTTGCTGTCCAGACGATCACCCATTGCTTGGAGTTGATGAATCGTGGCAGTGCCGGCAGCGTGAGAGGATGGGGGATTGAGGGTGATGAGCAAGATGCAAGGTGAAGGTGCGGGAGAAGTGTATGTGCCTGTTGATTTGATCGATTCTTTGCTATGTTCAGTTTTTATGCAGAGTAATTTGATCAATTTTTAGGTGCTACGTGCGTGTGTTTTTTTTCCGGATGGAGTAGTCGGAGGTGACGTGAGGGACGAAACTCTCTTCTTATATTAGTAGAAATAATAATACCACCTTAGACATTATTCTGTCAAAAAGTGCAACTTACCAAAGCACCTTCCGCCTCCAGCATCACCTCCGCGAAAGATGTAAAAAATAGAAAAAATAGCGAAAAGATTACCTCAGGCACACGGCTTGGCCAGCTGGTTAGCTGTAAGAAAAATAAAAAGCAAAGAAAAAGAAAAAGCAATGAAAAGATTGCCTCTCCTCTGTGAGGGCGCCGGCTGGGCTCAGCTATCAGCTGCTATAAAAAGAGAGAAAATAGCAGTGAAAAGATCGCCTCTCCTATGTTTATGTGTGAAGACACACGATCATACCCGGCGTTAGTTGTTATAAAAAATTGAAAAAAAATCTCTGCGTGAGAGTGTGCTATACATTAGGGCATTCCAAGTCAAGACACTACAAAACAATATTTATACCCATTCACATCATCAGTAAATACCTATAGATACAACCTCTTCAATGAAGAGTGTCTATCGCTGGACCCAAGTAATAAATTCACCTAACTTCCCCCCTCTCTCTCCCTTATCTCACCCTCTTTCTCATCTTACTAGATTTAATGTTTTGTTGTTAGATTTTGTGCTCAAGTAATATCTTGCATAAAACACTTTTTCTATTTCTCTCTTTTTAATTCTCCCTTCACCTCATTACATATCCTAGTTGGCATGCTAATTAATACTATAGATATTGCTAAGTAGGACCCATTGACAGTGACCTTTAGCACTTGCAATTTTGATATTAATTATACATTAGCACCTGTATTATTTATATTAATAAATTTTGTTGAAATACATGTATAATTCTTCGTACCTACTAGTACGCGCTACCATTAGCACCTGCATTTTAATATTAATAAATCTAGCAAATTTGCAATTATAATTACACGGCTAGATACTATAAAACAGTTATCTTTGGTATATATCTCTGCCGTCTATGATTGAAATACAACTGTATTTGCTAAACAACTCTAATATATATGATTAATTTGCACCGTTATAATCTGACATCACTAAAATAAGTGATGGAGATGTTTTTCTGTTTCTCGATTAATGTGAGAATTTCTAGAATTTTTTAGGATTATTATGTGATTTTCTTGCCCTCAAAATGGATGAGATACCTTGAATCTAACTAGTTGTTTTTATTTATATAGGTTAGTTGAATGCTTGTAAGGCTTCCTACCTACTGGAACGTGCTACAGTCATCTTCACCACCTAGTGTGCTTGAAGCACATCGCCGCCACCGTGTGCCGCTCCTAGCCCCTCTTACCATGCTCTGCTTCGCTGCCGACAGGGCATGCCACGTGTTGGGTTGTAACCACCAACAAGTCTTCTTCTCCGGCGAGGGTTAGGGTTAAGGTTGCCCAAGTTAGGGTGAGGATTCACCAGGACACATGGGGGCAATGCTTAGGATAAAGGTGTTGTACTTTCGAGGGCATTTATGTAATTTCTCCTCCCGAGTGGCACTTCACTCGATCGGATCGGATCTTCGGGAGGCGATGGCGGCTTCAACAAGATGAGGTGGCGCAAGCGATGTTTACGACCCGAGAGCTTTGCCTCCGGCCGTTGGTGGCAACTGCATCGAGCTCCTCTTCCCCTCCTCCTCTTGGCTATATAAGGAGGATGCCTCCATCCAGGAGATGCATAAAAAAATCTGAGTGAGCACTTGAAATCTCCATCTTTTCTTCCTGATTTGGCTTCGAAGCTTGGTCCTTGGGGCTTCTTCTCCACTGCAAAACCGTTGGTCTCAGTGGTAATTGGTAGTCCCTGGTACTCAGCAGAGAGGCACACTTGGCCGGTGCATCTCTGGTTCTTGTGCGGTGTCTCCTTCACCTCGGCATTGTTAGCTCCGGTGTGTCCCGACCCGTAAAGGGGCATTGTATCTCCGAACGCCTCGCCCTCTCACTCTGGCACAACAGGGCGCTAGGTTTTCTAGGTCAGCACTCTCGGGTGTGCCTTACCTGATCTTCTAGGTGGCTTCGAGTGTCATCTGCATTGTGAGGTTCTTGATTACTCTATTGCGCATTACATGTTCTGTGAATCGTACTAATTGATTACATTCTATGAATCACTCTAGTTCTGGGAGACATTACATGCAATGTTGTGGGCTATGAGATTAATTGCGCTGTGATCAAATCTGTCGTGTACTGAAATTGATCTGATTATCAAGTCAAGATTTGTGCTTTGTTGTTAATGCTTTCTTCTGTCATTTGATTCTAAGCATCCTAGTTGATTACTGTCGGAGCTGCTGGCTATTATCCTTACTGTGATCTCTAGTTTTTAGTATCCTGTATCATATTTCTGGTTCTTCAATTGGAGTTCTCACTGGTTTAGATAATCTATGGTCATGTGTTAAATAGATGATCATCTAATCTAAGAGCTAATAAGAAGACTATTACTTGAGGTCATTTTGTTGGTCCTCTATTGCACCGACAGTAATATGTATGAATGCTCATTTCTGTGACAGCACAGTAAAGCCAATTTTAGAGCTCATAATCTTAATTTTGATTGTCATTTCAAATAGTGAAGAGTAACGACATAGTAGTGGGATGGTCAAGATTAAATCTTGTGTAACCCTGTATCTAAGAGTACTAGTCAATTATCTAAAATTTGTGCTCTATGCTAGTTTTAATTGATTCACTGTTCATGAGAATGCTTTACATGATTAGTTCAGCAGTAATATTGGTTCATATGTTGAGTATATGTTCTGATATAAATGGCATGGTAGAATTGCATGTTTATATGCAATTTATGTCATTTATATGCTGCTTGAAATGTGCATTAATCATGCTTAGTTTTGCTGAAATTAAATCTAAATATATGCTTATACCGCATCATTTTCATTAAAAGGTTGCCTAGGTTATGGTGAAGGTTCATCAGGACCCTGGTATAGAGGGAGAGAAGGTGGCGGCGGCTCGGCGATGGTGGTGGAGCGATGTGGCGGTGCGGTGCCTGGTTGGGGCATATTGGCGGTATATTAGAGATGAACAGCTAATAAACGGATGTGACTTTCGTCTAATACATTCAAGGATCTTCTTCCCGGCTATTTGTCAAAATTCACATATTTGCACTTCTGGGCAGTAAACATGCAGTAAAGTCTGGAAATAAGTTCTATGGGGGAGAGCCTTGAAACCCTTCTCTTGAGGCCCCTCGATTTTTATCAAGTGGCAGTCACAGATCTCAAAGCAATCAATTTCTCTTCTTCAGCACTCCTCCATGGACTGCACCGCATCCAAGCGCCAACGTCTGGACGAAGACCTCGGCGCCGGGGAGTCCAACCTCTCGGCCCTGGAGGCTTCCGTTAGTGCTGACGCCCCTCCTCTCCTCCTACCCACTACCCGCCTCTACCCCCCTCTCCCTTAAACAGCCGGCCGCCTCTGCCCCGACCCGCCGCCTGCCGTCCCTCCTCTCCCACGAGGTGCTTGAGTCGCTGCCCGCCACCCCCCTCCCAGCCTCCATCCACCTTCGGCCCTCCACGGCCAATTCGTCCATAGCACCATGACCATGCCCAATTCGACCACGGCACCATGACCACGTTCAGTTCGACCACGGCCAGTTCGATCACGGCGCCACGATGCCATGACCATGGCCGCTTCAACCATGGCTGGGGGGAGAGGAGGGCCGGAGGCGGGCGACGGCTTAGAGGAGCGGAGGGGAGGTGGTGGGCGGTGGCTCAAGATGGAGGTGGGTGACACCTCGGGGGAGAAGAGGGGCAGAGGTGGCGATGGACGGTGGGCGGCGGATCGAGGTGGAGGCGGCCGGCTGCTCAGGGGAGAGGAGGGGCAGAGGCAAGCAGTGGGTGGGAGGGGCGGAGGCGGTCGGGCTGCTATGTTGCTTTGAGATCCATGAATGTCACTTAGCAAAAATCAAGGAGGGCCATCAAAAGAAGGTTTCAAGGCCCTCCCCCCATAAAATTTATTTCCGTAAAGTCCGGTTGCTCAATTTGCGCTGCTACTCCTACGCGGCGCCCTCCGCCCCCTGGTCTTCCTCTTCCATTTACTATTTCTGATCGCCTTCAGATCTCCTTCCCTGCATGGCTTCCCGTCCTTTCCTTCGCCACCACAAGCCTCCCCTCATTGTCCATACATCTCCCTCTTCCCCCCTGCGCGCCCCTCCTCGTCTGGTCTTCTCCTGTCTTTAACCCATCTGCAAGACAAACTCTGCAACTTGATCTGCCCCCCTGTTCTTTCCTTCTGTTTTGGTTCGTGTTCTTCTTGCCTCTGTCCCTGATCAGTTTCAGTCAAGAGCATATGCGATGGCAGTTTCGCATTGTGTTATCATCGCCTGATTGATGTATGTGTTCGGGAGAATAGTATGACTGACTGCACTGCGTGCTTTCGCGCAGGTGAACAGAGAGCGGAGGAGGGATGGCCAAGATCCTTCTCCATGGGACGCTGCACGTCACCGTCTTCGAGGCGGAGGCGCTCTCCAACCCCAGCAGGCCCAGCAGCCAAGCACCCCAGTTCCTCCGCAAGGTCACGTCTAAACTCCTCCCTATTCTCCAATTCTGCGTATATGTTTTTGGTTTATCTGATCAGGACGCAAGGTTGCAGCACCTTACAACATCGTGCCGGTGCTCAGTTTGACGATGATTTATGTCTTTTTTCATTATAGTTGATTTATTTTTCACTATAACTGATAGAGACTTATTTAATGTAATTAAGTTTTAAAAAATTAAAAATATATTAACTCATCACAGACAATGTGAAGGAATACAAAAAAAAATTAAAAAAACTAAAAAGTCAAAAAATGATGAAATAAAGAAATAATAAATTAAAAGTCAGAAACTGAAACGAACGGAGCCGAATCTGTGTAAGTTTTCGAGTTGATTTTTGACAAGATGGTAGATCCATCCGGGCTCTTCTGCAATGCAGTCAGAAACAGCGGTGCCCCATCACTACCTTATGCGATCACTTTGACAAGAATGGCCCCGTACACGGGGGTATGAGTAGAGATGGCGACGGGTAAATACCCATCGGGTATTGCTATTCCATACCCGTACCCGCTAGGTGTAAATTTACCCATCGGGTTACCCGTATCCGCACACGGGTAGGAAAATTTACCCATACCCGTACCCGTGTGGGTGTTACTACCCGACGGGTAACCCGTACCCGCAAGCATACCCGGTTCAACACATAAAAATATCATCAATTTAGACATTCATTAATCATACATGCCAAGCACAAAAGCGTCTAATGATCAAAATTAGTACATCACATAAACATACTTGACATGACCATATCAACATATGACAAACAAATAAACAATCAACAACAAGTAGATAATAAAATTAACATTTGAGTGGGATGTCTAGTTGTCTAATGCGGGTATTAATTACCTGCAGGTAGGCGGGTATGGGTAGTATATACCCACACCCGCACCCGCCTACCCGGCGGGTAGAGGATTTCGCCCAATAACGTACCCATGGGTACATAAAATTTTCTATACCCATCTCTTTATCGGGTAAAACCGGTCGGGTATTCGGGTATCGGGTACCCATTGCCATCTCTAGGCATGAGCGATCAGCTCAGTTGCGCAGGGCCCCCAAATGTTGCTGGAAGAACGACGTTTTTAAAGAAATTGATAAACTAGTTTAGAGTTTCAAGAGTTATTTTTTTCAGCAAGATTACGTCTTAGCGTTGTAAGAAAAAATGTATTAAAGCTAAAATTCTGAAAAAAATATTTATTTGGTTAATTGGCTTTTCTTAGGTGTAGGGCCTAATTTTAAGCATAGCGCAGGTCCTCAAATTGTCAGGTACGGCACTGATGCACCATAAGAATAGGCGTATTGCGTGCCTGGTTTGCCGTTTCCGCTACAGTATAACCGTACTTTTCCTTTTTTTTCTTCCAATTGTCCTCGCTCCCAATCTCCCATGATCCCGAACGCAGCTTCTCTGTTCCTTTCTCCTTATCCCCTTGTGTTTCTATGGACGTGGCAGAGATCCAGAGTATCAGGGGAACACGAGTGGGATAGGGAGAATGCTCTGGATCTTTGCTACGTTGATGGAAACACGAGGAGGACCGGGAGAAAAGAATAGAGAAGCCATGGGACATAATCCCATCCATCCTTTGTTCCTCTGATTAGTACGAATGTCAGAATGTGTGGCCGAGGATACATTACTCAAGAGTCAAATTGGAACGCCACATGGGTCATCGTATGCTAAAATTTCCAATGCTTTTGTAATCTACGTAGTGCATTAATCAAGATATTTATGCGTCTAAAGGTTGCTTTAACATTTGAGTTTGTTATTGCCACCTTGCTAACATATTGAGTTCCGTTTCAATTGAAACAGCTGGTCGAGGGGATCGAGGACACGGTGGGCGTCGGCAAGGGCACGAGCAAGGTCTACGCCACCGTCGGCCTGGGAAAAGCCCGCGTCGGCCGCACCAGGACGCTGACCGGAGAGAGCGCCAACCCACGCTGGTACGAGTCGTTCCACATCTACTGTGCCCACCTGGCCTCCGACGTGGTCTTCACCATCAAGGCCAAGAACCCGATCGGCGCGTCGGTCGTCGGGACGGCCTACCTGCCCGTCCGGGAGATCTTCGACGGAAATGAGATTGAGAAATGGCTCCCCCTCTGCGACGACGAGCGCAACCCCGTTGACAGCGGCGGCAGGATCCACGTCAAGCTCCAGTACTTCGACGTCTCCAAGGACCGGAGCTGGGGGCGGGGCATCTGCAGCGCGAAACACCCCGGCGTACCGTACACCTTCTTCTCGCAGCGGCAAGGGTGCCGGGTGACGCTGTACCAGGACGCTCATGTCCCCGACGGCTTCATCCCGAGGATCCCACTCGACGATGGCAAGTGCTACGAGCCGCACCGGTGCTGGGAGGACATCTTCGACGCCGTCAGCAACGCCAAGCATCTGATCTACATCACCGGCTGGTCGGTGTACACCGAGATCACGCTGGTCAGGGACTCGAACCGGCCAAAGACCGGCGGCAGCGTCACGCTCGGCGAGCTGCTGAAGAAGAAGGCCGGCGAGGGTGTCAGGGTGCTGATGCTGGTCTGGGATGACCGGACTTCGGTCGGGGTGCTCAAGAAGGACGGCCTCATGGCGACGCACGACGAGGAGACTATGAACTACTTCCAGGGGACAGAGGTGAACTGCGTGCTGTGCCCTCGGGACCCCGATGATTCCGGCAGCATCGTGCAGGACCTGCAGATATCGACCATGTTCACGCACCACCAGAAGATCGTCGTTGTCGACCACGACATGCCGGGCAGCCGGAGCTCCCCGAGCCGGAGGCGGCGGATCGTGAGCTTCGTGGGAGGGCTCGACCTCTGCGACGGGCGCTACGACACGCCGTTCCATTCGCTGTTCAGGACGATGGACACCGTCCACCACGACGACTTCCACCAGCCGAACTTCGCCACGGCAGCGGTGGCCAAGGGCGGGCCGAGGGAGCCGTGGCACGATATCCACTGCCGCCTCGAGGGCCCCGTCGCGTGGGACGTGCTCTACAACTTCGAGCAGCGGTGGCGTAAGCAGGGCGGCAAGGACCTCCTCGTCCAGCTCCGGGACCTCGCCGACGACATCATCCCGCCGTCGCCCGTCACGTACCCGGAGGACAGGGAGGCGTGGAACGTGCAGCTCTTCCGGTCCATCGACGGCGGCGCCGCCTTCGGGTTCCCGGACACCCCCGAGGACGCCGCGAGGGCCGGGCTCGTCAGCGGCAAGGACCAGATCATCGACCGGAGCATCCAGGACGCGTACATCAACGCCATCAGGAGGGCCAAGAGCTTCATCTACATCGAGAACCAGTACTTCCTGGGGAGCTCCTACTGCTGGAAGCCCGACGGCATCAAGCCCGAGGACATCGGCGCGCTGCACCTCATCCCCAAGGAGCTCTCCATGAAGGTGGTCAGCAAGATCGAGGCCGGCGAGCGGTTCACCGTCTACGTCGTCGTGCCGATGTGGCCGGAGGGCATCCCGGAGAGCGGCTCCGTGCAGGCGATCCTCGACTGGCAGAGGAGGACCATGGAGATGATGTACACCGACATCGCGCAGGCGATCCAGGCCAAGGGGATCGACGCCAACCCCAAGGACTACCTCACCTTCTTCTGCCTCGGGAACCGGGAGGCGAAGAAGGCCGGAGAGTACGAGCCCCAGGAGGAGGCCGAGCCTGACACTAACTACATCAAGGCGCAGCAGAATCGCCGATTCATGATCTACGTCCACACCAAGATGATGATTGGTATGCATGCTCTTGCGTTGGGTTGAATCGATTATTTCATCGTGATTTTGACTGTTTTTGTGTGATCAGTGGATGACGAGTACATCATCGTCGGCTCGGCGAACATCAATCAGAGGTCCATGGACGGGGCGCGCGACTCGGAGATCGCCATGGGCGCGTTTCAGCCGTACCACCTGGCGGCGAGCCGGCCGGCGAGGGGGCAGGTGCACGGGTTCCGGATGGCGCTGTGGTACGAGCACCTCGGCATGGTCGACGACGCGTTCCAGCGGCCGGAGAGCCTCGACTGCGTGCGCAAGGTGAACGCCATGGCGGACAGGTACTGGGACCTGTACGCCGGCGACGGGCCCGAGCGCGACCTCCCCGGGCACCTCCTCACCTACCCCGTCGGCGTCGCCGGAGACGGCACGGTGATCCAGCTCCCCGGGATGGAGTTCTTCCCGGACACCCAGGCGCGGGTTCTTGGCGCCAAGTCCGACTACCTCCCGCCAATTCTTACCACATAGAAGCACTCTGTACTCAGCTGCATCACATCACACTGCTCTCTTTCTTCTGTTTGGTTTGCTTTGGAGATTTGGAGTTTCATTTCCTCTGAATAAGAACAGCACTAGATTATGGTTGCTCCTAGAAAAATAAGAAATGCTCTTATGCATTGTGCATAATGATGAATTTATTGAAATTGCAGGTTAATTTGTTAGTGCTACATACTATTGAATTTAATTTATACATGATTGTCTATTTGTTTTCTTGCACTGGTCACTTGGTCAGTGTTGTGTTACTGCTTGTCAGATGGTTATGTTCGTATGCAATGAAACCGTCGAGAACTAGCGCTACTGCTACTAGTGTTTTTTTTGGGCTTAAGCCTTCATGCCCTTGTTTTCAAGCGAAATGGTGATTTGCCCTCATTTTTTAAACTTTGTGATTTTACCCCTGTGTTTTTGAACTGAAGGGAGAGTCTGCCCCTATTCCGTTAAAGCTAGTTAACGGTGTTAACTTTTGCACGAATAGACAAGTTTGCCCATGTGATTTTACCTCTGTTTTGTTAGAGAACTTTGTGATTTTACCCCTATTTCGAAATTAAAGTTTTGACATATTTGGTAGGGATGTTGTTAACAGAATTAGACACAAATTTATGCATTCGTTTTATTAATATAAATCTGGACAAAATTTGTCAAAATTTGCAAACATCACATTCAACCATTAAATGTTCTTTTTTTATATTGAAAGGCTACATTTTGGTGGTTCGGCAGACAGCAAATGACTGCTCCAAAAACCAGATAGGCAACCCAGGAGAGCATCCATATGCTGTTAGTGGAAAAGGCAGCAGGGACCATAGTACCTATACATGTGCCATCTTGAATTTAGAACTTGTCTAACTTGAGAGTTGCACGCATTACTTAGATAGATTTTAACATACACAATTTAGATAGATTATTAAGTCCAAAAGATATGATACAAAATGAAGCAGCACTAGGCATAGGCATTGCAACAGAAATTACTTACGCATAATCAAATTGACAGTTTCACATTTTTGTTCTGGGATGACAAACTTTTGGTAAACCTTGCTCTTAACAAGTTCACTTGGTATAATTCTAACAAGCCAAAAGGACATATTTAACGTAGATAAACCACAATGTTATAGCATGTGCTCCAGACCTTGGAGCATTAAACTGCAATACAATAATGTATATGATGGAAATTTCACAAGTCACAAGTAACCATTGCTACCATTACCAACAGAGCTCTGGAGGATGGCGGCTGGATCCGGTGTCTCGGCGGGTGGGGGCGGCGGCTTGATCTGGAGGACGGTGGCGGCGGGGCGCTGTCGTCGGCCGGGAGCAGAGAGAGGGAGGCCAGCGCGGGCGCGGGACTTCACGGGCAAAGCCGCGGCCGGAGGGGGCACGCGGCAGCGGCGGGAGCGGAAGGGCGGGGCGAAGATGGAGGCGGCGGCATCCCAGTGCAGGGTGGAGCGGCGGAGGGCGGAGGCGCTGAGGGCTGAGGCGAATGAAGGAGGAGAAGGAGGCTGGCGGACGGGTGGGGCGGCGGATCTGGGGGCGGAGGAGGCTGGTGGCCTGGTGGGGGCGGAGGAGGCCGGTAGCCTGGTGGGGGACGGAGGGGCGGGGCAAAGAAGGAGGCAGCGGCGTCCCAGTGCAGGGTGGAGCGGCGGAGGGGCGGAGACGCGAGAGGGAGTGGGGGCGGAGAGGCGAGAGGGAGTGGGGGCATTCGCGGCGGAGGGGCCGAGGGGGGCGGAGACGCGAGAGGGAGTGGGGGCGGAGAGGCGAGAGGGAGTGGGGGCATCCTTGTCTTTTCGCGTGGGCATCTTTTTTTTTACCATTTAATCCTCCAGTCTTAACGGTCTCACAAAACAGGGGTAAACGGAGTCTTAATTTCAAAATCGCGAGGGCAAAATCACAAAGTTAAAAAAGTAGGGGTAAAATCACATTTGCAGTCGAGAACAGGGGCAGAAACACCAAATTCCCTTTTTTTTTGGGGCTAGATTTCTCTACCATACATCATATGGACTGCAAATTCCAAACATCAAAAGAAAAGAAAAGGACAAATAATCCAAGGACAGCTCAGCAACTTACGCTACGGTGATCAATTGTCTGTACCTATCTAGTAGCACCAATTTTTTTAGACTTAATTTACTACATTTTTTTCCTCACAGAAAATCTGCGGTGAGAGGTAAATTTTAATTTTATTGGTTGGTTGGAATAGGAGCTAATCATATTGAAGTGCCTTCTTCCCACCTGGAACATAAAGTGGTGGGCAGAGATCCAGAAAGGCTTGTTCGTATGCAATGAAACCGTGGAGAACTAGCATTGCTACTACTCGTTTTCTTTTGGGCTAGTTTTCTGTGTCATAAGAGCAAGTCTTATAATACAGCCTTCAGCTGGCTGTATAGATACTTACAGCCCACTTATCAGCCTACTCATATAGTAGTTACAGCCAGCTGAAGGCTGTATGATCTACCCCTTCCTCTCACAAAGTTTCTTGGTTCTTGTGCTTCAGCTGGCTGTAAGCTTACAGCCCACCTCTCTTCTCTCTCCTCCACCTCAGCATACAGCCAGCTTACAGCCTCTTATAATACTTGCTCTAAGTTAACATCATGTGGACTCCAAATTCCACACATCAAAAGAAAAGAAGAGGACAAATAATCCAAGGACAGCTCAACAACTTAAGCTACGGTGATCAATTGTTTGTACCCAGCTAGTAGCACCAATTTTTTTTAGAATTTCTTTACTACCTTTTTCCTCAAAGAAAATCTGTGGTAAGAGGTAAATTTTAATTTTATTGTTGGTTGGAATAGGAGCTAATCATATTGAAGTGCCTTCTTCCCACCTGGAACATGAAGTGGTGGGAAGAGATCCACAAAGGCTTCTTTGGCACGAAATTGCTCTGTCGTGGTCAGTTCTGCCAAAAAGGGGGAAACTTTTGCACTGTATTTTGGCATGAAATTGCTCTGTCGTAGTCGATTCTACTAAATTTTACTGAAATTACCTGTCACTAGTATAGTACCCGTGCTAACGCCACGGCGGCATTTTAGGGATGCACACGAAATCAACCAAACGAATTTTTGAATGGCCATACATGTTTTGTTCCCTGCTGTCAAAGCCAATTTTTGAATGGCCATACATGTTTTGTTTGGATAATTGGGTTGCTGCTGGCAACAAAGTCCATCCATGAATGAAAGCTAGACATATACATCAGATTATTTTGGTCAGTCACTACAAATAATTGAAGACATCCAAATGGCAAAAGTTCAGTTACAAATCAATGAACGCTGAAATATAAATGACCACATGTGTATGATATGGTGCTTCCACATAATACATGCAACATGTGTATAATACCTATCATGGAGCAGGATGAAACATTAATTTTTCATTGTCCAGACATAATTATTATTGCTTAATAAAGAGTAACATTTCAAATAACAAAGGAACCATTATTAAATAATAAATAAGCAATACCATGATCAGGTCCTATAGTATGTGTTGATGATTCTGTCCTCTTCAATACTCGTTGTTCCCGGCGCCTTTTATTCCTTTCTTCTCTTTGCTCGGTGGATTCCTCAGCCTTTATCCTTGCTCGGTATTCTCGTTGTTTTCTATTCATCTCTTCCCTCTTTCGCTCGGCCTCATCCACAGGTGCTGCAAGTGATTTTAAAACTAAGAAGGTTATAAAAATATCGAAAGCAATTCCGTCACAGCCGAGGAAGCGCTCATACCTGTGTTGTTGTTTGTTATCTCGCCTAAAGCAGTGCGCTCTGCTTTCTGGTTTGACATGTCCTTTTTTATTTAACCAGCCAACAACATGCAAAACCAACCTTAGGAAGATGCAATCACCAATTGTTTAAAATCGCAACAGTTTCCTTCTCAAATACAATCGTAAGCCTTTCATATTATGCAATTCCTTTCAGACAAAAGGTAAAGGGTGACCGCGAAAACAGACACATCCAAAGTTGAGACAGTGCGACTCCATTCAGAACTGCAGTTGTTATCCACAACGTGGCATTTGCCAGTTTCCATGAACCTACCCAGCAAGAGTAAGACCGAAAAATCCAAAAAAAATATTTTTGCGATGGTTAAACTAAATTTTCTGTCCAGGCTGTGCAATATCAGAAGCTTGTATAATGTATACCTCAGCCAGGGTTAATTTCTCTTGATGGCTTCTTGAATAAACCGGTAAGAACATGTATGGCATCAGCTATAATACCCACCAAATTTAATGTACAGCATCGTGTTGACTGAAGAACTATCGGCCAGTCACAGATCACTGATAGAAGATGTAAGCAGTAGCAGTATAGCTGTGCTTCCGTTCTATGGAACTGAAATATGAATACCAGCTCCCCTAAAAGATTCCAGCTAAAATAAAAAAAAATATGCAGGGAATCTCCCATATAATAGAATTGATTGCAAATTAAGTCACAATAAGAAGGTTTCCATACATAGATTCATCTAAAGCTACATAGCTTGGGAAAGCAAAAAAAAAAAATCAGAAGCATCATTCACTTGTCCAAGGACAGCAGAGACATCTTGCATACATTTGCAATTTAAAGAGGAAACTGGCACTATAATGCAAATCTAAGAAGTAAAGACTAACAATACATATGCCCAAGCTTCCATTGATCCAGAAGATCAATCAAGTTTGTTGGGAGATTCAAGCTTACCGAAATTGATCCAAAATTACAATGCTAAGCAAGATCAGCGTTCTCTATGCTAGTAGTGTGTCTGTGCTAACGCTACGGTAAAATACAAAACAAGATAAAATTTGTAAAAAATAAAACGACAAATCAGAGTACATATTTGCACCATCAAAGACACGCTTATTGCAGTGATTCCACAAAGTCCAGGCGCCCAAGATCGCGAGCGAATTGAGCCCCTTCCGCATAACATCAACAACCTCCTTGGAAATCCTATCCCACCAGCCATCAAAAGACTCCTCATTTTGCTGCGGACAGAGATGCTGCAACCCAACATTTCGCAGAAGAGAGAACCAGAATTCCCAGGCAAAGACACAGGACAGCAGCAGGTGGTTAATGCTTTCAGCAACTTGATCACAATGTGGGCAGCTTGGAGGATGGGGGAGACCACGCCTTGCAAGCCGATCCGCCGTCCAACACCTGTCCCGAGCGACTAACCACATAAAGAAACGACACTTCCCAGGAGATCAATTCAAAGATATAACGTATTGGCCTTCGAGAAGAAACAAGCGAAAAGAATCCACACAAAAGAGGGAAAGACCCTAAAGTAGTAGAGACCAATGGTAGTCGCTTGGCATAAATCAATATAATAGAGATCAGATTCACACCCTAATCATACATGCAAGGAACTGTCAGGGTAGTGATCCATGGAGAGCAAGATTAGTAAAACAACGAATTTCACATGCATTGATCATACTCTAGTTAGAATTTTCAAAACAAAAACAGATAGATATTGTGGATGACCGAGATATACAATTTGGATGAACAACAAAACGAGAGAAAAAAACGAAGGGACTACCTGCTTCGTAATCATATCGGCAATAGTCTTTCTGCAAAGAATTTCATACCTGTAGAGTGTTTTGTCAAATATAATGGACTCAATGAACCTAGCATCCATATCTGATGTAAGATCTGGGCTGTTGTTCGATTCACTCTTATCTTGTGGCAGCATCTTCTGCTTCAAAGCCTGCAATTGTTTATTTATCTCTTTTAGTAAAGAAATTAAGGTGCACATATAATAAATAGAACCCCATACTGGTCTTTGGCCAAAGTATGTAAATTTTAAAAATGCCACATAAATACATGCAAACAATAGATCCTGTCATTTGTTGATATTTAGCAAAAAATCAGTTTCTACACATTTAGTAAAAACCAACCACTACAACTCCAGTAAAAATAAATCGCTGCACATCCAGTGAAAAGAAAAAAGTCTAATGTTACTCCTAAGTGATAATAATAGACTTACAGTTGCAGCTTCCATATCCTAAACCTACAATTGCTAGCAGTCATTTTATATCACGTCGAAAAGGAGCAAAAAGACAACTTCTGCATCTGCGGTTTTAAAGAATATAGTAGGAGAGATCTACAATATCATATCAGCATGTAAACGATACTCCTATTTCTCCCTCCTTTGTAACACAAAGGATGTATACAATTATTTTCCTCTTATTACACTTCAAATAGCTTCGAATTTGTTATACTTCTTACATGATGCAATATGGACACATGCAGATGCAGACAACCAATTAAAAAATCAAAAGAAAAACGGTTTCTAGGTAAAAATCAAGTATCGATTGTGACAGGCGTGGCTCCTATTTGCACTATATTCAGTAAATATTTCTAACAATAATCCATGCAAAAATAAGCCACTGCAGTTCCTTGAAATCCATATTGACCGTTTGGATCTATCCATGGTGGCTACTGCCATCACGGTTCACATAGGTCAAATGTCCACTTTACATCATTCTGATTTTTCTAGCAAAAACAAGCAAACAATTGGCATATTTCTAATCAGCATGCATATCATCTATCTACATTCAAATCCCTACTTGATTTTCATAAATTCTCCAACCTCACCTAACGGCTCCATTAATGATGAAAAAAATCTCTTTTAATATATACGCTGTAAAAACAGCTGAATGCTTTTAATTTCTTGAATGTTCTAATGGATACTTGATGTTCTTTTAACGAAAAGCAGAACAGCATTTTGACCAAAAATGGGTTGAAAATACACAAAGAATATTGTGTCCGCCAGAGGCTTAGACCTAAGCAAAAGGGTTCGCTTTTGCACCAAGGGGCGCTTTTGTAGTATTTGATGGAGGACCTAAGATTCAAGATATGAAACCAGCAAAGATCAAAGTTTGTCCCCTCAAGGCAATTCCTGTGTATGAGCCGGTCAGCCGGTGCCTCAGCTGCTATATCATGATACTCATAAAAGACATACAAGGAATATTCTACAAATAGCATATCCGAATATTTATGATTTATCCTTGCAACTACTATTAACAAAATATGTTGCTTTAATTAGAATTTTCTTTTGAGAAATAATTAAACTTCTGATTCCTAGAATTTTCACTGAACTGCATGTGATGCAGGAAGGTAGAAATGTTCCTCACATATATTTTAGTACGACTGAATGGATAACTGCTTTTCTACATGAAAACGACAATAAGGACCATAAGATGATCCCTTCCTAATCCCAAAATATCAGGAACATCTTATCAAAAGTAAAAGAAATTCACATCAAAAATCTATAATGAGTAGAGAAGACAAGGAGAAAATACCAATATTTTCCTTAGTGACCCCGATGAAGAATCCTCACAGATGTCCCACACCGATTCAGGGAACTTATGATAAATGTCCAACAAGAACATCCCAAATAAGCTACGTACTTGACGTAGCCATTAGCTTTTTATGCTTCTTGTTGTACATAAAGCAGACCTTAGATGCAACAAGCTGATTCTGTGAGCACTGGCGATAACGCTGCTGTTGAACAAAACATGCTGTGGCTTTTGACTGGAAGGAAAAGTAAGGCAGAAACTGAAATTACCAATTAAGTTTCCATTAATTCAAATCAAACAGATTAATTTTTGAAAACTTTTCCTTAAGCCAGAAACTGGAAAAACTCAAAAGCTGGGATGCTACAGACACGCCAATACAAAACCATGAGTACATATTTGCACCAATATTTTTAAGCTTATGTAAATCAGGTCATTGTATGTCATAGTAGTGTGCCCGTGCTAACGCTACGGTAAAATACAAAACAAGATAAAATTTGCAAAAAATAAAACGAACAATCAGATTCATTAAGATTCACGTCTCATATATTGTATAACCAAATATTTTTGTCACACTACCGACCCATTGCTCTTTCATTATGGACAAATGTAATAGAGGGCCAACATGTTTAGCACAAAATAATAAACTTGCTAGGCCAAGTACTACCATATCCAAGCAAAAGCCGTCAATTAGGAGCATGCGAATATCTTGGAATTATGACAGATGTAAACTTATAGATACTACTTACAACAACAGAACAAAAGTAACTGCAGGAAATTTAAAGATCATGAAGCACTTATACATTATTATGGCAGCAAGAAGCTAGAACAGATTTTGATGACAGTATGAAGTGCGGCAACAGTAGGAAAGAAAAAGGAACAACATAGCTTAGATGAATATATAAGAGCATTTGATGATGACTACACACAAACCTTCCAATAGAATCAAGAAGTAAAGCCCTGATATTGTCAATGTGCCCTCTCAAATTCATATTTTTTGATCCGGTCCTTTGTATGTGTGTTGTACCTTGCAGCTGTTGGGCCTTATGGACTGAATTAGTACTCCCGATGGCAATTTGCGGCATTTGAAGAAGGTGCCATTACCGTCGTCTAAAGATACGTCGACGACGGCCATGGTTCCTTCTTGCAGCTCCTTGCAATACCTCACGAACGTGCATTTCCTAGCCGGTACCAGGGGCGATGGGAACACCGTCTCAATAGTCATCTGTTGTTTTCAAGGCGAAAAAGGAAGGCAAACTGTGAATAACAAGCACAACAATTTCACATTAGGGCAGTGCTCGTTTTGCCAGTACTGTATTTTTCACATATACCTTGTTTTGGGTCAGATTTCGCACTCACGCCAAAACATCTGTTGATCACCTAACTTCGAGAGGAACTCTCGTGCCTGCATTGCAGGAAAAATATTCGCACTGTTGAGAACTTTCTTCTCAAGTACAAAATGAAAACAAACAGGTGATACTATATTCAAAAATAGCAATGCAACATTTTCAATGATGATGACAGTTGCTGAGGAAACATAGATATTACTTAGAAAAACCACACATAAAGAGGAAGTTTGAAGAAACTCAAATGTATCCATAATGTAGTTATTTACTTGCCTGCCGCACATCTTCTGCATGCCTTGTATAAGACACGGAGAGGAAGTCAATCTTGTTTGGGGCACCCCATTTTCTGATAACCTGAAAACAGTGCATGCTCAAAGTTCTTAAGATCAGTTAGAGCAATGGCTCCAACTTAGCAAAAAAAATTTCTAGATTTTGACTTGTAATACTGTTAAAAAGTGAAGTTCTGGAAGACAAAGACATCAAAGAAACAATTACACAAGGAGATACAAATCACTATTCTGGGAGGAATTCCTTACATCCTTGTCCTCATCAGACAGTGTGGGCAAGTCAATATGAATCTGGGAGCAATGCAATGTGAACAGTGACCCAGCCAGGGTAGCTGTGTTCTTGATCACACAAACCACATCATCTCCTTTAACTTCAGAAACCTACATCAGGCATATAAGTTTTGGCATGAGAATATGTAGACAACAAACAGAGTAGTACTGACAGGCATATAAAATATCAGAAATGCAGGATGCTTAAGTGCAGCGTGCCAAAAGACTTTTACCTCCAACCAAACTGAAGTAGTCTCGCTGCCTGTGAACAAGTATTGCCCAACAAATATTGTAGCACCTGGCTTCACAGCCAGCGAAGAACAAAGGAGACCTTTTTTTTCACATACATGTGGGGAAAAAATGAGTAAATGATGGACATTATAGCGATACAATGACAAACAAAAGAAAACCTACAGAAGGTGGACATCTTCAGTAGCGAAAGAATAAGTTGAATCATAAATATCTTCGAGAGCTTTCCTTGAGCCAGAGGAAAGTTCCGTGAGCATGTCATTATAACTCTTGATCATAAAACCTTCATCTTTTAAGCCAAATCGAACTTCAAGTGCGGAATTCTCATCATGATCCCTTGATTTTCCTAGATTAAAATCCCATATCTATCATGCCAATAACAAACTCCAAATTTCAACCATTGATTTTTCATTTTTCCTTGAAAATAAGCTCAAAGTAAAACTGAAAAAAATGATGCTAATTATGAAAGTATAGTTAAAAGTATTAAGAAATGGTATCAAGATCCGTGAACCAGCCGGGGCAGAAACACTGAATAGCATACAAAAATTCAGGCCAACTCAAAATCAGCGTATGAACGGTTTAAGAACCACTGAGTTCTGACCGAGTAGATGTTGGTGTTGATTATAGCATTGATTGGGGGAAAGAACAACTAAACCATCAAATTTGCAGTTTTATTGTATAGAAATCAAAATCTCAATTAGCCGGACCCTGGCTCGTTTTCATTAGAGTCATGGCAGAGTTTCTAGTTGCAGCCCTAGTCCCAGCAATTGCTGACTGGTATTGAACCAGTTACTACCATAGCCAAACAAGAACCAGTAGAAGCTATCCGCCCGTAACCAGTGTGACAGTGGGCATCGGAGACCCTAGTTTCAAGTACAATCCTCAACCTCAAGCCTACTCAAAATAAACAAAAGTATGAATTAGAGAGCAGAACAGTACAGCTGAGCTCCTTTTATTTTTGTGCAATAGGAGTTTATACAGTTGACAGTTCATGCATGATCTTTCGAGTTCAGACCAAACTCCTAGCAAGATGCGTAGGTGAGTAGGTCTAAGGCATAGTTATCTTTAACATTATTCATTAACTAACTGTATGGCAATATAATTGCAAATAAGGTTTACAGTTGCAGCAGTCTACATAAATTAATTTATGACAAACCAATAATTTGATCATATAGCTAGCCCACTGATACAGATATTCCTAGAAGGACAATCTCCAAAGTATCATGTTAGCCACTTAAAACAACTATTAGCCAGGATTCCAAGCAGGAAAAAACATATAATTCACACTTTTACTCTACATCCGAACACAATTGAATAGCTACTATTTACAACTTGGCAAAATTCTCAACCGAAATGAACCCAAAAATCTCTTAGTAAAATTAGCCCATTTAAGCAGATGAAAAAGCTCATAATTTATTCCAATGAACTGCAATTCAAACAACTCGCATCAAATCAGCCTACTTATAACAATAATCAAAACAAAATGAGTATACACCACAATATAACAATAATCAAAACAAAATGAGTATACACCACAATAGATAACTCGTTCTTTTGGCACTCAACTCACCAAATCTTAAGCTTCTTGGCGTCTGCTCCATTCCGTGGCTTGGGGACGACCTTCCTCTTCCCAAGCGACGCGCGCACGGACTCCACGACTGCATTGACGCAGCTCTCAGCATCCTTGCGGAACTTCTCGAGGTACTTGTCAACATCGGCAGCCCGCCCGCCGCTGCGAGTAGCCTCCTTGGGATTCTTTTTGATAAAGTCCTCGGCGAACTTCTCGAGCTGGCAATCCGCAGCCCTAGCTTTTCACTCCTCGAGGCGGCGCTCGGCGTTCACGTGGCGGAGGCGGTGGCCGTTTATGTCGCGGCAGGCGTCGAAGTTGCTGGTCTTCTTCTGGCCGGGGTTGGAGGCGGCGCCACGGAGCAGGGAGCCGAACCCGCCCTTGCCGCCGCGGAGACGAAGGAGCGCGGACGCGGATTGGAATTGTCCATCGGGGGAGGAGGCGAGGATGGAGGAGGGCGAGATGCTGAGGCGGCCGGTGACGAGGCGGAGGGAGGCGGCGGGGACGCGGGAGAGCGCGGAGACGGCGTCGAGGAGCGCCGAGCCGGAGACGGTGGGCGTGGAGAAGCGGAGGCAGTGGGGTGCGGCCGTCGAGGAGCCGCACCAGGATCTGGTACTGGTTGGTCTCGGTAATCGCGGGCGGCGGTGGTCGAAACCCTAGCCAAGCTGCCTCTCGCCGACGTCGCCGAAGGTGGGAGGAAGAGAAAGAGGCGACGGCGCGGGGTGGGGAGGAGGAGGCGACGGCGGAGCGGAGGGGTGGGGAGGAGGAGGCGACGGCGGAGCGGAGGGGTGGGGGAGGAGGAGGCAGCGGCGGAGCGGAGGAGCGGGGGAGGAGGCGGCGGTGGAGCGGAGGGGTGGGGGAGTAGGAGGCGGCGGCGCGGGGTGGGGAGGAGGAGGAGGTGGCGGCGGAGTGGAGGAGCGGGGCAGGCGGCGGAAGAGGAGGAGGGAGGGGAGGAGGCGGCGGCGGATGAGGAGGGAGGGGAGGAGGCGCACGGGTTCGGTGGGGGAGGCAGGCGGCGGCGGAGAATGAGGGAGGGGAGGAGGCGGCGGAGAAATTAGAGGGGAGGCGCACGGGTTCACGCGTACGGGTTAGGTTGGAGGGGATGAGTGATGAGGTTTGGTCCCAGCAATCTGATCTGTTGGATCTGAGTGAGTAAGAGAAAGACAAGGTTAGATGGGATCTTGTCCCTTCATTTCAAACGTTGGTTGGGTTTGGTGGTAAATTTCTGGGTGTACTTAGGATAGCTAATGACTGTGTTGTACAATTTTCTGTGTGGCTTTAGGATTGTTTTTTAGGTGTATTATATGTGGTAGAGATTAAGGAAATCATCACCTTGAACAAAACTTAAGATTTAATATATGACACGAACTTCAATGCATGACTAAAGAAAACAAAATTATTTATGCATGAATATACTTAAATCATCAATATATCTGCAAAATTCAAGTACATACATTTATGGCACGGAAGTCTTTTGCGTGTTCCCGAAGTACTATTGCTTACGAACATATACTGAAATGGTCTGAAAATCCCAGTGAGTAAACTTGACACGATGATCTTTGGGACAGAATTGATAATTTGGAAATTAGATCCATGGATCTTTTTTTAATGATACATCATAGTTCTTGAAATTTGTCATCGACTTTTTGACCATTAAAGTAAAAAATCTTGAACGTCAGTAGCACTCCTGATTTCTGAAGAAGCTACAATATTGGAAATTGGTGTTAGGCCAAACACCACATTACATACTATGTCAGTGCTCGGCAGAGGCTGCTTAAATGATATTTCAAGAAGCCAAGAAAAGAATACAAAATGTATTAGAAGCTGACCAATACAGCATCTGGATGCACTTGACTGCAAAACAACTGTGGCGTTGCATGCAGATTGCACCAGAGGTATAAATTTCATCCACATGTTACGAGAATCAGTGGAAAAGGCCAATTGTTTTGTAGTGAAACTTCGAGAGTATATGCCAAAATTCATATTCTCTTGAAAAACTTGACAATGCTATTTCAGTGTTGGCCCACCACAACCTTCTTGAGAAAAATCTTCTATAAGAGCTTGTAACAGCCAAACAAGCTGACAAGAGAACATGGTAGAGACAAAATGGGGGAAAGCCAGGTGGCTGCTACCAGTGAAGGCACTTCATTTCCCTTTCATAGATTTGATCCTGATCCCGCACCAGCTTCATGCAGCCTTAAGACAAAAATCTTCTATAGTTAATTGTTGCTGTATAGGCTGTCTTCATGCAGCCTTAGCCTTTGGTTTTGCTTTCTTGAATCTAGAGTACAGGAAAACCCCAGCTAGAGCCACAGCAGTTCCTGCAGGCAGGAAAAGAATATAATTCAGAGTTCAGACACAGATAAATTGGAGAGTGAATTACTATTAGCACCCGCTTCTTTGCTGGTAAGATAGGATAGGTTGGATATGAAGTTACCAAGGGCATTTATAGGTGAAATTGGAGTTCTGAAGAAGAGAACGGACGACACGATGATCACCACTCGTTTGACAGAGTTGGCAACAGAATGGGTCACAGGTGATACTCTAGCCAATAAACTATATGAAACCTGCCTCAGAAACAAAAAATGAAACTTTGTCATAGGTAATTAAAGACAATCTTAAATAGAATTTGTGGTAAATTTCAAATGAAAGAAAATAGTCAGAGAACTGGTAGAAGTTGAATTGCAGGTCCTGCAACTTATTTTGCAGGATCATTAGTTCAACGTCACTGGAGATAAAATAACAGTGTAAATAAAAACGGATCGACCATAATAATACAAAATGGGCAAAACGCCCACCCATAGAGCTACTAAGGGACAATTCTAGGAAACTTTGGAGAACCATAAAAACTAATTTTGTTTTTAAGTTTTTTTAAGGGAACTGATTTTTAGTAGCGATTAGCTCACCTGTTGGTAAAAATGGAAACAACTGCCAGCAAGTGCCGCTTTCACACATAGATCTTGAAGATTAACTCCCTACATAAAAAATACGATGTTTCACGGATTCATGATTAGCAAGAGAGAGAGAGAGAGAGAGAGAGAGAGAGGAGAGAGAGAGAGAGAGAGAGAGACAAAATAGTCCATATATCTACTTTTGCGAGTTGGTATTACTCACAGTACTCTGCAGGTACGATGGGCTAAACTTGATTCCTTCTACAAATAGCATTAATGGGACCGATAACAAAAATGACATGAGTGTCATAATTGAGAAGAGGTTTATGTCATCCAATGTTTTCTGTAATAAGAATAAATTGTGTAAGGGGCACAGTGGTTCACTATATTTATCATACTTCTATATTGTGAATCTCCGATTTGGGAAAAACAAATTGGGGAAATCACCTCTTTATCACCAAGAAGTTTCTTGCTGAAAACATTCCGTGATTGATTGGTAAGATTGGAAGCCATGGCACTCCAAAATCCTATCCTGTTTTCCCATTTTATTTACACAGTCAGTACATGATCACATATGGCTGCGAGTTCTGAATAAGACCATGAGAAATGCACCAGTCATCAAAAGAAAAGCAATGATTTGGATGGAGGATACCTTTTACATTGCATACACATATTTAGCAAAAACAAAAACCGGTTCAAAACATGCAAAACAGTAAGTAAACAAGAAAAATACAAAAAAATCATTTATATTTTTGCTAATATAGAATACAACTGGAACTTAACCACAGTCTATTCAAAGTCAATATCTGAAGATGACTTTGACAGTAGGTACTCGAACATATAAGATTAACTCAATTGCCAAACAGTGTGAATTATTGCTTTATATGTTTTTTAAAGAACAGCAGTGAATAAGCACGAGTGAACTAACAAACAGTGTGATAGATCACAGATTCCCTATTTATTTCAAGAAAAACAGAATATTAGAATGAAATGCATTATATACTTTACAAAGATAAAAGAGGGGAATCACAGAATCAAAGTTTCCTCAAGCCTTTTACATTGGAATTTTAGAAATTGCAGATACACTGACCAGTTGAAAGAAGCTTCAGTCATAGATGCAAGTACAACCCCACCAACAATCGGCACGAGCGAACTTAAGATCAGGAGAGAAGGTGTCTGCAAGAACAGGATAATTGAGAAAAAAAATGTAATCTCTTTATATGTATTCTATTTTTAAGGACAGACCACTAAAGAAAGCATGAACCAACTACCTCCCCAAGGAACAACATAGAGAGCAGCACGGAGAAGAAGGGCTCCATGGCCTTGATGGTGTGCGTGAAGGATACAGCCACCCTTCCCAAACTCATGTTGGTGAAGACATTGCCCATCATGTGCACTAAGGCCAAAGGCAGGATCTTTGCATACTGCATCCACAGTTAAAAGCACAATTCATCACATTTGTATTACTTTACAATTTTACATGGGTGTGTTTCTGAAAAAAAAAACAATTTTACATGAACAGGTAAAAAGAGAGAGCAGTGATCTTCGTTTTGTTTATCACCTGTTGAAGGGAGAGCCTTGGCTTGGGATGCAGATTAAGCAACCACATGAGGGTGATGAAGAAGGAGCCGGATGCGAACTGGAAGGTAGTAATGGTGTAAGGGAAGGGCACTGCTTTCAGAACCTGTGTACAACAAGTGAAGATTGGCCTAGGAATTCAGGATCAATAAATCATGGGGGTAAAGAGAAGGGAAGGGGAAATAGTGATAACGGACCAGCTTATTGTAGATGTTGAAGTAGATGTTGAGGAGGTACCAGACGAGGATCATGGCCCCGAGCTGCAGCGTCCGCGGAATGCCGGCGCCCTCCGGCTTTCCGCCGCTCTCCGCAGTCGGGGACGCCGCGGCGGCGGCGGTCGTCGTCGCCGTCCTCTTCGCCGCAGCGCCGTCCTTGCCACCGTCCGGGAGCAGGGGGAAGGGGAGCAGCAGCCAGCCCGCGCGAATGCCGAGCGGCAGCACGGGCGCGCCGGCGCCGGCGACCGGGCAGCAAGAAGAAGAGGAGGAGGAGGAAGAGAACGCAACAGACCGCGAGGCCAGCGAAGGAGAGGGGGGCCGGCGCACTGCCCAGCCTCTAGAGGAGGAGGAAGAGGACGCCGCCGCCGCCATGCTCTGCATCTCGCCGGCCTCGTCCGGTTATTGCGCTCCTCACTTGTTGGGTTATTGGACTACATACACTGCGCGACTGCAACAACAACAATGGGTAGGAAACCTCGGCGGATTCTTGGGTTGTTCTGGGAAAGGGGAGCAAATGGGCACGGAGGAACTGCCCGATTCATCCACGCACAAATGCAGGTGCGGGCGCTGTGACGTCGCCGCTATTCACGGAGCGGAGGGGAGAGAGGTGCAGTTCAGATTCTCTGACTTACTGAAGGAAAGTCACAGCTAACTTACATCATGCCCGATGCCCTCCATTCCTCATCCAATGGTTGATAAGAGAAGCTACTTTTCCACCCCAAATGGCAAAGCCCAGCTGAGAATCTGAACCGCCGGAAAAGAGCGCGGGCGCGCGAAACAATTTTTGGCGGGACTGGGCACCGCCGTGGCCGAGCGTCCGCGCTGCCGCCGCCCCAGCTCCGCCCGTGTCCACGCCGTCTGCTGCCCAGCTTCGCCCGCGCGGCTGCCCGCCCAGCTCACGTCATCCTCTCCAACTTCCCACATCGCCACCGCGCCAAAGCCTCGCTCCCGAACACGTCGCCGCCGCGGCCTCCTCCGCGTCCGCCACGGAGTCCTCGCCGCCGCCGCCCGACCGGGCCGTACTGAGGGATCCGACCACGGTGAGCCCCCAGATCTGGCGCATTCCATGTCGTTTTTCCGCCTCGCAATCCTAATCCGAGGAGCATTTCTGCCGACGCTAATGAGTGAGTCGGAATCGGAGATTGACCTGTGTGAACTTGCCTTCGGGACTGGGTGTGCTTTCTACACGATGAATGATGATTGATTCTTTATTTTTTGAGGGAAAATTATGATCGATTCTAGTGGCCTTAGCTTATTTTATTAGCTGAAGTTCACCGTGAAATTGCTGCTTTTAGTTTCATTCAGTTAGATTTCTTAGAATGCCATTTGTCAATTTTAACCTAAGGTGACATGCCTAAATCCGTAAGTGGGCATAGAGCAAGTAAGTGAACAGAGTAAAAACCTGTCTTAGATGTATGTGATCTCTGTAGTTTTGTTTGATTTCTTTCTCTAGCTGTAGTGATACTTGAAAACTTGACCTGGCAAACCTTTTTGAGAAGAGCTGGATACAAGTACTTAAGAAATTGTAGCTCATTCTTTTGAACTTTGTGTGTGTCTATCTTGTGAGTTAAGCTAAAGTATTAAAATACGTGTGGTTGTAAACACATTACTTAACATGGTAACTTGGGAGTTGTAACTCCTATTTTCCCTTTGTGTGCAATTATTTTTCCCCATTTATTCTTCATAATGCAGTTTCAGCGATGGTATGTCCAATTGTAATCCAAATATTGCGTACCAAGGTTTTTACACCGGTATTAAGTGTGACTAGTTACTGCTGGTAGCCTGGAAACCTACCAGTATGGTAAGAGATCACTTGGTGCCTACTCAGCTAGGATTGAGATTTGATAACAGGTGAAAACTGTATCTGTGAGTTCTGAGATAAGATTGAGGTATATATATTAATGATTACTGAGTTATAGGCTAATCAATTGATCTGTCAGTTTTTCTTTTTCTGAAAAACCAGTTAAAAGCTGGGCCGTTTCCTTCCCAATGGACTTTTGGCTGGCTCTCTTTGTACTTAGTATCATCCTTTTCAGACATTTATAATGTTTGTAGGAAGTTTATTATAGCAGGTTCCTCATAAACAAAACTTGTCCTCTTAGTAAAGAGTGGATGTGCTTTCCAGTGGTAATAAATAGAATTGCTTGATGAAATTTGAGGCAATACTTTGGCTGGCTCTCTTTGTACTTAGTATCAATACATGTGAGAGGGTTGATTCGAACTTATGCTGTTTATGAACTATGTTGAGAACTGCAGAAACTTCACTTTTCTGCTGGAAGGAAGGAAAAGGTTAATCTAGTGCCAAGCATGGCATTTTTTCGTGCTTGTATAGGATTTGGCATTTGTTTTCAATTCTGATGGAGAAGTATAGCCGGTGGTTGTTTGCCAGGGTTTCCTAGATCTGAGCATGACTAGTTGTATTGTTCAGATTCAGAGGCAAACCAATTGTTGAAGATTTCTCATTTTTCTTGATTTGTTTCTGCCCTTTAGATTCTTATTTATTCGCATTGGAAGAGGTTTGTCCTCCTGCTATTTCTGCTTACAAATTGGAGAGTGTGGTGGGGCCGCCGCTTGCTTTAGCTTCGGTCCGCTTCGTGCTATCGGCGTGGCTCCTCTCTCGTCGCTGGAGGCTGGTGCTGGTGTTGTAGTCAAAATCCAGTTAAGATTCAATGGCACAAGCACAACCCAACAAGTAAGTTATGTTCACATTCAAAACTTTATTCTTTGCTTTGTTTGTACCCAGATGCGAGCAATGAGAATGCATTTTTTTTCATGTACAGAGAGAATGTGAATCCTAGTTGGGTACCTCAAGTTGGTCAGAAATTTAGAAACTTGGATGATGCTTGGTCATTTTGGGTAAACTATGGAGGTCATGCAGGTTTTGAGGTTAGGAAAAGGTACACAAATGAAAGTAAATTTGACGGAAAGGTAACTTCATGTAGATATGTGTGTGCCAAGGAGGGTTTTCGAGCACGAGACAAGAGGGATCACGCCACAAACCTTCCATTTGATGCTATCACAAAGAAAGATTTCAGAAGTGCAAGCTTTTGAAATTGAGGCTGCCGATGATTCAGGAATTAGGCCAAAAGCTGCACATGAGTTGGCTAGTCGCCAAGTTGGAGGACCAATGAATCTCACCTACACTTGCCGTGATAAAAAAAATTACTTGCAGGGCAGGCGCCAAAGGGAGTTGGCATATGGTCAGGCAGGATTCAATCAATTCAGAGAGACTGTTATTTTTGGAGCTGCTCTGCTATTTGATGAAACATGTGCACCTTTTACATGGCTATTTGAGGCTTTTCTGGCTGCACACAATGGGAAACAACCTAGAGCTATAGTTGTTGGTGATCCTCTGGAGCAAACAGCTTCATGCAACTGTGAGCAGTTTACAAGGACCGGTGTTTTGTGTGGCCATGCTTTGAAGGTTCTTGACTTGATGAATATCAAGTTATTGCCCAACCATTACATTCTGAAGCGTTGGACAAGGGAAGCAAGGTATGGAACTGTACAAGACAACAAGGGAAGGAGCATCATTGAAAATCCAAAACTAGATGCTATGCTCCGCTACAAGTTTATGTCTCATAAATTTCTGAACTTGGCATATCAAGCCGCAAGCTCAACAGAGTGTTGCCTATTGGTAGATAATGCACTTGATTGTCTTAGTAATCAACTGAAGGACAAAATCAATGCATCAACAAGTATTTTGTCTGATTCATACAATGTCCAGCCTAATGTTCAACAAGATGAAGACATGCTTAGTGCTGCACGCTTAAAGAAAAAAGAGATTCAACCAAAAAGTTCAAAGCGACATAGAAGTTGGCTCGACAAGACTCGAAAGTTCAAAAAGAAAGTACCAAATAAATCTAATGTATGTAGCTGAAAACCCTTGCAATATATTGTACATATTTATTACTACTTGCTAACAAACAAGATTGGATGCTTTATGCAGCATGAAGAGAATGGTGGTGGTGTAGAAACTCAAGAATCCATGGATAATGCTCATAAGGACCACAATACCTTCGCCTTCACTAGCTTCATAGATTTCATAATGGTAGTTTCGATAATACTCTTTTTCAATTGTGTAGAATTAACTATTAATTTTTCTCCCTGTTTTAACTTTTTCCTTTGTCTTTGCAGGGTCCTAGTGAAATTGACGATATGTCTATTCAAGATATTCTATAGGTTGCTATCACATGGATGGATATTTTGTTCTTTTGAGCAAATTCGTCGAGCACATGTGCGTTTTTAGCTGTAACAATTCTATGGCTAATTTTACATTATATATATATATATATATATATATATATATATATATATATATATATATATATATATATATATATATATATATATATATATATATATATATATATATATATATATATATATATATATATATATATATATATATATATATATATGATGTAGTGGTGGCTTTTGGTGGAGTTTATTTTGGTTATTTGGAGCATGTAACTATTGAAAATACTTAGTAAAATGCTTGTTTAATTCTGCTGTGAAACAGACTATTTTTATACTATAAACTCTCTCTGTTATCTGTATTCACGTATTCATTCCGAACTGGGCGGTACAGATTCTCAGCTGGGCTTTGCCATTTGGGGTGGAAAAGTAGCTTCTTTTATCAACCATTGGATGAGAAATGGAGGGCATCAGGCATGGGGTAAGTTAGCTGTGACTTTCCTTCAGTAAGTCAGAGAATCTGAACTGAGAGAGGAGAAGAGAAGAGAAGCGAGGAAGCAGTGGCGGACGAGAATTAAAATTTAGTGGAGGCTAATTAGATTTAATTATCGGTTTATCAAATATGAAGTTATCGGTCTGTGATAGCCTATCATACTACTGGTAATAGATAGAAAAATATTATTCCGGCTATAACGGGTTATCTTGGAAGCTATAATATACGTCACGGTTTGGCACAGGAGAGCAGCAGCGCCCACTCCCTAGTGCAGGAGGAGAAGGTGGCTATCACACAGTCCAGATAGAACTGGGCGGTGACCATTTGGAACAAGGTGCCAGCCTTGTTGGCTAGGGTGCATACTAGATGGAGCAGAAGTCGAAGTTAAACTGGTGGCTTGGGGTGATGAAATATATTGGTGGTCCACACGAGGGGATAGTACACGGCGAGCTTCTCATCCTCATCAAAGCCGTAGGAGAGGAGGTTGACGTCGTAGTCATGAAGAAGCCACTCACCTACAACGGTCATATATTGATGGTGACTAGCTCAATGTTCATATGTCGATACCAATCAAGTTGAAGAAACACACAAAGATCGGAGAGTACAACGAGAATTGTGATTCAAAATTAGAGTTCAATTCGCCTCCCCTTTCCAAGACCGAATTAACATATGCATTTTGCCAACAATAAATAAGATCAGATGAAAAGAAAGAAACAAAATTAAAACACGTCTAACCAACTGATAATTATGTGTGTATGAATTGGAAATGATTACGTTAAAGACCTACTGATCAGGTTGACCATCAGATGTTGTCCTCCACATTAAAGACCTAGTAATGACCAGCTGATGATTACGTGTGTATGAATTAGAAATGATTACGTTAAAGACCTAGTGATGGCCGGTTAGTGATAGGGGGCGGCCCTAGCTGAGCCCCGATCGGTTCGCCTCATAGGAAAGGTAAGGATACGGCAGCTGCCGTGCTCCTCTCACTGCGCTTCTAGCATGCGACACAAGAGGGCAAAAATTATATGCTACTGTAAAAAGTACATGAAGAGGTGACCAACTTAGGCCCTGTTTGTTTCCACTTAAGATTATTATAATCTAGCTTATAGGTGGGGGATTATATAAGCTAACTTATAATAAGCTGGTGGGAAATAAGCTTCAGGTGTTTGGCAGCCTGGATTATCAGAGTTATGGATTGTTGTGTTCGAATGTTTAAAGACCACAATGCCCTTGAGAGAGAGGTACGGGAGTTGGGGGATGGATGAATGGCAAAGGTGGGTAATATTTCTAAAGTTTTATGGTCATTAAGATAAAAGGTGGATCTACTTATTAGATTACAATAATCTGGGCTATTAGATTATAAACTAGATTATAATAATCTTAAGTGGAAACAAACAGGGCCTTAGCCAGCCATCCTGCTGGCGCAGCGTCTATGAAACAAAATAGAACATTTGCTTGCTCTAGTGACCACTGCTACGGTTTTTCCTACCACGACGACTATTTACATCGAGGGCCAACCTGTTGAATATTTATCTATGTTTGTCGATGTTTTAATATCGATTTTACGTATGATTTGTTTGGACTTGGGAAAACTCTAGAAAACTCGTTGAATGGATATGCAGAGTAGAGACACGGGAATTTTTATACATGTTCGGGCCTTCTCCTGGGAGAATAATAACCCTACATCCTGTGTAGTTATTGCTCAGAAAGATGTTTACAACTGAGAATAATGCAAAAAGCTTAGCACTATCTCCTGATCCAATGTGTTCTCTTCCTTTTCCTCTTCGACATCAATCTTTATATAGTTGACGAAGCGGTGGCCGTTGTCCTGCGTTAGAAGACACCTCAACGCTTTGGGAGATAACAGTTTGGTGGAAGTTATTGTCAGAGAGACATGGCAGCCATTCATCGTGCGACAGTTGTTGTTAGAGAGAGATCATGTGCGGTTATTAGAAATTAGCGTATGTTATAATCGTCTTGTCAGACGACCCCACAATGAAGTAGGTCACTGTAAACAAGCTAGTTGGGAGTATGCTGCCTACAGAAAGATCCACAACCACGAGGTGGTCATAGGAAGACTTACAACCAATGAGTAGTTGTAGTAAGACCTATGACTATGTGGTCATAGGAAGACTTACGACGAAGTGGTAATCGTAGTAAGATTTACGACTATGTGGTCGTAGGAAGACTTATGACCAAGGAGTAGTCGTAGTAAGACTTATAACTATGTGGTCGTATAAAGACTTACAATCAAGTTGTCATAAGAAGACTTACAACTATGTAGTCGGAAGACTTATGACCAAGGAGTAGTCGTAGAAACACTTATGACCAAGTAGTCGTAATAAAACTTACGACTACCCTACGAAACCTCTACCTTATCATTAAGGGGTATACTCGAAGAATATGAAAATGTAATCATTAGAGGATTACTATATCCTCGTTATCTAGCCCCTAAGTTCAAGTGAAAGTGATTTACTTAAGAAAGAGAAGTCATAAAAAGGTCTACAACCACAGGGTGGTCGTAGAAGAAGAGATGGTCGAAAGCAAAGTCTTTTCGATTCTCTTCAACCTAAATGGATTTTGGTTAATAAGGTAATTTTGCTTGAGTTATAAAGACAATCAGACTTCAAATAGAGGAGTTAATGAATTTCAATCGATTTTCGCTGATCTATTTGCCGGATCAGTTCCTGAGATAACTATTCAGTTCCCAAGACGGATAACTTATATGATTCTAAAAGCTCACCTTAGGGTATTTTTTGGTTTCCTTAAGTCATCTTCTTCCTTCAATCTCTTCCAAATCCAAACCAACCATTTGGAAAAATGACTAAGCCATCGTTCAATTGGTTGATGTCGGAGATGGATAATACGAAATTGAGGGAGTTGGAGAGCGCTGAGAAGATTCCTCCATGAAAATTCGTTAGATAAATCAAAGCTGCCAGACAAAACTGGCCATTAGGGGAAATTGGGCAAATCCTAGTGTTCCAGTCATACTGTAAGTGTGGCTTCCATCTTCCAGCTCGTCCTTTTCTTACAGTCATACTCAAATACTTTGGGGTCGAATTGGTGAACTTGGTTCCCAATTCGATTACTATGTTAAGCATATTTGTGTACCTGTGTGAGGCTTATCTAGGGATTCCTCGGATCTCGAACTCTTTCGTTATTACTACGAAATGAGTCAGTATACCAAAATCACCAGGAGTTGTGGTCTGAAGCTTCACGATGGCAAGATGGAACAGTACATCTAGATGTATACTCGGTCTTCATGTCTGAGATGGAAGAAGCAATGGTTCTACTAGGAGACGACCAGAGAAGACAACCTTTCTTTTGTGTGGTAGGCTGCAGAGAATAATAGTCTCTAGAATTTGGTCCCTAAGGACCTCACTCGAATAGTTCCTTACATCTTAGCTAGCAAAGAGTTCATCACGCGTCGAATCAGCCCTTTGAAGCAACGAGCACATCCCATGTGGATGTACTCGGGCGCCTCGATTCTGACTAGGGATTATGAGAACGGTAAGTGACTCTCATACTAGTATTCGTAATTAGATTACTTCCCTTAAGCACTCTATATTGACCATCATGTCTGTATGAACAGATCTTAATTTGGGGGAAATCAATTCCCGGGTCAAGGGTGTTTGCGAGAAGACTCCTTCACTCGAAGTAGAGGCTCCTCGTATTCTGTTGGATATGTCCACCGAAGAAAAAGAAGAATGCCTAAAGGTAATCAAAAGATTGATTTTGTTTTTAGGACTACGTAGTCATATAGAACGATGGAATAATATTCTTCTTTCTCGTAGAAAGTAGGCACGAATAACCATCAGGACAACTAAGGGGTCAAACTGATGGTTATCAGAGAAGAGGCTGAGAAAGCTAAGGCTCCTCCAGCCAAGATACGTTGGTTGATAAAGGCTGTTGGCAAGAAGGAAGGGAGGACGAGCACTACCGTTCCCTTTTCTATCCTTCCTCCTATTGCTCCAAGCGCCCCCATCAAACAATTTCTTGCAAACGTAAGTATCGCAAGTGAGATAGGGCTGCTGTATTCGAGCACTAACTCCTAACATCAAGGTACCCTTTTATTACAATACTGAAACTCACTCAATAGGCACTTCTCGAGGCTTGGTCAAGCAACTCAAAAAGGAAAACTGAAAAAGTTTTGTATCCTTTGTGAAGGAGAGTGTTGCAGCAGCAGACCCTATGATCAAGAAGAAGACCACTCTTCAAGTGGTCGAAACTGGTTTCGACTACCAGGAGGGTCAAGAGGGACAAGGAGCAGTAACTCTTGCTTCAGACCTTCGACCGGATATGGTCGAAGGTGTTCTCGTATGACCAGACATGGTCGAAGAGAAGAAGTCGAAGAAACTAGTGTCTGGAAAAGTTTCTTCTAAATTCAAGATAAAGGGTGCGAAAGCAAGGTATGAAAAACGTAAGCACTAACATAGTATTTTACCTCTGTCTTCTTTAATGCCAACTTACTTTTGATGGTTGTAGCTCAACTTCTCCACTACTCAAGAATGCTTCTGCTAAGAAGCCCCCTACGGCTCTGCTTGTGGTTAAAGACGTGGTGGAGAAGGTGGTTGAAGAAATGACCACTACAACGACAAAGGTGAAGGAACGCGCGTAGGCTACGATAGCAGAAAATAAAAATTTCTACCGCGCACACCAGGACATCATGCTAAGAAGGGATCATAGATCGTTACCACTAGACGCGCAGCGCAGCGGAAGAAGAGTTGGAGAAGCCGATCCAACCACGCGCGTCGAGGTAGTAGTGGAAGTAGCCGATCGTCCCGAACAGATCGTCTCCTCCACGCGATCAACCACACCACGAGCAGATCCAATCTGTAGTTTGTTGATGCCGATCAACGCCGCAACGAGCAGCGCCTCCACCGGTATCCACACGTCCGGGGCTGGAACTCCGATCGCGAGTGTACCAGCACTCGCGAGCGGCTAGGGTTTGGCTCGGGAGGTGGCGGCTAGGGTTTTGTTCGGGAGGAACATATGCGTGCATCCCTCAGCCCCCCCGCCTCCAAATATATAGACCTCCTCACTTGGGCCTCGTGGACCGAGGCCCAATAGGAGTCTATCCGGATCTCTATCCGAATTGAGCCCACATCCGAATCACATTCGAATTAGTGTTCCAACCCGTTAAGTGTGCGACCCTGTAGGTTCACGTATACTTGGTCGCGACCCGGAAACACCTTTCCGGTCACCCTGTTAATAGCGGCCTCTAGCAAGACATATTAACCCCAAAGTATACGTAAAGATCATATCGGCTGAACCTGTAATGTTCTCATGTACGAATCCTTTTGCCTCACGATATAGATTAAGCTCAAGGCGAGACCTGTGTCATCCTCTTAATGGCTCAATCACTCTCTCGATTCCGTGATGGATTATAAACTTGTGATTGACTCCTCAATCACATTGGCATGGCCATGCACTTTCATAATCCATTACATCGAGGGGCCCAGAGATATCTCTCCCATAAGGAGGGGCAAATTCTATCTTGATCATTCACATCCCACTACATGTTTCATAGCAAACCCGAAGACTACTTTTATGACTACCCAGTTACGGAGTAGTGGTTAGTAGTCCCAAAATAGGCTACTACGCATGTTGGGAACCATGATGATCTCAAGTCTAACGATTCTACATAAACACTACTTGAGACCAACTAATGACACATGGAATCTCTGCAGTGTCTCATGGCGGGTCTATCCAACATATGTTCACTAACACATGTCCATATTATTGATTTGGTATCTCCATACCATGATCCATGAGACATGATCATCAATCAATACATATGCTGATCTTTGAATCATATATGTTCCTCATATGATATATGATCAGGGATCATTTAGAAATAGCAACATTTTGGCATTAAGAGTCTCATGAATAAGTCACATACTCATTGATCAATAATGATAATGTCTATTTCAAGGAACAAAGCAATGTATCATAAACATAGTATGTGATATATTCAACATCTCCATGTTGCCTCTAGGGCATATCACCAACAGTCTCCCACTTGCACTAGAGTCAACCATGTAGGTATCTAATACCCATTGCCCTAGTGTGAGCCTCATGCTTTGGCTGGGGAAGCGGCTTTGTCAACGGATCTGCAATGTTCAAATCCGTTTGTACTTTGCATATCTTCACATCGCCTCTCTCCACAATCTCGCGGATGAGATGAAATCGCCGTAGAATGTGCTTGGACTTCTGGTGCGATCTAGGCTCCTTGGCTTGCGCAATGGCCCCACTATTGTCACAGTAGAGGTCCATTGGGCTGGAGGCACTAGCCACCACACCAAGCTCAGAAACAAATTTCTTGATCCAAACAGCCTCTTTAGCAGCTTCAGAAGCTGCTATGTACTCGGCCTCTGTTGTAGAATCAGCAACCGTCTCCTGCTTGGAACTCTTCCAGCTCACCGCACCGCCATTCAGGCAGAACACAAATCCAGATTGCGATCTAAAATCATCTTTGTCAGTTTGGAAGCTAGCATCGGTGTAACCATTTACAACGAGCTCTTCCTCACCCCCATAGACGAGGAACACATCTTTAGTTCTTCTCAAGTACTTCAAGATGTTCTTTACGGCAATCCAGTGACTTTCACCTGGATCTGACTGGTATCTACTTGTAGCACTTAAAGCATACGAGACATCTGGACGTGTACAAAGCATGGCATACATAATGGATCCCATAGCCGAAGCATATGGAATCGCATTCATTTTATCCCGCTCATCAGGTGTACTAGGACACTGACTCTTGCTAAGATGTATACCATGTGACATAGGTAGGAAGCCTTTCTTGGAATCCTGCATGTTGAACCTTTTCAACACCTTGTCAATGTACGTATCTTGGCTTAATCCAATTAGCCTTCTTGATCTATCCCTATAGATCTTGATGCCCAGAATATATGCCGCCTCTCCTAAGTCTTTCATAGAGAAACTATTTTTCAATGAAGACTTAACAGATTCGAGCATAGGAATGTCATTTCCGATCAGTAATATGTCATCCACATATAAGACCAGAAACACGAGTGCGCTCCCACTAGCCTTTTTGTAAACACAAGGCTCTTCTTCGTTCTTGATGAAACCAAACCCTTTGATTACTTCATCAAAACGAATGTTCCAACTCCGAGATGCCTGCTTTAATCCATAAATGGATCTTTGCAGCTTGCATATCTTTCCAGCTGATTGCGGATCGACAAAACCCGTGGGCTGTGTCATGTACACATCCTCACTCAGATTTCCATTAAGGAAAGCTGTTTTGACATCCATTTGCCATATTTCATAGTCGAAATATGCAGCAATCGCTAGAATGATCCGAATAGACTTTATCATTGCGACGGGCGAAAAAGTTTCATCATAATCAACACCTTGAATTTGTTTGAAACCTTTGGCCACCAATCGCGCTTTATAGATGTGAACATTTCCATCTATGTCTATCTTTTTCTTGAAAATCCATTTGCACTCAATGGTTTTAACACCATCAGGTGGATCAACCAAGTTCCAAACATGATTACTGTGCATGGATTCAATTTCGGATCTCATGGCTTCAAGCCATTTCTCAGAGTCTGGTCCCACCATCGCTTCTTCATAGGTCTTAGGCTCATCGTTGTCTAACAACAATATGTCCCGTTGTTGAGTAGTCAAGAACATGTACCTTTCAGGTGCACGACGTGACCTCTCTGACCTACGTGGTGCCGGTGTGTCCACAACAGGTTCTTCAACAGTTTGTTCATCCTGTTGTGGTTCTGTAGGAGCTGAAACGTTTTCAGGTGTTTCCCGAATTTCTTCAAGTTGCACCATGCTCCCATTATCCCTTCTTGAGAGAAACTCTTTCTCTAAGAAGACACCATGCCGGGCGACAAACACTTTGCCTTCTCCTTGATTATAGAAGTAATATCCTTTTGTTTCCTTAGGATACCCGATAAAGAAGCATTTATCAGATTTAGGACTGAGCTTATCAGATTGTAAACGTTTTACATAAGCCTCACATCCCCAAATCTTAAGAAAAGACAAGCTAGGACGTTGTCCTGTCCACATCTCATATGGTGTCTTTTCTACTGATTTTGATGGAACCCTGTTTAGTGTGAAAGCGGCTGTTTCAAGAGCGTACCCCCAAAAAGACAACGGAAGATCACTTTGGCTCATCATGGAGCGCACCATATCTAATAAGGTGCGATTTCTCCGTTCAGATACCCCATTCCATTGAGGTGTTCCTGGCGGAGTCAATTGTGGAACAATTCCACAATCCTTCAGATGATTGCCAAACTCATGGCTCAAATACTCGCCTCCACGATCAGATCGTAGAAACTTGATTGTCTTGCCTAAATGATTTTGCACTTCATTTTGGAATTCTTTGAACTTTTCAAAGGATTCGGACTTATGCTTCATCAGGTAGATATACCCATATCTACTAAAATCATCAGTAAAAGTTATGAAGTACTGAAAACCACCTCTGGCTGTTGAGCTCATTGGTCCACATACATCAGAATGTACGAGTGCCAATAAGTCACTTGCCCGTTCACCTTGACCGGTGAAAGGTGCCTTTGTCATCTTGCCAAGTAAACAAGATTCGCATGTCTCAAATGATTCAAAATCAAATGAGTGCAGAATACCATCTCTATGGAGCTTCTCCATGCGTTTCTCATTTATGTGACCTAAGCGACAGTGCCAAATAAACGTGGGATTCAAATCATTCGAACGTTGCCTCTTTGCATTAATGTTATAGACCGGTGACTCTTCAAGAGTAAGAACATATAACCCATTCACCAATGGAGTATGACAATAGAACATATCTTTGAAATAAAGAGAACAACCATTGTTCACAGATCTAAAGTCATAACCTTCTGCTTGCAAACATGAAGCAGAAATAATGTTCTTGGAAAGAGATGGAACACAATAACAATTATTCAATTCCAAAACTAATCCTGAAGGTAAAGACAATGGCATGGTGCCAACAGCGACCGCAGCAACTTTTGCTCCATTGCCAACGCGAAGATCCACTTCGCTCCTCCTCAAACTTCTACTTCTTCTTAGCCCCTGCAACGATTTGCAAAGGTGAGCAACCGATCCGGTATCAAATACCCAAGAATCAGTGGATGAAGTAGCAAGATTGATCTCTATAACATTTATACCTGGAGAGGAAGTCGTACTTCCCTTCTTCTTCTCAAGATCCTCCAAGTACTTTGGGCAGTTCCTTTTCCAATGACCTGATTGCTTACAGTAGTAACAATCTGCATTAGGAGCAGCGCCCTTCTTGACTTGCTTGGCCTTAGAACTGCTCGCGATCTCATCGGGAGCTAACTTTCTTTTGACCGCGCCTTTCTTGACATTGGGCTTGCCCTTGCCTTTCTGCATCATCATCACATGATTGCTGCTTTTCTTAATGCTTTCCTCGGCAGCTTTTAGCATCCCATGCAACTCTGCCAAGGTCTTGTCCATGTTGTTCATGTGATAGTTCAGTATGAATGGCTCAAAGCTCGGGGGGAGCGACTGGAGAATCACATCAGTAGCCAACTCTTGGCTAAGGGGAAAACCAAGCTTTTCCAGACTCTCAATGTAGCCAATCATCTTAATCACATGAGGGCTGACGGGATTCCCTTCTGCAAGCCTGCACGCAAACAAGGACTTTGAAGTGTTGAACCTCTCAGCCCTTGCTTGGTTCTCAAACATACCACGCAACCCCACAATGATATTGTAGGCATCTGTGTTCTCATATTGCTTCTGAAGCTCAGAGGACATTGTGGCAAGCATGAGACAGCTCACATCAAGGTAATCATTCGTTTGCTTCTCATAAGCTCTCCGTGCAGCCGCAGGAGCATTATCAGGCAAGTCATCAGGATAATGAGACTCAAGGACATACTCCTTGCGCTCTTGCTTGAGAACAATTCTCAAGTTGCGATACCAATCCATAAAGTTCGTTCCATTGAGTTTTTCTTTCTCAAGAATAGATCGCAAATTAAAAGAACTGGATGCGGCATTAGTTGACATGATCTACAACAAAGAATATGCAAAGTTTAGCACTATGTTTATGTTCATCTTTTATTAAACAATTTAACAAAAGACTCCCACTATGTGTTTTGCAACAAAACTCCCTCTAAGTTACATAGTGGGTCAAGAACCTCATTTCACTAATTCCTAGTGAGCTTTGGCATCACGGCTAGAAAACTAGTGACATGGGTAAGCAACACCTTGCTAATCACATCCCTATGTGACTCTTGCTTGTTGGGTGACATCAACATGCCCCGGCCCCAATCTATGCCCCAAGGTCCAAAACTGTTTTGATAACCTTGTTAAGTAAACCAAATGCTTCCGCATGTAGATGTCCGACATCTACCCCAAATAATGATGATAACCGACGGCACTCTACTTTGGTAGACCTACCATGCGGTGATCATTATCTTTTGGTGCAACATATGGAAGGGCATGAACACCTAATTTTATGAGGGATTCTATCCTACCAAAGCAACATATGACAAAAACATTGCATAAGAATAAGATAGATAATATCACAGATAAACACATTTAACTGTGAAGTAGTATGGCCCAAACAAATGGTGATCTCCATCTCCATGTAGGTGTAGACGATCTCCATCCTCCACATCACTCCTTTAGGCCACCATGCTTGAAAGCTTGTAACCTCAAAACTAGGCTACTACCTATAATAGCTAGAAATTGAAGATTACAAAGATAGATTCAAGCATTAAGGTCGACACGCAGGTCGTTAAATACAATATAGACAGCTAACAATAGCTGAAATAATCATGACACGCAGGCCATGAACGAATGTTACATGCATCACATACATCTCATACATTCCAATAAGATATAGGGCCATACTATTCACGTCATTCTCTGCAAAAACAAGTTAGACGTAGAATCGTATTCTACCTAACGATGTGAACCCAAGACGCTATACAAGGCGGGTACGCACGGCGGTCCCGCTGGCCGGTCAGCGGGCGGGGGGTCGAGGGGGGGGCCGCCCCCCGCGGGTTTCAGGGCAGCGCCCTGAACACCCTACGAAATTTACAGATCCAATCTATGAAATCGCAATGGAAAAACTATTCGGCACAACCACCTTATGCCGATCCGAGACATTCTCTAGGATGCTAGTTTTTCCACTGGGCCGAGGCCATCAGATCCGTAACCTACTAGTATTCGGCATAACCACCTTATGCCGATCCGAGACAATCTCTAGGGCACTAGTATTCCCACTGGCCCGAGGCTATCAGATTCGTATCCTACTAGTATTCGACATAACCACCTTATGCCGATCCGAGACAATCTCTAGGGCACTAGTAGTGATACAATCTGCGCCTCATCCAACCCCTATTCACCGATTGATCTCATCAACCCGTGCTACCATCGATTCATCACATGAACCGACTGATCTAGACTGTAATAGATCCAATCTACTACAACCGCATATCATCATATGCGCTGATCCAGATCGCAAACTAAGCAAGATGGCTCTGATACCACTGAAGGAACGCGCGTAGGCTACGATAGCAGAAAATAAAAATTTCTACCGCGCACACCAGGACATCATGCTAAGAAGGGATCATAGATCGTTACCACTAGACGCGCAGCGCAGCGGAAGAAGAGTTGGAGAAGCCGATCCAACCACGCGCGTCGAGGTAGTAGTGGAAGTAGCCGATCGTCCCGAACAGATCGTCTCCTCCACGCGATCAACCACACCACGAGCAGATCCAATCTGTAGTTTGTTGATGCCGATCAACGCCGCAACGAGCAGCGCCTCCACCGGTATCCACACGTCCGGGGCTGGAACTCCGATCGCGAGTGTACCAGCACTCGCGAGCGGCTAGGGTTTGGCTCGGGAGGTGGCGGCTAGGGTTTTGTTCGGGAGGAACATATGCGTGCATCCCTCAGCCCCCCCGCCTCCAAATATATAGACCTCCTCACTTGGGCCTCGTGGACCGAGGCCCAATAGGAGTCTATCCGGATCTCTATCCGAATTGAGCCCACATCCGAATCACATTCGAATTAGTGTTCCAACCCGTTAAGTGTGCGACCCTGTAGGTTCACGTATACTTGGTCGCGACCCGGAAACACCTTTCCGGTCACCCTGTTAATAGCGGCCTCTAGCAAGACATATTAACCCCAAAGTATACGTAAAGATCATATCGGCTGAACCTGTAATGTTCTCATGTACGAATCCTTTTGCCTCACGATATAGATTAAGCTCAAGGCGAGACCTGTGTCATCCTCTTAATGGCTCAATCACTCTCTCGATTCCGTGATGGATTATAAACTTGTGATTGACTCCTCAATCACATTGGCATGGCCATGCACTTTCATAATCCATTACATCGAGGGGCCCAGAGATATCTCTCCCATAAGGAGGGGCAAATTCTATCTTGATCATTCACATCCCACTACATGTTTCATAGCAAACCCGAAGACTACTTTTATGACTACCCAGTTACGGAGTAGTGGTTAGTAGTCCCAAAATAGGCTACTACGCATGTTGGGAACCATGATGATCTCAAGTCTAACGATTCTACATAAACACTACTTGAGACCAACTAATGACACATGGAATCTCTGCAGTGTCTCATGGCGGGTCTATCCAACATATGTTCACTAACACATGTCCATATTATTGATTTGGTATCTCCATACCATGATCCATGAGACATGATCATCAATCAATACATATGCTGATCTTTGAATCATATATGTTCCTCATATGATATATGATCAGGGATCATTTAGAAATAGCAACATTTTGGCATTAAGAGTCTCATGAATAAGTCACATACTCATTGATCAATAATGATAATGTCTATTTCAAGGAACAAAGCAATGTATCATAAACATAGTATGTGATATATTCAACATCTCCATGTTGCCTCTAGGGCATATCACCAACAAAAGGCTGCTGCCAAAGCTGCAAGGTCTATGACCATAGAAGCGGTTGAAATTGAAGCAGAAAAGGACAGGGTAGAAATACCTAGTCAAGAGGTTGGAAACCTTTTCGATCGCCGTGCTGAAGAGGAACGTATTGAGGATGCTCCTCTTCGTTCCTAAGAAGGTACAGTCGGAGAAGGAGGAGAAGAAGAACAGCCTAATTTCTTTTCAGCATTTTGTAACCCTACATTTATAGTGGGATCTTCTGCTGATCGAGTTCTGAGCCGAGTTCTACACCCCAAAGATCTTCCCCACAAAGAGAACATTTTTGACAATGAACATCACGAAAAGGTGTGGTGGAACAAGGTTGACGAGCTCAATCAACTTAAAGACTCCAGGCGGGTACTCGCCAAGTTTGTCTGTGGGAGCATGAACATAAGTATCGAGTACTTAGATATTTGTACTTGGTCTTTTCTAATCTCTTACAATCCTTTTTTGTTTAGAGAGCATTAGAAGACATGACAACTCACGCTCTTACGACAACGAAATGCCAAACTCTCCAAGAAGGCAGAGGAATGATAAATCACTGGTCTATATAGTTGAACTCTATTTCAATCACTTGTCTAGCTTTTCATGTCTGCTTTTAACCTTTGCAAATCCAAGAGTGACGGAAAGGTTTTAACTGCTGCACTCGACAACAAGAGGGTCGATACGCAGAGGCCAAAGAAAGAAAATATCGATGAATTGATAACCATTATGAAGGCTAATTCTGCAATTAGAGCATTGTAGGAGAAAACAAATAGTAAGTTCTGAACTTAAGACTATTTATTTGGTTATCTTTCTGGTGTTCATCTTACTCTTTTGTTTTGACAGAAAAAGAGGCTGAAGCGAGTAAGTCCCAAACCAAGGTCGAAGAAAAGACCAAGGTGATTAGAGAACTTACTCGTATCAATAAAGAGACCATCCAGAGAATGAAATTGCTGGAAGGAGAGCACAAAGCTGAAGTCGATAAGCTTGATGCTCGACTAGCAGATAAGAAAAGCTTCACTTTCGATTAGTTTTGCTAACTAGTCTTGTGATAGGTATTTTTTCTGGCCATTGTTATTCTATTTGCAGAAGCTGTGGTCAAAATAAAATGTCTCTCAAAAGTCTCAACTCGTAGTCAAGAGGAGACGAAGTTGATGAAGGCAATGCTCGATGACAACATTGTGACAGCATTGTACTTCTCAACGATCTACTCGGTGGGTTTGGTTCGGAGAAGTTGAGTCCTTTCGAAGATACCATAACCGCTCATGCGAGTATCATCGGACTACAAGTGAAGAGTTTAGAGGAGCATATATTCACTCTAAAGACATAACATGCTGTGTCGATTTGGGAAACTCAAAGCGTGTGACCTGAACCTCAACTTTCGACCAATTGATCATGACTTTAGCTACTCTGAAGTAGAGACAGCATGTCTGATCAAGGAAATAGAACCTTTCGGTTGAAAGGTCATAGAGGAGATGCAACTCGACTGTCCTTCTTTAGAATAGTTTGTAATTGATAACTTTGTAAAGACTTACCTTAGGATAATGAAAGACTTATTTCTTTTTCTTGCAATTTGTTATGTTGAGTAATTAGTACTCGTAAGACAAAAAATAAATAAAAGAGAATGAATTTATGACTAAGAAATAAAGTTATACTGATTACCCTATTCTAGCCCCCGACTATTTACTTAGTTTGTACGGATAAACTAAGCAAATAGTATAGAGTAAAGTATGCACAGAGCAGAGTAATCATCAACCATCATTGTCGAATTCGATTGTCATGTTCTAGCAGCAAACATTAGGAATGAGTTGATGCTAGGAAGTTCCTTCTAGTGGGCAGGACCATGTGCAGAGAGGAAAGGCTTCGACTAGGTGACATTACCTCCCTTCAACCAGGTTAATCAAATTGAAGACATAAACAATAAGAAGATAAATACTCAGAATCCTTCTTACACGCCTGTTTGACATTTTTATAGACAACACAATTGTTTTATGCTGATAGCAAGAGTCAAGAACTGATCGTCACTAGGAAGTTCCTTCTAGTAAGCAGGACCACATGCAGAGAGAAGAGACTTCGACTAGTGATGTTCCCTTCTCCGACCAGTTAAACAAATCGTGTGTGCTAGAAGTGGTTGAACAAACATAAAAGAAGCTCTACTAAACATACGACAATAAAGATTTGAAAAAACTGAAAACTTTATTGAAAGAGTAGAAAAGTTTACTCGTAAAATTTACATTGTTGATCGATGTTCCAAGAGTTTGAGAGAATCTGACCATCCACCATAGCAAGTTGAAGAGAGCCTGGTCATGTGATTTCGACCACGGTGTAAGGATCTTCCTACTTGGGGGAAAGTTTATTCTGATTAGACTGGGATTGAATTTTTCTTAATACCAAGTTACCTACAGAAAGGCTGTGAGGTTGGACCTTATGATCGTAGTACTTACGCATGGCTTGTTAATAGATTGCTAATAGGATTAAGTCTTGATTCCTCTTTTCTTCGAGTAGGTTGATGTCATCTGCTCGAAGTTGCTCTTGGTTGGAGTCAGTAAAGTTTTTGACCTTTGTCAACCAGATCTTTAGTTCTAGGGGAAGCATAACTTAAGCTCTAAAAACTAGGAAAAATAGTGTCTCTCCTGTCGCCCGACTAGGAGTTATGCGAATTGCCCACAATACTTGTCAAACCCAGATTTTTCAATCCAGAATCTACTGTGTTTACTGCACTAATCCTTGGATCAGTAGTTAGTGCACACAGGTACATTGCTGAATCATTTCATACATCGCATGAGCATCAATAATATTACTGAATTAAAATACACCACGTCGGGTGAAAGTTATACAAAAGGGGCCGTCAGGCCAAATGTTTACATTACATCATAGCAGCGGAATTGAAAGCAAAAGTTGAACCATTGCCACAGGCAAGCGACTGTGGGTAATCATGTACCATGTATATTATCTAAGCCCAGATAATATATATGCGCACAATCTCCATCAATCCTTCTTGTCTATGACCCAAGATACGTAATTAACACCCTAGTTATCGCCATTGCTTCCGCCAACGTTGGTAGGGGCCTCCTCATAGGCGTAATGTCCTTGAGTTCCTGTTTCTGTTTTGGTAATGCGAATATGAGCACAAACCACCGTGCTCACGAGCCAACACACAGAATGCAATATTTAACATGTATGGCTTGTCAAAGGATGGCTCGGGTTTATTTTTTTTTGCGAAGAGTGCTTTTGAATACAATTACTTAAAAATTCTTAAGACCTAGCAATTTTATACTCAAGACTTATATTTGTAAAGTAAGTTGATCTTATAATTGACACAGATTCCATCCATCATTACATGACATCTGCACCATATAGCATATTTCAGCGTTATAGCCGCTTAACTTACCACTGGGACGACACCCAGGACAAATCCAAACCAGGACCATCAACAGTCCTTACACATTTCCATTATCACCCACCAAGATTTTCAACGTAGAACTATATCTAGTTAAGTTCCCATGTCCGCCCATGACCGTGGGCACGGCTATTCGAATAGTTTTGACTCTGTAGAGTTTGCACACTTTCACCACAAGAGACAACCAACTCATTGCCCCACACGATTCCTTAGAAGTGTGGTTGAGCCGACCATCACAGTGACTTTTCAAAGTATCTAGTCCCTTTTCTCATCTCACCTTATGGGTTTCCCCCACTTGCGGTGGTACCCATCTATGCACGGGATGTTTCCCCCAGTCACTAACGCAGTCGGGCTCCACTTCCCGCAACGTTAGAACAGCTGGGAAACTTCACCCTCCACTTGGTGTCCCTTTAGGCCTTCTCTTGCCCTTGCGTATCCACTTCTATCCACTACCAGTGAGATGAGTCTGGAAGTTCGATAAAATTTACTTAGCCAAGTTGTATGTTGTAGGGGTGGCCCAACCCCCCGTGGCTGGGCCGTGCAACTAGTCCAACATGTAATAGGCCCAATAGTGTAGAGGAATATACCAGTGTAAATATACCAATGTACCCTCATCCTTTTTAAATACTAAGGGGTAGAATGGGGATTTCCCATTCTACCCCACTCATATATATATAAACCCCCAGGAGGGGCAAAGGGGGGGAGATCCTCTCATCCTCACCAACCATTCCACAGTCTGGCTTCCCCTTCCTCTTCCACTAGTCCCCTTCATTCCTGTTTAGCCTGTAGCTACAACAGATGGCGCCGTCCGTGGGGAGCGACTAGAAGTTGCATATGGAAGAGGTTTCTCCAGCATCCAGCGAAAGATAAGTAGTTTGTTCACTAAAAATTTAGCCATTTTGATTGTAGACGTGTAGGGGCTTTGCCTGCAAACTTCGCTGTATTTTGTAGATACAATGTTGCGTAGATCCAGTGGAATAACCCAGATCCACGAAGTTGGTCGAGTTGCCGTCGCAAGCAAAGCACGCGTACAGGAGATATCATCCAAGCATCCATTCGCGCAGGACGCCGCCAGGGAGTACGAGAAGCTCGCCGCCGGCCCGCGCGGTGACTCCGCCAGGCTCCGCGTGTTCCTGCTCCCGGCCCCCGGAGGCTGGACCGCAACCTTCGCTTGGAATTTGCATGCGCAGCGTCAGACTCCGCGTGCGAAGCCCCAACCTTCGCTTGGCGCTGCACGTACCCTGCATGGAATTATATGAGGATCGAAGCGGGAGGTGCCGCCGGCGCGGGCGAGGTCGGCCGGGTCATCCAGGCGACGGAACATGACTGCCTTCGCGCGGCTTTGAGCCTTCGCTTGGCAGCCTCCGCGCCGCGCTAGCATGGAGTCTCCGCTTCGCAGACCTGTGTGGCTTCGAGTCTCCGACTTCGGGGTTGCTTTGAAGCAAGCGAACACAGCCGAGGACAGGCTTCCTCTGCTCGTCTCCGCAACGCCCCGAGAGGAAGCACCGTCCTGACGTAACCATGGCTCGGCGCGGAGGCGAGCGCTCGGCACGCCGAGCAGAGGCCCTGGCGGTGCGTACGAAGTCCGACGCGGAGCCGGAGCCACGCACGCCAAGCCGAGTTTGCCCAGGCTGCAGGCGCATGCAGCTCCTCCAAGTGTCTCCGCGCAGCTTCTGCTTCAGGGTCCCCACGTCAGGTCTCCGCGGAACGTCATCAGGTCCTCCGCGCCCACGCCTGCGCCACGCCCCTTCCACTAGTGGCAGTCTAAAGGCCAGCCAACGACACTGGATGCGCGTCGACCACCTCGAAGCGGGTCTTCGGCGCCTTCGTCAGTGTCTTCGGCGAGTCCTCGACGGTGTCTTCGTCGCGTCTTCGCGGAGATGTCGACAGCCTGTGCCGAGGCGGGGAGGTCTCCGATACGGTGTCCAGGATCTGCGCCGAGCCCAGAGGTCTTCGAAGCCTCCGCCACACGGTGACGTGCCGAAATCTGCACGCATGCAGGAATATCTGCCTAATAACTGGCATACATGCATATCCATCAAACCATTGTCATGCAGGGTGCATGTGTATCCACGTGACTGTTGCCATGCATAAATATATACAAGTTATTGCCATGCGTGTATAGTCTCATGTACGCGCAGCCCATCCATGCATGCATGAATCGCGTGTACTCAGCAAGGTGAGCAGGCGGCGGACCTTGGATGCACGGATCTCGCACGGCACGTGAAGCTTGGTTCAGCGGAGGTCATCGCGCGGAGACCCAGCGGCGAGGCGACGGCGTGAGCGAACGCTGCTCAGTCTCCGCCATGCCGAAGTCGGCCTTCGGCCTCCGCTCGTCTCCGCGCCGGGCGCTCCGTCCCGCCTCTGCTCGGTGAAGCCTCCGCCCTGGCCACGAAGGCGAGTCTCTGCGCAGCGAAGTCTCCGCTCCGCCCGCCGCGCTGGCAGAGCTGGTGAACCTAGTTGGGAAAATGACCTGGTAGTGGGTACTTCGCACAAGCAAAATAGAACCTCCATGCTGAGTCTCCGCGCGACGTCGGACCGCGAGTCCCCGCATGGAGCCAAACCTCTGCGCCGGACTCTGCACGCGCCGCATGAGCTTCCGCGTCGACTCTGCCGGCCTTCGCGCTCTCCGCGTCGGCTCCAAGCTCTGCGCCATGTTTGCCGGAGCCCGCGTCAATTCGCCGACTCCTCCACGGCGGGGTCGCCTCCATTCCAGACTTCGTGTCGGCGTGGCTTCCGCATCCAAGACTCCGCTACGGATTGAGCAAACTATCCACCCGCGAGGACGGCGCTCATCGGCAAGCTTGGCGACGACGACTCCGGGCGGATGCTCGCGGCCATCATTAGCGACAACGTCGCCCGACGGCGGTGCCGTCTCGGCAACGACGTGCCTTCTTCGCGTACGCGAAGTGAAAACTCGACGCCCTGCCTCCGCATCAAGCCTCCGGGTCGTAGCGTTCTACATCAAGGTCTCCGCCCCCAAGCTCGGCACGCCTCGGGATTCGCTTGCGGTGGCTTCGTCGCAGCATGCCGCTGACCACAGGCCTGCGGCACGGGTCTTCGCAAGCCTTCACGATTGTTTGCCTTCGCGTCTGCATCCCCGCTCAGCTCCGCGATGTCCCCGGACTCCACGCCGCGCCATCGACCCTCCTCATCTCCGCGGGGCTGAGGACTAGCTCCGGTGGCTGGGGGCGTGACCCGCAAGTGGAGCCAGCGCTTCCCCACTCGGCGAGCCGGAAAGAACGCATGGGCGTGTGGTCCCTCGTCGGCAGCATTCAGCGCGGCCGGCCTATGGAGTATATCCGTGCATGCGCCCGCAACGTCCATCCACAATAGCCATGCATGCATGGACTTCTTTCTTCTATCTCCACGTCCCATGCACGCGTCCGCAATGGCCATGAACTGCAGCCACTACAGCTCGGCGGCGGCATCTTCGTCCAGGAACTCCACCGCAACATTCTTGTACTTCGTGCTGGAGTGAGGAGACGTCGCGCACGGCGGAAGACCATGTCGCGGAGGCCTCACATGTGCTAGTCCCGCATTCTTTATGCAGGAAAAAAACAAGTACTCTGCCTGAGCAGGCTCCTGGTGCTGCGGAAGGTGACGGCGGCGCAGTATATGCGGTGCGCGTCGCACCGCCCTGACGCGAATCTTCGGCGCCCCTGTCAGCGTCTGCGGTGCGTCTTCGTCAATAGCTTCATCGCGTCTTCACTGAGGTGTCGACAGCCCGCGCGGAGTCAGGGAGGTCTCCGCTGCAGTGTTCAGGGTCTGCGTCGAGCCCAGTGGTCTTCGAAGTCTCCACCACGCGGCGACGTGTCGACGTCGGCACCGCACACGGCCGGGCAGAGTCTCCAGCCCGTGCTACAGCCTACGACGAGACTCCGCCTTCCGTCGAGCCTCCGCGCGGCAACCGGGACTTCGCCCTTCGTCGAGTCTCCGCACGGCAGCCGAGCTACAGCCTACGCCGGGACTTCGCTCTCTGTCGAGCCTCCGCGCGGCAGCTGGGACTTTGCTCTCCGTCGAGTCTCCGCACGGTAGCCGAGCTACAGCCTACGCCGGGACTTCGCTCTCCGTCGAGTCTCCGCACGGCAGCCGAGCTACAGCCTACGCCGGGACTTCGCTCTCTGTCGAGCCTCCGCGCGGCAGCCGGGACTTCGCTCTCCGTCGAGTCTCCGCACGGCAGTCGAGCTACAGCCTACGCCGGGACTTCGCTCTCTGTCGAGCCTCCGCGCGGCAGCCGGGACTTCGCTCTCCGTCGAGTCTCCGCACGACAGCCGAGCTACAGCCTACGCCGAGACTTCGCTCTCCGTCGAGTCTCCGCACGGCAGCCGAGCTACAGCCTACGCCGGGACTTCGCTCTCTGTCGAGCCTCTGCGCGGCAGCCGGGACTTTGCTCTCTGTCGAGCCTCCGCACGGCAGCCGAGCTACAGCCTACGCGGGACTTCGCTCTCTGTCGAGCCTCCGCGCGGCAGCCGGGACTTCGCTCTCCGTCGAGTCTCCGCACGTCAGCCGAGCTACCGCCTACGCCGGGACTTCGCTCTCCGTAGAGTCTCCGCACGACAGCCGAGCTACAGCCTACGCCGGGACTTCGCTCTCTGTCGAGCCTCCGCACGGCAGCCGAACTACAGCCTACGCCGAGACTTCGCTCCCCACCGGCGTGATGGCCTCCGCTCCTGCGCCGACGAAGCCTGTCTGCGCGGAGTCCGGGGCTCCCAAGGCTTTCAGACGGATCGAAGACCTGCTTCGGCAACGCTCGTCTCCGCGCTTCCGAAGGCCAGCTTCGGCGACGATCGTCTCCGCGCCGCGGAAGACCGACTTTGACTCGACCGTCTCCGCGCTGCAGAGGATTCTCGGCCATCGCAGTGCGCAAGAATGAAGCAGGCAGCAAGGCTGGCATCCCTCGTGCATTTGCGTGGCGCATGCACATAGCACATGACAAGGCATGCATTGCTCGCATGGGTGCATGGCACAGCCGCGCAAGCGTCAAGGCGCCCAGGGGCGTCACGGCCAGCGTCGCCATCGCGGTCGTGCCGCCATCAATCGGGTCCGAAGCATCCTCGCCGGCCTTCGTTCAACTCTGCGACGGTTTCGCCAGCCTGCTAGCGCCACTCTGCCTCGGCTTCGATGCAGGCAGGAGGACATGCAGGGAGCAAGCAGACTCATACTGCATTGCAGGTAACCAATCGCTGTGAGCCCTGCATAGTCAGGGTCTCCATACATGCGGAACCTACTCTGCTCTGCTCTGCGTCGCCATCGCCCCGCCCAGCACGCACTTCATATGATTGCATTATCAAATGCTTTTCCGGTGCTGCATTCTGGAGCGTTTTGTTGTCGCAAGTCTTTGGCCACTTCTTTACTGCCTCTGTTTTGGTTCTTGTTTTTGGTTTAAATCGCACGATTGCCTCGAGCGTCGGCGTAGTCTACGGACTATAAATAAGATGTAGCGTCGAGGTCCGCCTCCGCACGCGCGACTCTACGGACTATAAATTAAGACGTAGCATCGAGGTCCGCCTCCGCACGCACCAGTCTACGGACTTTAAATAAGACGCAACGGGGGGACGCCTCCGCGCGCACTCTACGGAGTATAAATAAGACGTAGCGTCAAGGTACGCCTCCGCACGCACCAGTCTACGGACTTTAAATAAGACGTAGCGTCGAGGTCCGCCTCCGCACGCGCGAGTCTACGGACTATAAATTAAGACGTAGCGTCGAGGTCCGCCTCCGCACGCACCAGTCTACGGACTTTAAATAAGACGTAGCGTCGAGGTCCGCCTCCGCACGCGCGAGTCTATGGACTATAAATTAAGACGTAGCGTCGAGGTCCGCCTCCGCACGCACCAGTCTACGGACTTTAAATAAGACGTAGCGTCGAGGTCCACCTCCGTACGCGCGAGTCTACGGACTATAAATTAAGACGTAGCGTCGCGGTACGCCTCCACACGCACCAGTCTACGGACTTTAAATAAGACGTAGCGTCGAGGTCCGCTTCCGCACGCGCGAGTCTACGGACTATAAATTAAGACGTAGCGTCGAGGTCCGCCTCCGCACGCACCAGTCTACGGACTTTAAATAAGACGTAGCGTCGAGGTCCGCCTCCGCATGCGCAAGTCTACAGACTATAAATTAAGTCGTAAATTGCGACACGGCCGAGACACTAGGGAGTGCCACGCTTTAGGCGGCGCACTACTTGGATATTGCGCCCTCGCGCGCTTTGCACCAGGGAGTGCACCGCGGGTACTATTTTTGAAGGTAGGGGAACGGCGCCTTCGCCTCTCTACCTCGGCGTGCGTAGTGCCCTCGGCCTACGCCGCAAGCGCCCGCTCTCCGCGGGCACTATTTTTGAAGGCAGGGGAACGGCGGCTCCGCCTCCCTGCCTCCGCGCGCGTAGCGCCCTCGGCCTACGCTGCAAGCGCCCGCTCTCCGCGGGCACTATTTTTGAAGGTAGGGGAACGGAGCCTTCGCCTCTCTACCTCGGCGTGCGTAGTGCCCTTGGCCTACGCCGCAAGCGCCCGCTCTCCGCGGGCACTGTTTTTGAAGGTAGGGGAACGGCGCCTTCGCCTCTCTACCTCGGCGTGCGTAGTGCCCTCGGCCTACGCCGCAAGCGCCCGCTCTCCGCGGGCACTGTTTTTGAAGGTAGGGGAACGGCGCCTTCGCCTCTCTACCTCGGCGTGCGTAGTGCCCTCGGCCTACGCCGCAAGCGCCCACTCTCCGCGGGCACTGTTTTTGAAGGTAGGGGAACGGCGCCTTCGCCTCTCTACCTCGGCGTGCGTAGTGCCCTCGGCCTACGCCGCAAGCGCCCGCTCTCCGCGGTCACTGTTTTTTAAGGTAGGGGAAAGGCGCCTTCGCCTCTCTACCTCGGCGTGCGTAGTGCCCTCGGCCTACGCCGCAAGCGCCCGCTCTCCGCGGGCACTGTTTTTGAAGGTAGGGGAACGGCGCCTACCTCGGCGTGCGTAGTGCCCTCGGCCTACACCGCAAGCGCTCGCTCTCCGCGGGCACTGTTTTTGAAGGTAGGGGAACGACGCCTTCGCCTCTCTACCTCGGCGTGCGTAGTGCCCTCGGCCTACGCCGCAAGCGCCTGCTCTCCGCGGGCACTGTTTTTGAAGGTAGGGGAACGACGCCTTTGCCTCTCTACCTCGGCGTGCGTAGTGCCCTCGGCGTACGCCGCAAGCGCCCGCTCTCCGCGGGCACTGTTTTTGAAGGTGGGGGAACGGCGGCTCGCCTCCCTGCCTCCGCGTGCGTAGAGCCCTCGGCCTACGCTGCGAGCGCCCGCTCTCCGCGGGCACTATATTTGAAGGTAGGGGAACGGCAGCTCCGCCTCCCTGCCTCCGCGCGCGTAGCGCCCTCGGCCTACGTCGCCAGCGCCCGCTCTCCGCGGGCACTATTTTTGAAGGTAGGGCAACGGCGCTCTCGCCTCCTTGCCTCGGCGTGCGTAGTGCCCTCGGCCTACGCCGCAAGCGCCCGCTCTCCGCGGGCACTGTTTTTGAAGGTAGGGGAACGGCGCCTTCGCCTCTCTACCTCGGCGTGCGTAGTGCCCTCGGCCTACGCCGCAAGCGCCCGCTCTCCGCCGGCACTGTTTTTGAAGGTGGGGGAACGTCGGCTTGCCTCCCTGCCTCCGCGTGCGTAGAGCCCTCGGCCTACGCTGCAAGCGCCCGCTCTTCGCGGGCAGTATTTTTGAAGGCAGGGGAACGGCGGCTCCGCCTCCCTGCCTCCGCGCGTGTAGCGCCCTCGCCCTACGTCGCAAGCACCCGCTCTCTGCGGGCACTATTTTTGAAGGTAGGGGAACGGTGCTCTCGCCTCCTTGCCTCGGCGTGCGTAGTGCCCTCGGCCTACGCCGCAAGCGCCCGCTCTCCGCGGGCACTGTTTTTGAAGGTAGGGGAACGACGCCTCCGCCTCCATGCCTCCGCGTGTGCAGCGCCCTCGACCTACGCAGCAAGTGCCCGCTCTCCGCGGGCGTGAGTCTTTGCAGGTAAGGGAACGACGTTGACTCCGGCTCCGGCGCAGCCCCGGCATAGGACTTCGCTGTCCGCCTCGTAGGCATCGCCTCGGTGGGATGGCACGTCTCCGGCGTAGGACTTCGCCGTTCGCCTCGTAGGCATCGCCTCGGCGGGACGGCACGTCTCCGGCGTAGGGCTGCGCCGTCCGCCTCGTAGGCATCGCCTCGGCGGGACGGCACGACTCCAGCGTTGGGCTCCGTCGTCCGCCTCGTAGGCACCGCCTCGGCGGGACGGCACGTCTCCGGCACAGGACTTCGCTGTCCGCCTCGTAGGCATCGCCTCGGCGGGACGGCATGACTCCGGCGTTGGGCTTCGCCGTCCGCCTCGTAGGCATCGCCTCGGCGGGACGGCACGACTCCGGCGTTGGGCTCCGTCATCCGCCTCGTAGGCACCGCCTCGGCGGGACGGCACGTCTCCGACGCAGAGCTTCGCTGTCCGCCTCGTAGGCATCGCCTCGATGGAATGGCACGACTCCGGCGCAAGACTCCATCGTCCGCCTCGTAGGCATCGCCTCGGCGGGACGACAGGTCTCCGGCATTGGACTTCGCCGTCCGCCTCGTAGGCATCGCCTCGGCGGGACGGCACGACTCCGGCGCAAGGTTCCGTCGTCTGCCTCGTAGGCATCACCTCGGCGGGACGGCACGTCTCCGACGCAGGACTTCGCCGTCCGCTTCGTAGGCATCACCTCGGCGGGACGGCACGGCCCTTTTGTCAGCTTCGTGACCGTTGCCTCGGTTGGATGACCCGGCTTCGGAGCGGGATTCCGTGGACCTCTTTGTAGTTGCTAGTTGCATCGGCTCGCCAGTTGGTGCCCTCGCGCTTGCTGTCGGGGAACGGGGGGGCTGGGGTGGTTGATCGCGTCAGCTCGCCCATCGGGACCTCAGCGCTTGCTGTCGAGGGAGTACTGTTGTAGGGGTGGCCCAACCCCCCGTGGCTGGGCCGTGCAACTAGTCCAACATGTAATAGGCCCAATAGTGTAGAGGAATATACCAGTGTAAATATACCAATGTACCCTCATCCTTTGTAAATACTAAGGGGTAGAATGGGGATTTCCCATTCTACCTCACTCATATATATATAAACCCCCAGGAGGGGCAAAGGGGGGAGATCCTTTCATCCTCACCAACCATTCCACAGTCTGGCTTCCCCTTCCTCTTCCACTAGTCCCCTTCATTCCTGTTTAGCCTGTAGCTAGAACATTGTACTTTACAGACTTGTGGTTGTACTGTTTTACATAGGTTGTCATGACAAGATTCGGTCCTTAAGGTTACCTGGATGGTTCTACCACATTTCATATTTTGTGCGTCCACTGCACCACATTCCAGCCCCCAAACCATCCATCCAGGTATTTAAGCAATTTTAGGATTTTTCAGTGGTAGAAAATATTGTGTCCACTTACTACAGTCAATCTATCCATGACTGACCCAAAACATGTCATACTTTGCAAGAGTTGTTTTTGGGGCAGCTATGTACCCCCGTTTTATCTAGCAATACTAAGCAACGCAATATTTATTTGGACTTACTGGTAAAAGCTACAATAATATAATTTTGCTAAGGCGACAAGGTTCACATGTCCAAACATTTCAACGGATCATTATTAGCAAGCATTATATTAGGTGTATAACTACCATTTCTGGAGATGGACATATTTTACCACATAAAATAGCAGCATGCATGGTATTAATTTAAAGAAAATTAAATTTGCATAATCATAGGTTCAATATGGTCAAAGTGTTAACTCGCCTTTGTCACAGTGATCTGGTTCTTGGTGATCAGGTGCTTCTAGTGCTGCTGCCTCGATCTCCTCCTCTTGAGCCTCGTGGCTATTTTAATCGCGCGCGAAAATTTGGATAAAAAGATAAGCAAATCAACAAAATATTACCAGAAATTCAAATGAACTCCAAAAATCATGGTTTTAGTCCCATTGGATAGGTCTTGAATTTAGATAAATTTAGAAATTTGTTTCACTCAATTTGGAGCTAAAATGAATAAGTTATGCTCATTTAAAGTTCTCAGTCCAGTTAAATCCAAAAATTATGAAATTTCTGACAGGTGGGTCCCATATGTCATATTTTATATTTTATCTTTTTCTTTTATTGCTTTCCTTCTGTGTCTATGGCCAGTGGGGCCCATATGTCAGTGTGCTCAGTCACTGACATGTGGGACCCCTCTGTCAGTGGCCATGGGTGTACTGGGCCACTGACAGGTGGGGCCCTAGGGCTCTGGACCCATCTGCCAGCGGGTGGCACTGACAGGAGGGGCCCAGAGGTCAGCCGGCCCACAGACAGTCGGTCGCCGACTAGCGGGGCCCACTTGTCAGCCCGAAAAATAAAAGAGAAAGGCTCAACCTCAGCGTGTGGAGCCGGGGGCTCGAACGCGCGCCGAGGGAGCCGGGGGAGGAAGAGAGTAACGGGGCTAGCCAGGGGAGCGCTCGGGTTTATCTTACTCATATAGGGCAGTTTTACCTCTTAAGGTGGGTCTGGGGAGAGGCCGAGCAGAGGTGGAAGAAGGCGGTGGCGCCGGTGGCGAGGGTTGGCCGGAGGGGTTCGGGTGAGCTCCAAAATGCGTTCCCGGCGTGATGAGAGGGCCGACGGTGGGGTTGGTGGGGACCGAGGGACACCGGAGGATGGTTGGCAGCATGCGGCGGCGGCGGCCTGAGAGGAGCTCCGGTGACAGAGAGCCATGGGCGATGAGGTGCTTCGGCGAGGGCGGGGTCGTCTTTGCGGTGAGTCGGAGGTGGTGTGGTGGCGGCGAATTAGGTTTTAATGGCTCGGGGTGGCGAATTGGCTGGTCGGCGGAGTTGGGGATGGAGACGATCCCGCCGGCGATTGAGATGGTCTTAGTCCAGTTGTTTTTGATGAGAGGTTGAGGTGAGCGTGGCGAAGCGTTTGGGAGTCGCTCCGGGTTTTATAGGCGATGGGGGTTGGGCTGGCAGCTGGCGAGGCCGTGCGGCATGCTGGCGATGTCAGGCGGCGGTGGCAGAGCCGGGGATTCGCGGGGATTCGGCATGATGCCCCTATGTCGTGTGCGTGCGGAGCGGCAGAGGGTCTAGCGCCGTGCGCGTGATGAGGCCGGGCGTAGCGAGACGAGAAAACGAGGCGGCCACAGTGGGGAGCAGCCCAGCGCGGATCAGGGACGGTGGCGATAGCAGGCGGCGGAGCCTGGTAGCGAGATTCGGGGTGATGCGCTCGCGTCATCCCTGCTCTGCTGCTCGGCTGGATCCTTGCGGCCGTGTCCCCCGGCTTTTGACCAGAGCCGCGCGGAGAGAGGGCCGGAGAGGTGGGGGTCCGGGCGAGCGCGGGGAGAGAAGGGAGGAAGAAGAGGGCGCTGATGGCTCGGGCCCGCCAGCCAGAGAGAGGGGGCGCGAGGGAGCGGGGCCCGTTCGGCAGAGGGGGAAAGCGGGCGCGCGAGCTAGGCCGCTCGGGTGCTTCCGGCTGGGCCGTGGCCGTGGGCGCGCTTAGGCGGGAAGGGAAGAGGCTGGGCTGGGCCGGAGGTGATGGCTGGCCCGACTTTGCTGTTTTTCTTTTTCCTTTTCTTTTGTTTTATGCATTTGCTTTCATATGTATATACATATATCCATATATTTCCATTTTATTTATTCTCCACCTTGCTCCCCTATATTTCTGTATCTTCCATTTCTTTTGACATTAATTTCATAAGGATTACTTTTTTTGTTATGCATAGTTATATGCATATATGAATATATTTATAAATGTCAATATTTTTATTTTGTTTATTCCTTAACTTTTTATACCATTATTTATTTGAAATGAGGTGCTATGTTTGATCACAACTTCTTTTTTTTTAATTTTTTTGGATCATCTTTTCAGATTCTTATTTTAAAATTTTAATTCTCTCATATTTAAACATGTTTATTTCTCCTCCAACTTTTGGAACCTTCATCAAATTTTTCAAGAAAATCCCATAAACTCCAAATTCAAATAAAATTCATTGCAAACTAATTCAAAAGCTTTAAAATTTTTAAATTCAAATTTTCAGGATGTTACAATACTAAAGGAATTTCCCGTACTTAAGCCCCCGAGTGCTTTACAAGTTGGTCGAAGACTTGAGTCTTGATTCCTTGCATTATCTTGCACTCGACTGCTCCATTACTTTGAGGATGGATGTAACATCCCAAAATTTTGAAATTTGAAAATGTGAAGCTTTTGAATTATTTTGCAATTTGTTTTATTTGAATTTGGAGTTTATGATGTTTTTCTGAGAAATTTGGTGAAGGTTCCAAAAGTTAAAAGGATCCAGAAGAAGCAAACATATTTAATTAATAGAAAATCAAGATTTAAAATGCGAATCTGAAAAGATGATCCAGTATAAGGAGGAAGAAACCTGAGTTAAAAATATAAAATCTCATTTTAAAAATAAAGGCATAAATAGCAATAAAAGTGGAGGAGCAGAATACAAACATACACACACACACACACACACACACACACACACACACATATATATATATATATATATATATATATATATATATATATATATATATATATATATGCGTATATAAAAATTGTGCAGGAAAGAGTTTAGAAATATAGGGAATAAAATGTGCAAAATGAAATAAGCCAGAAACATAACAATGTATGACATATATATATATATATATGTACACACACACACATATGAGCCTTTCCATTTCTTTTTCCATCCCTTTCTTTTTCCCACACTTCCATGTGGCCCCCTGCTGCGGGGACCGGCCTCCTCCTGCGCAGCCTAGCTCCTTTCTCTTCTTTCTTTTCTTCCCCATGCGCACGCGCTGTCCTTTCTCTTCTCTGCTCCTCGCACGCTTCCTCCTGGTGGCCATCATACCCTGTGCCGCATCGCCAGGCTCCACCTCCGTCCTGTCCCCATGGCCAAGACCCGTCGCATCACCTCGCTCTGCACCTCCGCGCGCGCCGAGCCCCGCCCCAGTCTGTTGCCGCCGCCCCCACCGCGTCTGTCTCCGAGTAGCGTGCCTCCTCCGGGCTATAAGAAGGTCCCAGTCGCCCCCCTTACCTCCCTGCGCCTCCCTTCTTGCCTCGTGCTCGGCTCCAGCTCAATCGCGCCTCCTTCCCCATTGCCGGCCGTCGCCGCCTCTACCAATGCCACCATCGCCTCGGGCGACCCCTCCCCGATTCCGTTCGCATAGAGCATCTTCTCGACGCCCTGGAGCCTTCCCCGCCGCAACCGGAGCTTCCCCTGCACGCCAGCTCGCCGGCGCCGTGCGAGTGCCCGCGCCGTCCCTGGTCTCCGCCGTCGGCCCACTCTGGCACTCCTCCGGCGCCATCAACTACCAGGGTGAGACCCTCGCGACCCCCTAGTGCTCACGCCCGCGCCAATTTGTCTCCTCCCCCACGCCGGCGCCGCCGCCCCGAACTTACCTCACCGCCGGCCGCCCCACGTCGTCATCCGCCCGCCTCGCCTTTGCTCCGGCCAGCGCGTTGCCTCCGGTGGCTTTACCACCTCCCTCTCACCCCATTCTGCCGGCCGCCGACGCCCCTCCGGCCACCGTTCGCCAGCAGCGCCATTGTCTGCCCCTGCTCCGGTTGCTCCTCTGTTTCGGCCGACTCCTGAATGGAGCTCTGCCGCTATACTCCCCTTTTCTGTTTTGAACTCCCCTTCATTCACCAATAGAGCCAGCGCCCACTTGGCCAGCAGCGCGCGTTTCTAGCCGAGCTGCCCGCGTTTGATTCCACCGGCCGGCAAGCTTAGTTAGGATTTTTATTCTTTTTCTTTTTGATGTTGCATTGCCAAGCCGTGTGCAGCTAGAGAACCTCCATAAAATGCTAAAAATATAAATAAGCTTATTCAATGCTCAATCATAGATCAATTATCATATGTTATTAACTAAAATGCTGGAATATTTGTTTTAAAGCCTAACTAATAATTAAATGCATATTAAGAAATTGAGAAAGAATCTTGTTTAGGTTATGCTCTCATAAAATGATGATTTAGCCAATGAGGATGGTCTAGGGAATATATTATAAGCCATTTCATATTAGCAAATGATATAGAATTAACCATTGCAAAGTTTAAACTCTAAGCCATTATCCTTATGTACTAGCAATTAGGATCCTTTCTCGACTATTAAGTGGTTCGAATAAATATCTAAAAGAATAATTACTAGTTAAAGACATGGATAAAAAAAAGAGACTTTGGTTAACTATTCAAATTTAATAAAGATTAAAATATATGTCCTAACATTTAACATATCATCATTGAATAAATCTCGATAGACGAATGAATTAAATAGTAATATCAAATTATGATCCTATATAAAAAGTCTTGCCAGATAAATAAAATTTAACACAAAGCTAAGCCTAGTAGTAACTAAAATATATAGGCAAAATAAGGATGGTGCCACTAATTATATTTTAACACTAGATTTAATAAATAATAATGTTAAGCATAATTATATAGGACCCGTACAAATCGATCCTAATTCAAAGTAAACTAAGCTTAGCGATAACCAAGAATACATAAAATGTTACACCATAAAATGCTAAGGACCCGGGCTCTAGTACTAATTTGGTAAGCAAAAATTTGTATACCCAGCATATGGCATATGGCCTGAACAATAGCACTCAACAAAATAATGCTCAGTAAACTCGCACACCAATTCATAAGTATAACCTAACTCATGGAACTTCCTTAATAAATATAAAAATAGTAGAAGAAGTTTGTAATAAAAAGATCGAGCCGTCGTGTTCTAATTACCGGCCTTGCCTCAAATCACACAAAGCACCCATTAACTCATAATAAATTTAAATTAAGTTTAATTGGATTTATTTGTATCTTTTGAGTTATTTACTTTTATTTGGATTCAGTCAGTTTCCGCGTAATTAGAAACTGGAGTCCTAAAGATTCTACGGATCAAGCGGGACCGAGATCGATGAAGACCAGAAATTAAAGATCGTCGTATGAGACAACCTTGTGCGAGCTCAAGACCGCGGTAAAACGTGCCAGACGAGTCAATACTTTGATCATGTTGAACCTACGTTTTCTGCAAACTACTTTGGTTTAAATTATCAAATTGCATGATATTATTTTATATGCAAATACATGTTAATTTAAGATTTTAGTTATATGCCCATTGTTTGCTTGATTAATATTACACCTCCTTTGGAATGCTCGAATATGTGAACCTTGTCGCCTTAGCAAAATTATATTGGTAATTTTTCAAAAGTAAGTCCGTAATTATATGCCATGCTTAGTTTTGCTTAGATACTCGTGGGCGCAAGAGCGTCCAAGCATCACTTTTAATCCTGAGAAAAATTGGTTGGGCAGTCATGGTGGTAATGACTGGTGTATGTTGAAAATGGTTATTTTATATTCCCAAAAACCTCAAATTGCTTATTTATCTGGGCGGATGGTTCGGGGGTATGGTGCAGGTGTGCACGAGAGTGTGGTTTTGTGGTAGAACCGCCCAGATACCACTAAGGACTGAATCTTGTCATGTCAACCCGTGTAAAACAGTACAACCACAAGTCTGTAAAATACAACTTGGCTTAGTAGATTTACCGGACCCTGAAAGTCATCCTTCCAGGAGGAGGTGTGGGGTAGTGCAAGCGGCAGTCTGTGTGACGGCTTGAATGGGACACTCACAGAGGGTGAAGTTCTGCTGTGGTAGGCTAGCAGGGGACGTAGCCAGCTGCTAGACGTTCAGAAGGAGAACATCCCGCACAACGTTTGAGATCGATCGCAAGTGGGAGCGACCCATAGGGTGAAATGATGGAAGGGGCAAGGTACTTTGAAAAGTCACTATGATGGTCTGCTCAACCACATGACTAAGGAATCGTGTGGGGCAACGAGTTGATTGTCTCTTGTGGTGAAAGTGTACAAACTCTGCAGAGTCAAAACTATTCGAATAGCCGTGCCCACGGTCATGGGCGGACATGGGAACTTAACTAGATATAGTTCTATTTCAAAAACTTTGTGGGTGGTAATGGAAAAAGTGGAGGGCAGTGGAAAGCCCTGATTTGAATTGTCCTAGGTGTCGTCCCAGTGGTAAGTTAAGCGGCTATAACGCTGAAAGAAGCTATATGGTGCGGATGCCATGTAACGGTGGATGGAATCTGGATCGCTATTATTATTGCATTCTCTTGAACATTATGTTTTTGTTCAAAACTGCTAGGTCTCAGGAAATGTTTATGTATCATATTGCAAAAGTAAAATATTTTCTCTTCTCGCAAAGTAAAATATATGAGGAAATAAGTAGAGTCGGGAGTAATGAAGATGGAAGTTTGTGGTAAAAACATAAATATATTGGTAGACTCATGTCGATTATAAAAAGAAAACGATAGTGTGGATTCCAGGAGAAATGAGCCCAAATAGATATCTAGACTAGATAGATGATTTATATGATCTTTGGAGTATTAGGAAGTGCAAAGGTATTGGTTGGATTACAACACTGATATTTGATATAAATTCTTGGGAGATGTTGACAATATTGGGATTAATAGGATTTGAACAAGTTCTGGATGGATGAATTGATCTTGGAAGTTTGGAGTATGATAACTTTCACATCTCAAAAATTTGCTTTCTGAGAAATTTAATTTTAAATTAATTATTTTAATGTATTTGAGTCTTATTTGGATTTATCTGGATTTATTCGGATTTTATTTAAAATTTTAAAGCAAGAAAATGTATTTAAAATATTTTGTTAAAGCCAAAAAGAGTTTATTTTATTTTTCCTAGCCTTCCCTAAATTTTTAAGTAATTTTTGAGAATTTTCTGGAATTTAAAATCAATTTTAAAAGTTAAAAAGAATTTTATAAAATTATAAAATTCAAATCTGAAATTAAAAATATTTTTAGTAAGTCTAAAATACTTCCAGGAATATTCTATGATTTTTCTGGAATTTTTAGGCATTAAATATTAATTTTCCAAGCTTTTATGAAGTTTCTAGTAATTTCTGAAATTTATTCCGAAAATAAAAATCAAATTATCCCTAGCCCGCCACGTGTCGCCCTTAGATTAAATCCACCTCTCTCCACGTTTTAATCCTAGCCATCCACCACAACTTACCCCTTCATAAAATCCAAAGCCTCTCATTCACTCACTTGCCACGTGTCGCAAATCCGACGGCCCGTACCCCTTCACCATTTCACCCTCTCTATGACACATGGGGCCCCCTTGTCATATCCTTCTTCTACCTCTTCTTCTTCCTCCTCCAACCCTCTCTCTCCACCTCCATTAACCCGAAAATAGAGCTTTGAATTCGGCCGTTTCCTTCGCTTTAATTCCCGAATAAAACATGGTAACGGATGCCAAATCAATTACCTCCATTCCCCGGCCGTTTCCCCCTTAAATTTCGCCCCCTATTCACGGTTTGCAATTACTCCGGCGAGCTCCAAATGGCCGGCCTCCCCTCCTCCCATTGCCCTATAAATACCCCCTCCCGGCCTCCCTCGACACCGCCTCCCACCGCCCCTCCTCTTCCCCTCCCGCCGGCCGCCTCCCGTGGCTTCACCGCCGCCCCCAACCGACCTCGCCGCCGCCTCCTAGCGCCGGCCACCCTCACTGCCCCGCCTCCCGTCGCCGCCGCCGGTAAGCCGCCGCCGACCCCCCCTTCACCCGCCGCCGCTCGCCGCTTCCCCCACCTCCGGCCGCCGGCCGCCGGCGAGGCCGGCCGGCCATCTCCCGTGCGGCCATGGGTGCGCCCGCGTGGCGGGTTGTGCCCGCGTGGCCGCCACCTCACTGCCGCGTGGCGCCATGTGGCCGGTGCGCCACGTCGGCAAGGCCCGAGGTCCGTGGGTTCGGTCCACGGTAGACCGGACCCACCCGTCATTCAAATACATTTTCCCGCTCAGCAAATTCGAACTTTGATGACGTCATAAATGGCATTTTCCAGTACAAAAATAATTCCCGAAATCCGGTTTTTCCTTTTTCCCTCGTATTTAATCTTCCGGAAGCCATAACTTTCTCATTTTAACTCCGATTTGAGCCGTTCAAATTTCTAAATTTTTCTAAAATCATAAACTATCCAAATATGCACTCTTTTTGAATTTTTGAATTTTATTTAAATTTTGGTTGAATTTATTTGTTTTGTTTGTCCGTCTTTTCGCGCGTAGATTCCGCCGTCGCCGAGGAACTCGTCGAGTCGCAGCAAGAAGACCCAACCAGCGTCCAGGAAGGCAAGTCTCCTTTGATCATTTTGAACCCATGATTATGAAATGTTTTAAATTATTTTAAATTTATGTGCATCGCTATTTACATAGAACCCTAATTTTGTCGTAGCTAACTAGTTAAACCAAATGTTGTTATACCCTCAATTGAATTTGAATATCTTGTACCTTTGTAACAATAGGATTGCCATTGTCTCGATAACGAAATTATTATTTAATCTTTGCTAGTATAAGAACGGTAGTATAATGCTTAGTCTTGCTATTTAAATCTTGTTATAACTTTGAAATGGGAAATTATGATTTATTGTAGAACCTTGTGTTTATAAATGTAGTGGTAATTGGAGTTGCCGCTGTTATTTTAAAAATAAAATAAAAATGTGAAAGTTGGTTTAGATTAGGGTGGATGGTTGGTTTGGTTTGGTGCAGTTAGCACGAGATCTTGTTAAGTGTATGTTCCACCCTAGTCAATTAAGGACCGACGCTTGTGTTTGTCCAGACTGAGCATTAACCGTACAACCACAAGTCTATATGGGTACGACCTAGCCGAATAACTTATGATAGTCTAGTTTAGGTGCCACCAGTGGAAAGTGGGTGCCAGGGATGGACTGGTTATTCACAGTGAGGGACAGGGATTTACTGTACTCATATGGCGCAAGAGGGGGCTTCGGTTCGGGCAGTTAGCCTACCTGCGGTGAAACCTCAGCGGGTGGTATCTAGCTAGATTAGAGTAAGGTAAAGGCTTTGTGATATTTTATCTGGGTCTCATGCCAAAGGAAGCGTGTTGACTTTTAGGATAATTTATCTCTTGTGGGTAAAGTTGTACAACCTCTGCAGAGTGTAAAACTATTCGAATAGCCGTGCCCACGGTCAAGGGCGGGCAAGGAATGCATTCACATGGTAGAGTTCTGATTTTGGTTTTTGTAAAAAAATAAAGTTTTGTATTCAGAGAGTGGAGGGAACTCTCGGAAGGGTATCCTGGCGGATGGAGCCAGAGAGGGTGGATGTAACCCGCAGTATTAACTTGTTCAAGTTGTTAGCTAGTGTTGGTAGACGGAACCTTCACTAGAGAATTAATGATAGTTTTGTTAAAACAATTAATTGGTTAAAATGCTGCCTTCGAAAATAATTAGTAGAATTTGAAATTTAAAATATTGCTTTGTGCAAAAGAACCATATAGCCTTCCTTTGTTAAGCCTTGCATCTATGCATTTTTCCCAAGACTTGCGGAGTACTTTATGTACTCACATGCTACACTTAAAAATAATAAGCAGAAGAACACGAAGCTCAAGAAGGTGAATACGACTACTGCTTCGCCTGCGGCTGTGATGGATTCTTCCCGGAGAACTAGGTCGCGCTTCCCCAGTCAATTGCCTGTGGCGTATTGATGGATCTTCGCCGAGTTTATTATTTGCTTCCGCTGTGTTCTGTGTGCGAGGTCTTGAAACCTCCTTTTGTAATAATGGGACCTTTTCGGTCAGTACTCTTAATTATTGTAATAAATCGTTGTTGGTCATGAATCATTTCTGTTTAACTGTGTGCACTAGCTGTGATCTGGGACTAGTGCAGTAATACACAGAGGGTCCGGGTTTGTAATCCGGGGTCCCGACAATAACAATTCCAGGAGTATAAACTTGATCAATGATATTCCTGGTGGATGAATACTGGTGAATCGTATACCTAATCAATAATATACTTGGTGGATATATACTAGTGAATCGTATACTTGGTCAATGATATTCTTGGTGGATGTATCCTCATGAATTAGTTAGAGATAGATAATGGAAAAATAAGATTGATTATTGAAGAAGCAAATTATGGTTGTGGATCAATAACGAAAGGATTGTTAAGAATTTAGAATGCAAAGGATACTGGTGGATTAAATAAATGATATTAGATAAATGATGTCGCTAGCTGTTTGGAGTTATAGGCGGTAATTGATCAGTGGACTATATAAGATATGATATTCACTATGTGGGGATTTATGCAGTAATGAAGGTATGATTGGTGGATTGCATAATTGATGATAATCGCTGTTTGGAGTCTTAGACAGCAATCAATAAAGAAAGTGTATTTTGGTGGATTAAGTCGATTATGGTAGTCGCTAGGTGGAGTATAGGCAGTAATAATAACACTATGATTAAATAATAGCAATGCTACTAAAAGTGATTTTTGGCAAATAAAATAACCCGAGCCTCTCCTTTGTCAAGCCATGCATACTATTTATTTGCATTCTATGTATTGGCTCGCGGAGCACGGGGTTGGAGTGCTCACACTCGCTTTTGCGACAAAATTCAGCATCAGGAATCAAATCACCTCGCCTCAGCAACAAGATTGGACAAGCAGGCAGAGAAGATGAAGATGTCAATGGCTAGGTCACGCACCTCCAGTTGACTACCTGTGGGCATGTCCTGAAGGTCTCACCTGTGTGCTTCGTTCTTCCGCTGCTGCAATTTAATGGTTTCGGCCCAATCGGCACATGAGTAAGTTTACTATTATATTTATGCTTTTGTATGATATGTACTTTGATATTCAGAACTGTAATCTGTGAGCACTATCTACTGATCCAGGGAATAGTGCAGTGGAATCACAGAAGATTCCGGATTGTAAAATCTGGGTCTGACAATGGATGACGGAGGCAAAGCAAAGTTTGGTACCCAATTCATCATAAAATTCTTGAAATTTTGCACTAAAAATCGCTTACTATTGTCTGTAATTATTCAACTTGGTACTCCAAATCGAGTAATCACGCTTCTGATCATGAACCTTTTTGCGACTTCGGTTGTTATCCCAGTCATAGGTTCAGCCTCGATCCATGTGGTGAACATATCAATAGCTACAAAAAGGAACTTGAAGCCCCTCGGTGCTTGTGGGAATGGTCCTAGGATGTCGACACCCCAGGTCGCAAAAGGTCACGAGAGAGGAATTATTTGAAGAGCCTGAGCCGGTTGATGTATTTGTCTACTATAAAACTGGCATTGTACACACTTCTTAACTAGCTCTTTGGCATCATTGAGGCTGTTGGCTAATAGAAACCTTGTCGAAAAGCCTTTCCGACCAACATTCTGTAAGAGGCGTGTGCTTTATAGATACCCCCATGTATGTCGTATAGGAGTCGTAATTGTTCTTTTTGTGATATGCATCGCATGAGAACTCCTTGAGTACTTTATTTATAGAATACTCCATCTATCAAAGTATACATTTTGGCCTTGTGTGATAGACAATCTGCTTCAAGATCGTCATCAGGTACAGAACCATTCTAAAGACACTCGTAGATGGGAGCCATCCAGGTATCCTCGTACTCGATAGAGGCTATCTCATTAGGAGTTGTCTCTGGTGCTTTGATTAAAGATGACTTCTAGAGTTGCTCCAAGAAGACTCCTGGAGGTGCTTGTGATCAGGAAGAAGCTATTTGAGGCAATTGGTCAGTGAGAAAGTTATCCTTCTGAGGGATATACTGTAACTCAAAATAGAAAAAAGTGCTTCTCAAGCTTCCAGACTTCTGACAAGTACTGTGACATGGTCAAACTTGAGCATTGATATTCTTTGCCGACCTAATTCATGACTAGTTGAGAGTCCCCTCTCATGAGTAGTCGATGAATTGCGAGCGCTTTAACAGCTTGTATGCTAGCCAACAAACCTTTATACTTAGCCACATTGTTAGTGGCTGGAAAGAGTAATCGGATGACATACTTTAAGGTCTCGCCCATGGGAGATTCCAGGACCACCCCAGCCCCTAAGCCACTTAGTGTAAGCGACTCGTTGAAGTATATCATCCACTGGTTGTGGGAAGCGTGTTGTTAGGGATCCTAAATAGGTTCAGGATTTATCCATTCGGTGACAAAGTCTGCCAAGATCTGGGATTAAATGATAGTTCGGGACATGAAATGGAAGTTGAATGCCCCAAGTTCTACTGACCATTTAGGCCATGCGTCTCGCTGCTTTCTTGTTCTGAAGGACCACTCCTAAGGGAAACTTAGATGACACAAACAACTTTATGCACTAAAAATCATGCCTTAGACTCCTCACAGACATGAGGAGGGCACATAAGAATTTTTGGACTTGAGGGTAGCACTCCTTAGGACCATGTAAGACTTCGCTTACATAGTGGACTGGTCGTTGGACATCTTCGCGTGCCGCGACCAGTACTGCGTACTACACTTATTGCCTGAGGTGTGGCAAATAGATATACTAAAAGTGTCTCACCTAATTTCGGACAAACCAAAACAGGAGCACTCGTAAGATATCTCTTGACATCCTCGAATGCATCGTTAGCCTCTTTTAACCACTCGAAACCTTCATGTTTCTTGAGAAGCTTGGAAAAAGGAAGTCCTTTCCCTCCTAGTTGTGCGATGAAATGACTTAAAGCCACCGTGCATCCAGTGAGTTTTTTAAACTTCTTTCTTAGTGGTCAAAGGGCTCATTTGTTTGATGGCATTGATCTTTTCAGGATTTGCCCCGATACCTCTTGCCGAAACAAGGAACCCAAGCAATTTTCCTGAAGAAACTCTGGACAGACACTTCTCAGGATTGAGTTTCAAGCGGTGCTTTCTAAGGTTATTGAATCGGCTTAGCCAAAGAGCTTGGTATGACCCCATGAAATGAGTATTGTACAGGCTTTATTCTGGCACAAGGAACTTGCATCTCATCTAGGGCACATACAGACAAGATATCTAAAGAACTTCTACCATCGATCAACACTCAATTTACTCGATAGTTATTGATGGTGTGCTCGACCATAATAAAAAATAGACTGGGTGGAGTTGAAGGGGTTGGACAGTTGATTTTCTCAAAAGAGATAGTAACTTCCGACCACTTTGGAAGATAATTGACAAGGGAAGGTTCAATGGAGTTTACCTCATGTTTGATAGCTTTCTATTGTAATTTTGACTTGTATGCCGAAGATACTCCGTAGATGTGCTCGATGGTGTGCTTCAGATCCTGAAACAACATTTTCTCATCATCTTCCGATTGTTTTCGGACTCTCATTTGCCCTGATACTTTGAGTGTAGGGAACGACCCTTGGCCGGAGTAGTAATCCTCGAGTTTTTATTATAAAACTTGGCAATTGTGAAGGTGGTAGCATAAAACTATTGGATGATATCTTCATTGTAGTCATATTTGAGAGAAATGATATCATGCAAGCCAGCCACGAAGAATAGTTGATATGCACCTGAGAAATGATCAATGGAGTTAAGGTGCCCCTAGTCCACATATGTATGGTCTGCAAACTGTCGATGATGGCTATAGAGCTGAAAGAAGACATCATGTTGGAATTTTGTGTGGAACTAAGGATCTGAAGCGGTCCTTGGTTTGGGGAACTAGTTGAGGTGGTGAAAAAAGGGCATATTTATCACTTGTGATAAGTTTGAGATTGATATTTTGTTCTTCTACTTCACCCATGCCTTTGTCATCATCGTCTTCATGAGAATAATCTTCATTTCTTTCACTTTCCATTTCCACTTCTTCATACTCTCGAGGTTGTTTGTGTCGGACCCCAGAGCAACAACTTCTGGATCCTCTGTGTAAATCACACTAGTCCAGGATCAGCTAGTACACACAGTAGACAACAAAGATAAATATCAACCATAATGATATTTATTAACTAAATATGTGCAAGATTGCCAAAATTTACATCCACGGCCAATAAGCCAAAATTTAAACATAAGCAACGGAAGACAAACACCGAAGCAGTAGAAGTCCAATAAGCCTACCCACAGGCAAACGACAGTAAGACATGGCCTACTCATCCAAGTCTTCACCGTAGTCGAAGTCATCTTCCTCTGTGTGGGGATAGCAAGGTGAGTACAAACTTGTACTCCGTAATTCACACGTAGATATGCAATATAATGATACAGGCAACAAAGGAAGGCTTATAGCTATAGGGTTAGCTTGAGCATAAAACAACATTTAAATAAATACATTAAATAGATTGAAACTACTGAATTTAATACAATAAGTAAAAACAGTAATTATAAATGAAATTAATACCGTTAGTGCAGGTCCATCCCCTACACTAACTAACCATGGGCATCCCACCCAGACCACATTTTTCAAAAGATCTCGTATGGATTCTATCCATCCACACGCTTTCAGTCACTCATGGATTCCATCCATCCACAAGTTTTCAATCTCTCATGGATTCCATCAATCCATAAGATTTTCAAAAATCATTTTTAAAAAACAAAGTCTAATCCGTGAAAAAAATTTACTCAGTATGCCCATGACCGTGGGCACGGCTATCCAGGATAGATTATACACTCTGCAGAGGTTGTGCAGCTTTACCCACAAGACATGATCATCCCATATTGCCATGCGATTAACACACTTCCTTATGTGTGCGGCAAGGAGATCATGACAAGGTCTTTACAATGCAAAGCCTTCAACCTGGCCAAGCCAACACTAAGGTTTCACCCAGTAAAGAATCCACCAGATCGGGACCCCCTCTTGAGCCGAGTGAGACTTCTCATGGCCTACGCCACGTTCACTTTCAACCTACGATGAGACTCAGGCTAGGACCCACAAATTAATCAGCTACAACTATCCCATACTAGCCCTGTGGTAGTACGATAGGGCTTTGCAACAGTAGCTCACATACCGGTCCTTAACTAACTTAGGCTCAAACCACATACCCCTTGTGCCCGACAATCAATACTGTGTCACCGAACAACAGTGCATGCCTGCACCCACCACCTAACCATTAGCCTAAGTTCAAACTAGATTTTATATTTTTTTTCATAATATTTCATAATCCTTCTTGACTCACTAAAGTCAAGAATACATTTGAAAAGCAGGACTAAGCACTTGCTACAAAATTTTTCTAGTCATACTAGTGTACTAACTACAGTTTTATTCTAAGGTGACAAGGTATCAGGAAATTCAATGTCAAAGGAGATGATAACAAATAGGCATTAACTAAATATAAACTGGAATTGAAATACATTGAATAAACATATGCATGCAGAATAATTTAAAATAACATAGTTTTATTTTGTAAACTAGGATCAACATGATCAAGGAGTGTGACTTGTCTTGCTTTGCAGTCTGGTGCGAGACGTCGTCGAGAAATTCTCCGGAATTGTCGTAATCTATACGTGAAAATACCCAAGCAAACTCAAATAAAACTCAAATAAATTCAAATAAACTCCAAATAATTAAAAGGATGGCAGAAATGGATAGATTAGAATTTTTGATGAATTTAGGAATTTGAACGGGCTCAATTGGAGTTAGGACGAAGGAGAACATGCCCTCGGAAGTTTGACATTAGAGAAAAAGAATAAACTGGAATTTCTGAAATTATTTTTCTAAAGGAAAATGGATTTATGACGTCAGCCCTGGGATTTCTTCTTAGGCCGAATTGTTTTCCACTTAAAAGTATGGGCCTGGCTTTGATGGACCAGGTCCACGCACAAAGAAGGCGGCTGAGGTGGTAAGGAGTGGGGTGTGGCGGCTGGGACTTGCGTGGCGCTCGCGTGGCGACCACGTCGGCAGCCACCTCACCCTGGCACTGACGTGGCGAGGCACCGGCGGGGAGGTGCTTCGGCACTGCAATGGCGGCGCTCCGGCGCACGGCGGTGACCGGTGAGGGACGGAGGAGGGAGAGAAGACGAAGGGGAACTCATTTCTACGTGGTGCGGGGCTCAGTGAGCATGGGAAGTGGCTGGCGACAAGGGAGAAGCGATGGCGCAGCTCAGGCACCGGTGCGGCTGCGGTATGGAGCTCGGGAGAGGGAGTGGAGGGGGGCTGGGTGGTGCAGTATGAGAGGATGCCGAGGGGGTATTTATAGGGGTTGGGAAGGGTGGAGCCGGCACGGATTGCTCGCCGGAGAAGTAGGGGAGGTGGCGGTGATTGCGGAGGATTGGGGGAATTGGGCGTGGGAAGAGGGGATTTGGGCGGGGATTGAGGAGGGGTCGTTGCAGGCCGCTCGGGGAAGGAGAGAGGAGGAAGGAAGAAGTCCGAGCGGGCGAGGTGGCAGCACAAATGGCGGCGGGGATGGCGGCGTTCGTGCGGGGAAGAAGGAGGAGGGGAGGAAGAAGACGCGGCATTGACAGGCGGGCCCGAGGCGCAGCGAGAGAGAGGGAGGAGAGGTGCGGGTGGCGGAGACCGACGGATGAGGATTGGACACCCGGGAGGAAAAATAGGGACGGATGGCCAAGATTAAATCGGGCGAGGGGGGTTGAATCCATCCGTCAGCGGGGAGAGAGTGCGGGCGGCTGGGATGGGCTGGGGCGACGTGGGCGAGATCAGGCCAGCCACATGTCGACCGAAGAGAGAGGGAAGGCGGGATGGGCTGGGACAGTCGGATGAGGTCAGCGGTGACGTGGGCGCATCCGGGCTGTCCATGTATCAGCCAGAGAGAGGGGCGGGAGATTTAAGATTTTATTTTCAATTTTGATTTTCAGAAAAGGCGAGGAATGCAAATAAAGCTCAGAAAAATAACAAGTTAAGTCCAAAAATTCCAGAAAAATTCACAAAAATTCCTGGAACAATTTGGACTTAGGAAAATTATTTGCAACTTAATTGGTATAATTTTCTTATATTGAAAATAATTTTTAATTGTCAAATTAGATTTTGAACTCCATAGAAATCCAAAACAACTAGATAAAAGCCAAATAAATCTAAATAATTAATTTAAAATAGGATTTTTATAAAAAAAATCAAAATATCCTTTTATTTAATAATGTTTTTAGGTTTTTACTTAAATTACTTTTCAAATCCAGCCTTTTTAAAACAGAAAATCAGGGCAAAACAAATTTAAAACTTGGCAACGAAAACACTAATTTTATTTTAAATTATTTTTACTATTATTATTTGTTTTATAAGAATATTGGTTGTTACAGTTTGGAAGACTGGCCCTTGTCACGTGCAACCATTTCTCTTAGAAATGACTCAGTCTCTGAGTCACTTTCTTCTCTTTGGACTGGAGGAGCTCGCATGGATGCCGACTTCTTTGATGTTGCCTTTCGACTAGAATGATCCGATTGAGTTGTTGTTGGTCCATAATGTCTAGAAGGCTCACCTTGTGGAGTGCCATTCTTGCAAATGGAAAAGACAATTAGGATAGATGAATTAGGTTTTGAACTCATATACACAAAATATTGAAGTTTTCTTAGCAAATACGGTAAAACCACATGTACAGGTTGGTATTACCGACCTGCGGTAGTACCACACGGGTCGAGTGGTAGTACCGCTTCTGTTGGAAGGTTTTAGGGCAATATCAGATCATGATTTCAACAGGTGTTTGGCATGGATTGATCCATGAAATAGATATAATATGTCACCAAACACTAGTTTCTACCATTTTACCCAAAAGATTTCAACTATTTTATCCACATCATGCCCAAACCCTAAACATTGAGCTAGGTGCCAAAATGAGGTAAGAGATTATTTCAAAGATTATTACCTTGAGGTAAGGAGGAGAGACAATCTTAGGCACTGAGATTCAACAAGGTTCTCAAGAGATCTTCAAAAACTTGGGAGATTTAAGAGGTGGATTTTGTAGGGAAGTGAGGAAAGGAGAGAGGGCTTTCTTTCGGTAGGGTTGCAAGAATAGAAACCGACTGGTCCTTAGGGTAGATAAGAGGAGAAGATAAGGCGTCAGTTCCTATCGATTTTGGGACCACTTGACAAGGTGCAGTAATACCGCAAGTTAAGGCTGGTAGTACCGCTTGGCGGTAGTACCTCAGAGACAATGCGGTAGTAGCTTTCCCTGAAGTCATATGGAAAGATTTAAAAAATTCAAATGATCCTTAATTGACGCTCAAAAAGACTTTTTTCATGATCATATGCATACGATTGATAATAAACAACCAAGTAACATAGTTTTTACTAAAATAGAGATTTTTTTATGAAAATGGTTTCAAATTTGGTTTTCTTAAGAATTTCAAGAACTCTAGGAAACGAATGGCATGATGCATGATCTCAATCAACATTGGAATAATATATGACACTTAACTGATTCCTCAATTTGCAAAAACACTTTTCATCTAAAGGTTTTATGAAGATATCGGCTAATTGGTCTTTGGTCTGTATGTGGCTAATGACCATATATTATTTGCTCACATGATCTCTTAAGAAATGGTGGTGGATATCTATATGCTTGGTTCTTGAGTGTTGGACCAAGCTATTTGCTATCATTATGGCATTATCATTATCACACAAAAGAGACATTTTATTGAATTTAAATTCATAATCCATTAAAGTTCACCTTATCCAAAGCAATTGAGCAAAAAAACTACCCAGTACTGTGGAGTTTTGTTTCTTGGATGACCATGACACTAATGATCTTTCTAGTAGTTGACAACTACCAGATGTGTTTTTTCTATCCACTTTGCAACCCACATAATCTGAATCCGAATATTCAATTAAATCAAATTTAGCATTTTTGGGATACCATATGTCAATGCTAGAGGAATACTTTAAATATCTAAGAATTCTTTTTACGGTCATTAAATGGAATTCTTTAGGTGATGCTCAAAATTTTGAACACATGTAAATACTAAACATAATATCAGACCTAAATACGGTGAGATAAAGCAAACTACCAATTATTGATCTATAAGGCTTTAAATTTATCAATTTACCTCCCTCATTTAGGTTGAGATGACTGTTGTTACCATGGGAGTCTTGATTGACTTTGCGTATTCCATGCCAAACTTCTTGATCAAGTCTTTCACGTACTTTATTTGGCTCACGAAGGTTCTATCCTTTAGTTTCTTGATTTGAAGTCCAAGGAAATAGCTAAGCTCTCCAATCAAGGATATATTAAATTTCCTAAACATCATATCACCAAATTCTTTGCAAAAATCTTGATTAGTAGATCCAAATATAATATCATCAACATATATTTGACATATAAAGAATTCATCATCTATAACTTTTGTAAATAATGTTGTGTCAACCTTTTCGATTTTGGATCCTTTTAAGAGTATAAAATCTCTAAGATGCTTATACCATGTTCTAGGAGCTTGTTTGAGACTATAAAGCACCTTGGAGAGTTTATACATATGATTTGGGTTCTTGGAACCCATAAAACCAGGTGGTTGTTTAATATATACACGTTTGGATATTTTGCCATTTGCAAAAGCACTTTTAACATCTATTTGAAAAAATTTAATATCAAAACATGAATCCTTGAGTTACGGGAGCAAATATTTCATTAAAATCCAAACCTTCGACTTGTATGAATCCTTGAGCAACCAACCTTACCTTGTTTCTTACCACAACACCACTCTCTCTTGCTTGTTCTGGTAGAACTATTTTATACCAATCACGTTGTGTTCTTTGGATCTCTCTACCAATGTCCAAACATTGTTTTGAGCGAAGTTGCTAAGTTCTTCATGCATAGCATTTACCCAATTTGGATTGTCAAGTGCTTCATATACACATTTTGACTAAAGAGAAAAAAATAAATGAGTAGTGTTCACAAAAAGAAATGACACGAGATCGAGTTTGAACTCTCTTACTTATATCACCCAATATTTAGTCTATTGGAGGATCGTTTGCAATTGCATTGTGAATCTTTGGGGGTAGGTTTGGTGTTTATTCTTCTTCGTTTTCTTCGACTTCATCCACTTGAATTTGATTTGGTGTGAAATTTGTAGAGGGTTCGACTTGAGTGGAGGACGGTGAGTTATTCAAATCTTCTTTTGGTTTGATGTTTCCTATTTGCATGGTTTTTATGGTTTGTCTCAACTCTTCATCACCTACACCATCTAAATTTTCTTGCTCTTCTTAAGAGCTATTAGTTTCATCAAATTGTACATCATGAATTTCTTAAACAAACTGGAGTTTTTATTCAAGACATGATATGGTCTACTATTTGATGAGTAGCCAAGAATAAATGCAACATCACAACAACTTTAGAATTTAAAAAGATGAACACCTTTCCTCAAAATGAAACATTTGCAACAAAAAACATGAAAATAGGAAGTATTTGGTTTTCTTTCAATGAGAAGCTCATAGGAAGTTTTTTCAATAGGTGATGCAAATAAAGATGATTTATGGCATGCCAAGCAGTATTAACTACTTCTACCCAAAAACTATCGGAAGTGTTATATTCATCAAACATTATCCTAGCCATTTCAATTAATGTGTAATTTTTCTTTCTACTACTCCATTTTATTCCAGAGTGTAGGTTGTGGAAAGTTCATGTTTTATTCCAATTTTATCACAAAAATCCTCAATTTTAGTGTTCTTAAACTAAGAACCATTATCACTACAAATTTTCTTAATTTTGAAATTGAATTAATTTTGGGACCTTTTTGCAAAAAAAATTTGAAAATGTTGGAGGCTTTGGCTTTGTCACGTAAAAAGAAGACCTAAATATATCTTTAGTAATCATCTACAATGACCAAATAATAGCTATTACCTTCGATGCTCTTATAGGTTGTTGGCCAAAATAAATCCATATGTAGGAGATCCAATGGCCTAGAAGTGGACATGGTACTCTTGGAAGGATGAGAGTTTGCAACTTGCTTCCTAGCTTGGTAAGCACTACACAATCTATTTTTCTCAAACTTCACATATTTCAAGCGAACAACTGAGTAATATTTGAAAAGCTTTTAAAGTTGAATCATTCCCACATGACCTAGTCTTCTATTCCAAAGCTAACCCAAAAATGTTTTTGCAATTAAACAAATTGTTAAGCAAGAATATTTTGAGGAGAAATAAACCAAATAAAGATTTTCAAATCTAAAACCTTTAAAAACCAAATCGCTTTTCTTTTCTTTTGAGATAATAACATCATTTTGAGAGAATGTGCTAGTAAGACCAAGATCACATAATTGAGCGACGGATAGCAAATTAAAATTCAATGTCTTAAGATACATTAGATATGGAAAAGTCATTTGAGATAGTGATTTTATCCAATCCTATTACCTTTCCTTTGCTATTATCTCTAAATGTGATTCTCTAGTTACTTCCACTCTCAAATGTGGTGAACATCTTCTGGTCTCCGGTCATATGTTGAGTGCACCTGCTATCAAGTATCCAATGCTTTTCACCGGTCTTTTAGTTTACCTACAAAAGGAAATCAAGTTCTTTTAGGTATCCAAATTTATTTGGGTTCTTGATGGTTAGTAACCAAGCCTTTGGACACCCAAATATCATTCCTTTTAGCATCTAAAATTGAAGTACCAATAAACTTAGCAATAACTTTACCATCCTTAGATTTTTTGAGCATGCATGTAGTAAGAATTATAAATACTAAAGGATGGGTCTTACCAATGAGACACGATTATTGCAAATGTCCCACACCTTGGCACTTTTGGCAATACTTGCCATTTTTTTCACAAATCTTGTGGGCTTGTAAATATCCTTCTTACCTTTTTTGGGTACAAACTTAAGTCTTTCTTTATTGAATGAGTACCTTTGCTCATTCAAAGGCTTGTTAAGGGTAGCCTTTCCCTTAAAACACCTTTCCAAACTTTTGTTTAGCTTGATAACTTGCTCTTTTAGATCACTGTTTTTAACAATAAGCAATGGATCACATGACTTAGCCATAAAATGATTAGAATCAATTTTAGAGCAACATGGCATAGTTAACAAATCATCATATGAAGTAGAGGCGCTTGTCTTAGAAATATCATTAGAAGCAATTTCTACACTAGGCATCTCATTTAAGATATCATAAGTAATTTCTACATTTGAGTGAGATTTGCTAAAATCATTTAGAAGGATAGAGTCATGAGCTTTTTTTAGCTTCTTATAAGAATCTTTTAGTGAGAGATATTCTCTCTTTAAGAGCTTAAATGTTGACTTCTTTTTTTTCCAGAAATCTATTCAATTCTTCAAGCATATCCATTAATTCATCATATGTAGGCTCATCATTTTCAATGGATTTTACCTTGACTCCTTTTGCCATAAGGCATGTAGGATAAGAAAAGAGTGATGGAGCTTCCTTTATGGTGATACCGATAAGTCCCTTTTTCTTGGAGGACTCATCATCATCAGAGTTGGATTACTCCTCATTGGAGTTCCACTCTCCAATGTGAGCTTTATTTTTGTCGTCATTTTGAAGCTTATTAAAAAACTTCTTCTTACCATTGAAGTCCTTCTTGTTAGATAACTTAGCATTGTCATCCTTTTTGGTTGGGCAATGAGAGGCAATGTGCTCCTTCTTATCATACTTGTTGCAACAGATGTTGCTATAGTACTTGTTGTTGTTGTAAGAATGCCCCTTCTTGCTCTTGTCATAGTTACCTCTTCAGTTTGAGTGCCTCTACATGAATTTCTTTATTTTTCTCACAAGGAGATCCGATTCCTCCTTAGAGTCATCTTCATCATCCCCTTGTGTCATCACTTTACTCCACTTTTGCTTAAAAGTAGTGACCTTCTTCTTAGAGATGGATTGCTCCAAAAGCTCATCCTTATCCTTCTTGTACAACTCATTAGTTATGAGGTTGCCCAAGAGGCCGGTTGATGTCATCCTCGGCAACTCAAGTGAGTTGAGGAAGAGTCCTAATGTCTTGTACTTCTCCGGTAGAGCCCTAAGTGTCTTGCGTACAGTATCAACATCGGTTAGATTAGTACCTAGGCAGCTAGGCCTTTAAGCTCATTCACAATGTTGTTGAGCCTTGAATACATTCCATTAATATCTTCATGAGGTAACATTAAAAATATCTCATATTTTATCGGACTCTATGCAATTTGGTCTCTTTGACCGTGGATGTGCCCTTGTAAATTTCTGAGAGGGTAGTCCATATCTCATGAGCGGTTTCCAAATTGCTCACTCAATTAAAATCATATGTGTTCAAAGCTCCAAAAACAACATTCATCGCTTAAGCATTTAAATAAGCATTGCGCTCCTCAAGATTCATGGGGTGTGATGGATCAATAGACATAACACAACTCTCATTTACAATCCTCCATATACTAGGGCTCATGGTGTTTAAATAAATAGATATTCTAATATTTCAATAAGCATAATTTGACCCATCAAATAAAGGTGCCTTGCATATGGAAATACCTTCACTAGCTATCCTTTTGTCTCGTAGATAGTTAAGCCCAAATGAACGAAATTTCAAACTCCGATACCACTTGTAGGATCAAGGATAACCAACTAGAGGGGGGTGAGTAGGAAGTTTTAACAAGTATGAGCAAAATAAAGTTTCTAGCACAAGTCAAGAAATAAACAACTTAAGTTTCACAAAGGCACCACAGGCAATGTCTCTACTAAATACAATTCTAGCTACACAAATTAGTTCAATTTCAAGAGCTAGGAATACAAATGCGGAAAAGTATTGACCCATCAAAATAAAGGTGCCTTGCCTATGGAAATATCCTCACTAGACATCCTTTTCTCTCTTGGACGGTTAAGCCTAAATAAACGAAAGATCAAACTCCGATACCACTTATAGGATTAAAGATAACTGACTAGAGGGGGTGAATAGGAGGTTTTAAAACCTTGTTGTTCTAATTACTAAATTTAACAAGTATGAGCAAAACAAAGCTTCTAGCACAAGTCAAGAAATAAACAACTTGAGTTTCACTGAGGCATCACAAGCTATATCTCTACTAAATACAATTCTAGATATACAAATTAATTCAATTTCAAGAGCTAGGAATGCAAATGCAGAAAAGTAAAGACAAGAAATAACCACAATAGAGACATAAGAAGTTTTTCCCATGGTATGGAAGACTTACCGGTCTTTACTAGTCCACACTAAGATAAGCCCAAATAGATTGGACCGCATCCACAAATTAAGCCTTAAGAACCTCAATCCACTAGCGTTGCTCTTCCTCTATTTCAGAGAGGGTGAGCACAAACCCACTCACAACGGTGTTGGATCTCTTCACAATCTCCTTGTAGAGATCACCGCACAATCTTCCTCCAAGCCATCTAGGTGTCGGCAAACACTAAGAGTAATAAATCACATCTCGCACTTAAAGGAAATCAAGTGCCAAAAGATCAACTAATGAATGAATGCATTTGAATACTCTCAACTATCTCAAAATGTGAAAATTGGCAAATGAGTAGTGGGAGTGCACAAGAAGCTCAATGGATATTCAATAAAGTGTTTTCTAATGAGCTTGGTGCTGGTGAGAGGGTATTTATAGCCCTTAACAATAAATTCGACTGTTTGAGCATTTCTCCTAAAAAATTTAGCAGGTGCGGTACTATCGCTATATATTGGCTAGTACTACTACACCTAGAGTTTAACGGTTATATGTAGCTCAACTAATGCTTCTGAACTAGCCGTTATTGACTGATGTAGTACTACCAATTTCCAGGGGAGCAAAAATGCTTTCAAAACACACCACTCTAAAAAAGTACTGCCATGTAACAAACGGTCATACCGGGGTGCGCTACTACCGCACCTTGCTTACGGTCATACCATTGGGCGGTAGTACCGCCCACAACTGCGGTCATACTGTTTTTTCTGAAAAAATATTTTCAAATGCATGCATGACCTTTAATTGATCCAAATGGCACAAGATAAGCATTCAAGTTACTAGCCATGACCCCTCTTTATAGTACGGTGTCTACCCTAAAACCCAGTCTTTCAACCAATCATTAAGGCCGGTAAAGTGTAAAAGGATCCTAGACTACATACATTTGTACCTTTGTCTTAGGCTATGTCGATCTTTTGTCATTTGTAGCATGCCTTTCCAGTCGTCTTTCGAAATCTGGGACTAAACTTTTCAATTATCTCAACATTCATGTTAGCCCCTTTAGCTAGTGCTGTCATTAATTACTAAACCATTTCTAGGGGCCTAAATGCTTTCACATGGTTGTGCACTTTCTTTATCCGAAACATCGAGAGGTCTAGAGATATCTCTCCTGTTATGTATGAGGAGCAAATTCCATATCTGACCAGTCACTACCCAGTTGCGGTGTAGCGTTTGGCAACATCTAAATGCACTATTACACATGTAGATAACTATAGTGATCTCATGTATAAGGATTATACAACATAATTGCTTGAGATCAATTGATCACACATAAGACATAACAATTTCAACAGTATCTGATGGTGGGACAATCCAACATCATGTTCTCTAACATGTATTCATATTATTGCTTTAATATCCATATATCTATGACCGATGAAACATGGTCATTAATCAATACATGTGCTGGTCTTACAAGTTACTAGTGTTCTGACCAGTGACATCCGACTAGAGATCCTTTTAGAATGATATCATAAAACAAGCAAATAGCTTCACCAATAAGTCACATACTTTCTAATCTTTATAATAGTTTATTCAAAGGACATAATAACATTTATTCAAAATACATAAACATAAAAGTGATATAGTCATCTCTATAATTGTCTCTAGGGCATATCACTAATAGGTTATGATCTCTTTAATTCTTCAACAATTCCTCATTGTAATATGCGTCTAATGAATATATTTTCAGAGTATTAAAAAATAGGGCACTGCATTATCTAATTTATTGCAGGGTGGGCACGTTCTTTAAGCTAAATCCAACCTATCCATGTTTTTAGGTTTTCACGAGCATTTCCCTATGCTCCATCTTTCATATATATACCTATAGCAGTATCTAAACTAGTGATTCTTAACCGATTTTCCTGGATCGGTTGCTCTTTTCTTTTTTTGCTAGGACTGAATTGGTTGTTTTTTATTAAGGGTCTGAGATGGTTGTTCTTTTTTTTTTTTACCAAAAAATAGTTTCAGCACATCTTAGCTTAGCTCTCAACGACAGCACGTGGAGCATGCTTTATATTGTTTTGTTTCACATGTAGAATTGTTAGCGACAATGAAAGGTGCTTATCAAACCTACTAATGTAAATTGTGTGCTACACAAATCGTTCAAGTAGGGGCGGAGCCAGGAATTGGATAGGAGGGGGGGCAATATGGACAAAAGTAGAATAGAACCAAGGTTTAATCTTTCGTCCTAAAAAAAATTTGCCAGTGAACGAAAGCAACGAAAAACGAAATTTCATTCATTTCGTTAAAAAATTCAGACGAAAATTTCAAATTTTTTGATGAAATTTAATCAAAATTTAGATAAAATTTAGACAAAATCGAACAGAAAGTTCGGATTCCACAGCAGAATTTGGTTCGATTGGGCATGGTAGATTGGTTCTGACCATGGAGAATGGGGGTTTATATAGGACGGGGATGGATATGAAAGTTTCATATCTATCATGTAACTTCTCAATTTTGTAGTGGAATGGTTGGAATTCAAAAAGGGGCAAAGTACTATATTGGGATGTAATGCATGCTTATAAGGTAACTTGATAATGAGAAATATATTATCAAAGTGGGAATGAATTTTGCTTGGCACTATCGATTTAGCGGCCAAATTTTTGTATGGAAAGGCTGATTTTGTTTGTGAAGAGCTGTTGTTAAATTGGATTGCACTGCAGGATTCGCTCCCCCTCTCAAGCCATATCAGCAGTCCTCCAACCGATAGTCAGCATTCTACCCGATCCGCCTGAAACCTCACGAAATCAGTTGGATTTTGTTCCTGTTCCTCTCTCCACTCTCCTTATCAAACGCCTCACCTTTTGATTAGTGAGTTTCTACCCTTGCAATAATCTGGAATATTGTGGAACTGGACGAGCTCACGTGCTTTGGCAGCAACTAGATTATTCCTAACATGTTAGAATTGGGTGCGGAATCCAAATTTTTTTGGTGCGATTGGGTGCGCGATTGGGTGTGCAATTGACTCTGCAGCTGAAGGTTGGGGGGTGCCAGGCCCCCCATCCCCCCTCCCTCCGCCACTGCGTTCAAGCAAACATCAACTTAGACCATCATACATTTGTCTATGCAAGTAATCAAATAAACTCTTATATCATCCTATTAATAAAACTCTTGTATCCTCTTATTATATGATAATCTAAGAAACCAATCAAGCCACTTATTTGCGATACGCCTGAACTATAGATGTATAATGATAATCCAACTAATATTTAGATCGATCGTAGTGCTAATCAAACTTATTTACTTGTAATTAATCACCTCTCAATTTATCGTCAACAAAACACTACCGCTTTAAGTAGTCTAGATGGCTAAATCGGACTACACAGTCTAATCATAAAATGAATGAAACACTATAGGGCAAATTATCAAGTAATAGCTGTAAGGTATGAGACAAATAAACAAATATTTCTAAAAAAATATATAACCGTCGACCGATGGCTGCAAAGAACAGCACGTGGGTGAATTTTTTCTCTTTCTTTTGTGCCGGCGAAGAAAAATATTTGCGGCTGCGGTGGCGCGAGTGACGGCGACTGATCCCTGTGCGCCCACAAGACGGGATTTTTTCACCGCCGAACGCCCGATTCCAACATATTCCATATCTTATCCGATCCAATAATGATGTGCGAGGAGCTAATGCGCACGAATTAGCCGCAAGATTTTTTTTTTCTCCCTCTCCCCTCCCCCAATTGGGAAAATTGCTCTCATGCCACAAAGCTATGTGCCATACTCTCATTTGCCACAAACTTGAGTGGCTTTGTTATTATGCCACAAACTTGAGTGTTTTATCTTTATTTTGCCATTTTAATTTCATTTTGCATTTTCTCCCACTGGAAAGGACCCTTTTGCCCTTTTGCCACCCGCTCCCGCTCCGCATCACGCGCGCCAGGGACGCGACCGAGGACGCGGCGTCGGCGGCGAGCGCGGCCGGCGGATGGCGCGCGCGGCTTCCTCCACCTCCCGCTGCCCGGCGCGGACCCCCACCCACACCGACTCCCCGCTTCTTGTTCTCCTCCTCGATGCAGTCGGACGCGGCGAGCACCGCGAGCACCCGCACGGCCGCCTCGACGGCGGCATCCGCCTCCCTCCGCCGGAGCACCGATGTCACGGTCTCGGCGGCGCCGCCGGCTCTCGCCAGCGCGTTCTTGTCGAATTCGTCGACGTCGTCGTCTGAGAGGAAGGCGGCGAGCTTGTGGAGCGCCGGGCAGGGGTCCGCGCCGGGGGCAGCGACCTGGCGGAGGAGCTCTGCGGCCGCGGCGGCCGGTGTGGGGCCGACGGCGGAGGGTGCCGGGGACGAGGAGGAAGCGGCCGTCGAGACTTCTCCGCGCGGCTTCCTCCACCCGCTCCTCGCCGGGATCTCCGTAGGGGCAGACTTCTCCGGCGGGGGGAGTCTCCATAGGGGCAGACTCCGCGGCGGCGGCGGCGGGGGGAGGGGCAGGTGCTGCGGGTGGTCGGGGAGGGCCCGGCGGGAGAAGCCGCCGCGGAGGGAGCCGCCGATCTCGGCGAGGTCGGCGAGGATGCCGGCGAGGAGGGGAGGGGAGGGCGGGGTTGCCGGGCGCGGGGAGGGGGATCGTCGGCGGCGGGTGGGGATCGCTGGCGGGGAGTCGGTGTGGGTGGGGGTCCGCGCCGGGTAGCGGGAGGTGGAGGAAGCCGCGCGCGCCATCCGCCGGCCGCGCTCGCCGCCGACGCCGCGTCCTCGGTCGCGTCCCTGGCGCGCGTGATGCAGAGCGGGAGCGGGTGGCAAAAGGGCAAAAGGGTCCTTTCCAATGGGAGAAAATGCAAAATGAAATTAAAATGGCAAAATAAAGATAAAACACTCAAGTTTGTGGCATAATAACAAAGCCACTCAAATTTGTGGCAAATAAGAGTATGGCACATAACTTTGTGGTATAAGAGCAATTTCCCTCCCCCCAATTGGGGTTTTCTTGGCGATGGACGGAGCCACAGAAATGCGGGCCAAGAACAGCGTTTAATTTTAGCCAACCGCAGGGAGGGGAGAGAAGCCTGGGCAGCCACTCGCCCGCCTCCAAGAAACCGCAGCGATCTGTCTAATCGCGGTTGAATTCGATTGTTTTTTGGTTCCAAGAACCAATTCGGTTTGGTTTATTGGGCGGTGGGAGAAGGAAGGAGGATGCAGTGGGTGGGCCTGAGTCCGCCGGCGACTGCGCCGACGGCGGTGTGGATAAGGCAGAGGCCAAGAACCGCGAGGTGGCCGCGGGGGAGCTCGTCCGCGGCGCGTCGGGCGGTGGTGGCGGCCGCGTCGTCGCCGTCGTCGGATGCGAACTCGAGCTCGAACTTGCCGAGGAGGGACGAGGAGAGGGAGGAGACCGCGCGAAGGGAGAAGGAAGAGAAGACGGCGGCGTCCTTGATGATGAGGAGCCAGAAATACGCCATGCTCAAGCAGCAGCTCGCCGTGGCCGCCCAATTCGAGGTGCAATAGAAGGAGACAATACATTCATTTCTCAGGAGGCAAAAAAATGCAATCGATCCATCAAAATTGGGGCTGCTCGTTGACTGCAAATTGGAATTTGTTGCAGGATTATAAGGAGGCAGCGAGGCTGAGAGACTCGCTGAGGTCGTTGGAGGAGGAGGAGCCCGTCCTGCGTCTCCGCCGGTTGCTGAAGAACGCAGTCGAGGAGGAGAGGTTTGAGGTATTGTACTCATACATCACCATTATCGTTAGTCCTACGAATTAGCTGGTTTTGGTTGTTACATGTCCAAGAAGAACCTTTAGAATTCCCCATTAGACATTAGCAAAGTTGGGTAGTGGATACACTTTGATGGATTGTTCCAACCAGTCTTGGTAACAATGTCTGATTAAACCGAAGAGGTGCAGGTTCAGTTTGGTAGGTCTCTGCTTAAAAGAGTAGGGTATGCTGCACTGTTGTTGTCTTCAATGCCGACAGCAGGTTATGATGATAACTGATGTGTTCTTGTGCTGACCACAAATTCAAAATTTTAGCTGGATGTCTGGTTCTTTTGTCCCATATGTTTGATGTTGAAAATGAGAGGAAATCTTGAGACAGTCACTTATGATGATAACTGATGTGTTCTTGTGCTGACCACAAATTCAAAATTTTAGTTGGATGTCTGGTTCTTTTCTCCCACGTGTTTTATGTTTGATGTTGAAGCATGTGCTCTTACTCTCTCCTCTATTCCACTCCCATGGTTGGAATTGTGCCTTCTCTATTCCAATCTCATGGTTTCATCTTTGAATTGGATCAATACTTAGTGATCAATTTGTGCCACTTCACTGTTATAGTTATTTCACTAAGTGTTTATGTAGATTTTTTGTCTTGCTCGTCAGCATTCTAGCAAACATATTTTGTTCATCTCTTAGGCTTCTATCCCTGTTAATGATTTTTTTTTTACATTCATGTTTCCCAGGATGCTGCCAACTATAGAGATGAATTGAAAATTTTGGCCCCGCACTCCCTCCTCAAATGTTCTAGTGATGCTACAACTCTGGTATCTTCTTCTAGTTGAATGTTCTAGTGATGCTACAACTCTGGCATCTCCCTTTCAATTTGTAAATTACTACGGTTTCCTAGAAAATCATCTGGCTGTTTGAAAACTTAGGCTTTAGGAATCACTATCATTTTCTATGACAGTATTTGATTGTTGAAAATTTTCCAGCTTGTTATGCGAGCAAGAATTCACCAGAAAACTTGGTCTAATGTGATTAAAAATAGCTATGACAGGGAAAGTAAAAAAGAAACTAACAGGGTCAAGGTTTTCAGGAAATTGTTTCTGTCTGACTTGGTCAAAACTGCACCCTTGGGCATCACCTTGGTCTCTCCACATGTTTTGACACTCCATTTTCTTTTTGAACAAAATCTCATCCTTTACTGGTGGCATGTCCATTGTCCCCCTTTTTCTATATATTCAAGCATGCATGTAGAAAATCAAGAGTAAAATATCCATTCTTTGGATGTGCTTTGGTTGATATGAAATTCATTGGGCCATGTAATAACTTTGACTGCAACTTGCATTTTTAGTGGCTTGAAGCCTGAGACATTTGACGGGGACATCTAATGATCTGGTTCTACAATGCTATTTCATGTGTAGAACTTGAAATGGTTTTATTGCAATATGTTGGAAGTTCTGATATTAAATCCACCTAGGAATCCTAGGTTTCCAGTAAATGTGTTACGGAATGAAATAATGATCAAACTGATTTTGCTTTCTCATAATCTTCGTAGTGGCACTATATTTTAGTAATATATATCAAGTATTTCTTCACATCCCTTGATTGAGTTCATCTTAATTTCCTAATATAGTTGGGCTGTTAAATTTTAGGGGATAAGAGTTCAAGTCAGGAGTGTCTATATTGAAAGCCGGAGCCAGCCTTTGAAGGGACAGTTCTTTTTTGCCTACAGAATCAGAATCACAAATAACTCTCAACGCCCAGTTCAGCTTCTCAGAAGACATTGGATTATCACTGATGCAAATGGAAGGACGGAGAATGTTTGGTTAGTCTTTGCCGTACTACCACCTTACTGCAATTATCATAAGTGGATGCTAATAAGACAATCCATTGTCATGTCAGGGGGGTTGGTGTAGTGGGAGAGCAACCGGTCATATTCCCAGGGACTGGTTTTGAGTACTCATCTGCATGCCCATTAAACACTCCAAACGGGAGAATGGTAACATGACAAGTTCATTTTATCTAAAAAATTTCAACAACCTATTCCTTCACATTTGTAAAAAGGATAAATTCTAGCCTTGTAGGGGGGTAGTTATGAGTTTCTAATAGTGCAAGAGATTCTTATGATTCTAATATCTCTTGAATGTATAGTTTCTACAAATTATGCCCAAGACTGGCACCTTATGCTTGACTCAGTTTTGAGCTGCCACAGAAGCAAACAGTAGTGTTCAATTTTAACTAGTTATTCTCTAAAATGTATGGACCATTTGGGATGTTTGCGCCATGCATATCTGCAAAGCGAAGCATACCTGAATTCTGTTCTTAATTGTAGGAAGGTGATTTTGAGATGAAGCACATCGACAAGGCTGGGTCCTCGACATTCAACGTCGCAATCGCACCATTCTCTGTGTCAATCCTTGGGGACGACAACGACGTTCTCCTCTGAATGCGGTTGGGCGTCAGAACGAGTATGAAGATGGTGTTGCCAATAAGAAATAGCACAGTACGCAGACACGCGTAATGCTGTTAGTGATGTAGTTAGAGTAATAGAATTCGGTCTTTAGCCGAAAGTGCCACTTTCTGCAAATTTTGGTGCAGAATCAGGCACGGTTTGGTGAAATATTGGAACGTCAATGATGTAAATTTGTGGCCCATAACAATGTAACATGGTGTCAATTTCACTTTTGTATGTACAGCATAGAGCCATTGAGTTTGTTCAGTGCGCAACACTCATTTTCCCATCTCCTAATGATCATGGTTTTTTTTAAGTACCTGTTTCACGATGGCATTAAACAGTTTGACAGAGATGTTCTGGCCGTTGGTAGTATAGCGAAGTACTGAGCATCTTCGGACTTGAGATGGTCCTAAAAATCCCAATTGGACTGGGCTAAAAAGACGTGTCAGGTTTGCCTCATCCAGAAAGCCTTGATCCAGTTGGCCAGCATAATGGGCTTCTGTGTCTGGGCTGTGTACCTCGATACTTTATATGGGCTGGACTGAAACCAGGCCGGGTTTAGCATGGCTCGGTTAACTACTGGTGGCTCTCGAAACTTACCCTCTCGGTCTAATCGTGGCTTGGAGCTAGACCGATTTTGCTCAAGTTTGGATTTCACAAAGTTCAGAGCAGGGGCCAATGTAACCACTATATCTATAAATGCTACTATAGAACGCTATAGCATTCAATCAGTGCCGCTTCTCCTCCAACTTCTTCTCCGCCACTTCCCTCCCTTTCTCCTCTCTTCTCAGCACCACCCTCCTCACCTTCTTCTCCGGTGCTGACCTAGCTCCGCACTCCTTCTCTGCCTCCCCTGCCCCCTCTACCACCACCCGCAGCCAGTGATGCCATGCCCTCCTCGCTGCGTAGCCCCCGAACCCTCCCACCGTGTCGCCCTACCCAACCTAACTGCCACAGTCGTCGCTGTCACTGTCCTTTGGCTTCACCCACCACCCTCCTACCCCACCCATCGCCTCCGTCGGGCCGCCGCCTCCCCTCGACCTCCTTCTATGTCCGGGGAGGAGAGTAAACCCATAGTGAAGGACTGGCGGCAGAGGAAAGAGGAGATGATGGCAATAAGGAGGGAGCGAGCGGAGAACGGGAGCGAGAGGGAGCATGAGAGGGAGCGAGCGGCGACATGAGAGAGGGGGATGATACACAGTGAAAACAATATACCGTTCGGTAATTATTCTTCATTTCTATCGCAAAATGATACAATTTGTCCACCTAAAATTTTATAAACCGTTTCATACCTTGTTTGCAAAATGGTGGAAAGGCGCAGCCGCGCTACCACACATCATCACATAGCCTTCATCTGTGGGGTCCACTACGACTAACCCGATTTATCTTCACATATGCTTTTATTTTAGTATAAATCTCAATATCTAGAGGCCTTTTTTATGGCTCCCGTTTGGAACATTTCTGCAGCATTCCTACGAAATAAAAGTTTAGGCCCTTCAATTCGAAGTTTCGAAAGAGTGACTTCCTTGCAAAAAATGTCCAAAGCATATGGATAAATATGACTGTATCACATACTCGTCTACTCCTTCATATACATTTACACCTACCTAGTCCTTCCAATAAATAAGAACACAAACGTGTCTCTTCATTCATGTACATATACAACCACTACCTTTTAATTGAAACCTATATATTCCTTCAGTTCTAAGTTCCAACAAATAAAAACACAATATCAACTATTAAGTGTAATGAATTAATTAGTAAATCACTGCAAAATGCGATCCCCACTCTCTCTTAAACGATATTCTTTCCTAAAGTATGCCTAAAGCCAAATGAATAGATCTTGTCGCATCATAGGCACGTCTCTTTACGCACATACATCTAACGTATCAATTCCTTCCAACAAATCTCTACTCCTTAAAAATGTGAGTTGGTGGTCGTCGGTGTGGTCTCCCTCCTCTCTTCTCAACCGTCCGATCTAAACACAGGAATCTTAACCATATATAATCTTAACCATATATATTCCCTCTCTCTTGCGCTAACTATCCCTCCTCTCCAATTTCACCTTCGGTTATTCTGTTCTCTCATTCTCTCCAGATCTCGCTTCCACGTTCTTACCCTCGCAGACCCATCACCTCATCTCCCCTCTCCCTCCTCCCTTCGACCATTGGGCTAGACTGGTGCGAACGGTGAGGCGGTACGATGCTCGGCGATAGTTGCTGGTGGATTCGAGAGAAGGGCGCTCAGCAATGGTGGCCAGTGGATCTGAGAGGCATGCTCGGTGACAGCAGCCAGTGGATCTAGAAGGCAGTGATCGATGGCGACTGGTGGATCCGAGAGACGGGCGCTCGTAGATGACGGCCATTGGATCTGATGGCCGCCCCTGCTCCCTCCCCACCCCGCCCCTCGTGGAGCTGCGTTGCCACTGTTCTCCCCTGCCACACCCACCCCTGCTGCTACTGTTGCTCAGTGTCGTGTGGCAGCGGTGGCTTCCTCTTCTTGCGTCTGCCACATGGCTCTCCCTCCCCCGCTGCAGCCGCCTAGCGGTTGCACACCCAATGAGCCTTTCGGGGCCGTGGTCGAAGGGGGCTGAGGTCGAAGTTGAAGATCTGTGATCAAAGTCAAAGCCGTAGTCGAAGGGGGCTGTGGTTGTCGTCGAAAGGTCATGGTCGAAGTTGGGGCCAAGCAGGTCGGGCAAGCCGAGTAAGCTGGCGCTGCAGTCGAGTGACAGAGCACAGTTAAAGGGGAAGTGGTCGACGTCGAAGGGCCGTGGTCGAAGGGGACAGTGGTCGAAGGGAGCAGTGGTCGAAATCGAAGCCGTGGTCAAAGGGGGCTATGGTTGAAGGGGGAAGTGGTCGATATCGAAGGGCCGTGGTTGAAGGAACAGTGGTTGGTTGAAGGGGGCAGTGGCCGAAGTTGAAGATCTGTGGTCGAAATCGGTGCCGTGGTCGAAGGGTATCGTGGTTGAAGGGAGCCATGGTTGAGGGGCCATGGCCAAAGTCGAAGATCCGTAGTCAAAGTCAAAGCGATGTCAAAGGGGTGGTGGTCAAAGGGGGAAGTGGTCAACGTCGAAGAGTCATGGTCGAAGGGGACAGTGGTCAAAGGAGGTAGTGGTCCAAGTCGAACATCCGTGGTCCAAGTTGAAGATCCATGGTCGAAGTTGAAGCCATGGTCAAAGGGGGCCGTGGTCGAAGGGGGAAGTGGTCGACATCGAAGGGCCGTGGTCATCGAAGGGCAGTGGTTGAAGGGGACAGTGGTTGAAGGGGGCCGTGGTCAAAGGGGGCTGTGGTTGAAGGGGGTAGTAATCGAAGTCGAAGGGGGCAGTAGTCAGAGTTGAAGGGGGCCATGGTCGAAGTCAAAGGGGGCTGTGGTCGAAGTCGGGGCTATGGTCGAAGTTGACGCCTTGGTGATCGTGCGAAAATAGCACACCCGCAAGTGCACAGGTTGCCACTGAAATAGCGGCGAGTGTCGTGTTATCCACAGGGACTAGACTGAGGCTACCGGTGCTCAGCTAAAGCTAGGTCAAACAAAACAGGAGAGAAAACTAAACTACCGAACGAACTCTAACTCGCACGGACAAAACGATAAACGACTAAACAATCGAAAGACGACGGAATGAACGACCGAACGAATGGACGTCGTACGACCGAACGAACGACACGACGACTGACTACACAAACACACGCACAAACTACAACGACTACAAGAACAATGACACGACTACCGTCCGACGACCTAACTAACTACCGACCGCAAGACAGAAAGAGGTAGTCGAGAAACACTGGGGGAGTCTAGAAGCACGGAGGGAGTCGAGAGAGAATGAGGGAGAAAACGGTCGACGGCTAACTAGACGACGATGGCAGGACAAACAAATGACTATGACGAACGCACGCACGACTTTGCTAACGACCAACCGCGTAAAGAAGAAATGGGGAAGGTCGAGAAGCACAAGGGAGAATGTAGAAGCACTAGGAGGGTCGAGACAGCAAGGGGAATGGAAACAGTCGCCGGTTCGCTAAATCGCGCTAGACAACACACGAACACAAACATATTCTAACACTGACAACAGGACAAGCACAGGACACGAACACTAGACATCACTGATCATAAACTGGCCATAAGCACTGTGCATACATCTCAGTGAGCACTTCAACCACACTCACAGAGATAGATAACAATGCTATCCAAACATTCACAGATCGCAAAGCAGTAATAAACAGGCTAATAGTATCAGTAACATCAACAGCAATAAGAATACAAGATTTGGGGAAGGAATCAACCTAAGGGAGAAGTAGCAGAGGGCTGAGTTGTCGGCGGCGCCGTAGAGGATAAGGCCGTCGGTGAAGTGGATGCAGCAGGGGGGCAACGACGGTGCCGTCGGTGTAGATGATGAGGAAGTGGTGGCTGGCAGCGGCGCTGAAGGGGAAGCGGTGAAGCGATCGCCGTCAGTGTCGGTGGAGAGGAAGATGGCGCCGCGGTTGAAGTAGACCGGTGGAGTTGGAGGAGGAGCTACGGAAATCGGTGCGGTCGGTGGGCGGCGCACGGGAGTAGGCGTCGCCGAGGTGGGCAGGAAGCTGCCGGCGTCGGTGGGGTGATGGCCGTAGAGCGGCAGCGCTGTGGATGGCGTGGTGGTGAAGAGATGCGGCGGAGAAGATGTAGTGGAAGAGGAGGAGTGGCCGGAGAGGAGGAGAATGGAGGCGGTGAGGAGCAGTAGAGAGATGCGGTGGAGCGGCGGGCTGCCGGAGTAATGGAGTGCGGCGGCGCTGATGGAGGAGATGGCGCGCCGAAGGGGAAGCAGTGAAGGGAGGCGCGCCAGTTGATGTAGAAGGCGGCGGTAGATCTGGAGAAGGGGGGCACGATGGGAGAGGAAGAGCTAAGGCGGCGCGGCGGCGCTGATGTGGTGGTGCGAGAGGATGCGACGGCGGAAGAAGCGCACGGGTGGGGTGATGGTGAAGGAAGAGGGGGCGCATCGGAGGTTTGGCGGCGTGGTGGCGAGAGGAGAAGGGAGAGCAAGCGGCGGACGGTGGGAGAGCAAGGCGGAGAAGGGGAGCGGCCGAGAGCGGTGCTGGATGCGGAGATGGAGGAACGGGAGGCGCAGTGGAGGAGAGCAGAGGGGCGGCCGGAGATTGAGACTGATGGTGGGAGAAGAGAGGAAGCAAAGGGGGCGCAGGGGAAGTGATGGAGGAGCGGCCGAGCTAATGGAGATGGGTGGATGGTGGACTGCGGTGGAGCTGGTGGCGGTGGGATGCTTGGTGGCGCGGTAGCGAGCCGGCCTGGCCTCGCCGCCGGCCGGAGCTAGAGAAGGGAGGAGGGAAGCAAAACGGGGTTAGGGAAGAAGAAGTGCCAGGCTCGATCCATTCCAAGCGGTGGCTAGGGTTTAGGACCGGGTGGGGATTTGGATGTTTAGCAATTTAGTCCTCCCACTTTTCAGGAATTGCAATCAAGTCCTTTTCTATTGTAATTTCTTCTGATTTAGACCTCCGGAGCTCCGTTTTTAGCGCGGTTTGATCCTACGCATCCGAGATGGCCCGTACATCTGTATGGAGCAGTCCAGTTTTGTCGTTTTATGCGTCTAGATCGCGCCGGCCTACAGAAAAATAATGAAAAATGTAAAAAGGTCCATTTCGAGCAATTAAATATGGAAAAACGTGTAAATGATGATAAATGGTCCCAAAATGCGAAGAATATGAGGGTAAAATAACGAGTAAATATATGCAAAAATGACGCATGTCACTTGGTCAAGGGGTCCATGGTCGAAGGGGGAAGTGGTTGACGTCGAAGGGTCGTGGTTGAAGGGGACAGTGGTTGAAGGGGGCAGTGGTCGAAATCAAAGGGGGACAGTGATCGAAGTCGAAGGGGGTAGTGGTCAAAGTCGGGGCTGTAGTCGAAGGGGGCCAAGGTCAAAGTAGACGCCGTGGTCGAAGGGGACCGAGGTCGAGTCGAAGATCCGTAGTCTAAGGGGGCTGTGGTTGACGTTGAAGGGCTGTGGTCGAAGTCAAGGCCGAGCAAGCTGGTGCCGGCAGTCAGGCGACAGGATACGGTCGAAGAGGAAAATGGTCGATGTCGAAGGGCCGTGGTCATTGAAAGGCCATAGTCGAAGGGGACAGTGGTTGAAGGGGGCAGTGATCAAAGTCGAAGCCATAGTCAAAGGGGGTCATGGTTGAAGGGGGTAGTTGTCGATGTCGAAGGGCCGTGGTCAAAGCCGTGGTTGAAGGGGTAGTGGTCGAAGTCGAAGTGGGCCATGGTCAAAGTCGGTGCTGTGGTCGAAGGGTCGTGGTCGAAGAGGACAATTGTCGAATGGGGCAGTGGTTGAAGTTAAAGATTAGTGGTCAAAGTCGAAGCCATGGTCGAAGGGGGAAGTGGTCGATGTCGAAGGGCCATGGTCCAATGGGACAGTGGTCGAAGGGGGCAGTGATCAAAGTCGAAGATCCGTGGTTGAAGTCGAAGTCGTGGTCAAAGGGGCCGTGGTCAAAGGGGGAAATGGTCGATGTCGAAAGGCTGTGGTCGAGGAGGACATTGTTTGAAGGGGGCAGTGGCCAAAGTCGATGCCGTGGTCAAAGTCAGGGCTGTGGTCGAATGGGGCTAAGTTCGAAGTCGAAGATCCATGATCGAAATCGATGCTGTGGTCGAAGGGGGTCATGGTCGACGTCGAAGGGCCGTGGTCAAAGTCGGGGCAAAGCAGCCTAGCATCAATAGTCGGGTGATCACCGGAGGCTTGTCAACATATGACCACCAGTGATGGTCGACCGCTCCTGACCTACGATCACGCGCGATGGTCAATGGCTTCCGACTTATGACCATGAGGTGTGATCAACAACTTTCGATTTACAACCACGAGTGCTAGTCGATGTGTTATGACTTACGACCACGACGTGTGGTCGATGTCTTTTGACTTACGACCACGAGTGTTGGTCGATGTATTCTAACTTACGACCATGAGGTGTCCACGTTGGCTTTTGACTTACGACCACGAGCGCTGGTTGATGTGTTCCGACTTACGACCATGAGGTGTCCACGATGGCTTCCGACTTAAAACCACGAGTGCTGGTCGATGTGTTCCGACTTACGATCACGAGGTGTCCATGATGGCTTCCAACTTACGACCACAAACAATGGTAGTCGGCTTCCGACGTACGACCACGAGCCATTGTCGAAGGCTCCTGATTTAGGACCACGTCGATCATCGACCACGTCGATCCCCATGAACCATCTATAATGAGACATCCAGTATAGCTTATTTTGTAGTAGTGTTAGCTTTGCCATGTTAGCTTTCTTAAACGTGAGAAACTTAAACTAAAATCATGTCTTGTTGGATCTGGTGAATAATTTTTCTCTAGTGGTCCTCTCATAATTCATGCTACATCAAATAGGCTAAGTTGAGTCTTGAATCTAATTTAAGCTTTAGACCAAGCTATGCTAGTGTTTTTATTGAAGCACGGGTTTATTTTTCTTAGGTTTTTGTGGCTCGAGTTGGGTATAACTTGTTGTCTAAGGAGTAGCTCATTGTTCTTGAACTAAAAATGAAAACTGAAAAATGATCTCTTTTATGTGAAAAACCGACGTCATTAATTCTTTATCATGAGACAGCTTACCATTACACTAGGTATGAAATCAAGAAGAATTTTGGATGACCAAGACCATTCTTTTAAGCTTCTTACTTGGGATGGTCATAATAAGGCTTGAGATCTAGCACATGACTAATAAAACAAAAAAATAAAAAATAGTTGAAGCTTAGGAGGCAGTTGTGAATGGCTCCTAGTTCCGGACTTGTTTACTAATATAAAACCAAAATATGTTTCAAAATTTACTAATTGTGCTAATTATGTTCAATTCCATGTGCATGAACAAAATAATCCAACATTGAACTTGTAGCACTCTAAATAGACTCATTGTAGCCTCTTGGTTCTATTTAGTGTACTGATATGGCTTGGCTCATTTTTTGATACCTTTGGTTAAACTATGATCTTGAGCAATTTGACATACTAAAAATCTATTTAATTTTATATTATTGCTTATTTAGCTTCAGCATCTTGAGCAACTGGATGTAGATAGATTCTTCATATAATATAGCTTGGTGTAATATTTGTATAGTCACTTTGGATAATTTTCATGACTCCTTTTGCTAAAAAAGAATAAAATGTAGCTACTTCATTTTATTTATGCTTTATCTTTTTTCATGCATATTGATTATTCCATTGTCAAAGGGGAAAAAGATTGGTAAAAATGCATATCTAGATCATGGTTTGAAGTTTTTGTATGAATTCTTGCTAGTTAGAGCTTTTATGTTTTACTATGATTCTCTTGATCTTTAGATCTCTCTCATGATGGCCAAGATTAAATAGAACAATTGTTGTTTCATATAAACCTAGAGTGAGATTTTCTAATTTATTTGGTGGATTTAAAGCTTTTTTTTTGTAGAAAACTTGCCATTTTCAGTAGCTTCACTCTATTTCTAGTTCATATAGGCATTGTTAGTCTTTGCAATGCTTGTGTAACCATTTTGAACTTTTATTTGCAAAATTCTCTCTTTAATTCTAAAACCATCTCCTATTTATATTTTTTGGAGAAATTGACAATCGGTTCATCACGGGAGAGATGGAGTGACCATGTGAGAAGATCTAGTGTTATGTTGTGACGAAATATTGTCATTTTGGAGGAGTAGAAATTTGGATTTGCAAATTTGCTAATTTTCTAGACTATTTGCAGACCTGGCGGTCTGACCAGCCAGAGGCGGCGGTCAGATCGTCTGCCACCATCAGTTAGACCGGCCACCTCCAACAGTCAGACTAGGTGCCACCAGCAGTCTGATCGGTTGGACATAGCAATCTGACCGGTAGGAGAGGCTGGTTCAGATAAATTTTGGAATTTTGGTCCTAGGTTGATTTGGTTTGACCTAAGTCAATGTATATGCGTTGTATGATGTATGTTTCAGCTAACGTGGGTCAAGTTTGAAGAACTTGTGCTCAAAAATGATTTCTTTATCTTTGGATGTGTAGGGAGCCTTGGAGTCAACATGGTTAGTGTGCGAGGATCGGGGCTATGCTTGTGGAGAAGCTGAGACTTAGAATGATCAAGAATACCGGGTGAGATGGTAAAACTCAAGCAAGGCATGAGAAAGACGGGAAATGTTGAAAAGAAGTATGAGCGATGGGTTGCACTTTGTGGCTTGATCGGTCTAAGTAAAGCAACAGATTGCACTATGTGGTTTAGTTGGTCTAAGTAAAGCATGGTTCGGTGAAACTGCAATAGGAGAGACTTACCGATGAGTGGCAAGCCAGTGGTGCATCTACACATGACAAGCATGGTGATTACTTGCAAGGGAAGATGAAGAACAGATCAAGAAAGTGTATGTTGGTAAGTTGACCAAAATACTAGAAGTTACCTTGGATCAAAACTACAACACTTGGGAAAGCGGTTTAGGTTAAGAAGAAGCTGAGAAGATCAATCTGGATCAAAGGCTAAGGACTTAGCGGGTTCGGACTTATGTGCTTTGAAAAGTGTGCACAAGTGTAGCATGTGAGTAAAACCTATGTGTTGTGGGGTTAACAGATTCCTATTTGTGCTAAGTGGATTATATCCATTAGAGATGGGATTGATTGCCTTATCTATTTAACAGATTGGAATGGAGACTTGATAGTTAACCATCCTACCATCTTAGCTTTACTCATTAAAGCCAAGTGTTTAGGGTTAAGGTTTGAGAAGTGTGAGTGTTGTGGTATGCTCTCTTGTCCTCTAGGTAGATTTGTTGTACAACCTTCATCATCAAGTGACAATATATCAACTTTGTTCATTTCTCATGAATCTATCTTATGTAGGTTAATTTGCTCCTAATTTGGTTGGTTTTGATCTTTTCTTTCCCCTTCTTGATCATGCTAGATGCCAAAGATGATTAAGTGATAGAGATATATCATAAAAATCAATTCATATCCATCTAATCATTAGGTTTAGTAAATTCATGAAGTAGTCCAATTTTTTTAATTTGACCTCTTCGAGTGTTTTCTTGATCCATGTTTTGTTCCTCAAATCCTCGAGTGTTGTTTCTTGCTATAACATGTACGAATAAATCTAGAGTCATCCTTACCATCTTTCACCCACAAGCAAGTCTTATTTCGAGATTTTGGTTTTTGCTCAGTTTTGGTACAATCTTGCTTAATTTTGAGAAAGGTTTGAACTTTAACATGGAGTCTTGCCGTCCTTGGTGGAATAGGTTCCTTAGACCTTAAGTAAGGTATATGCAAAAGTTGCATCGGCTTAGGCTGAATTTTCTATTCCAGAACAGGGAAGGCCGGTCAGACTGAACCCCTTCGGTCATACCGCCAAGGCTAGTCAGACCAACATCTAGCCAATGGTCTAACCGTAGGGTCCGGTCAGACTGCTCTTAGCCGCCGGTCTGATTGCCTGAGGCCCAGAATTCTCGGAATTTTGGTTTCTTGATTTGCTAGCTTTGGTGTTGGTTTTCTATCTTGATCTTGATAGCACTGTAGCTATCGAAATAAAGGATGAGCAAATACTTGGAGGAATCTTGAAGGCACCAATTCACCATTATGTTGCCATACTGGTCCTACACATTTTAACCCTGGGTTTAACAGTAAACCCATCCATGTGAATCCTTTGCTGGCCACAATAAACAATTCATCAACATCATGATGGAAAACTTTGATACAGATGTTCAAGACCCCCAAACTAATAAGCATATTTTACTGAATCTGCACAAAAGTTCTGTAAGCCTTTCTAAGCTACCCTTGGGACTCTACATTTGTCTCTGCCTACTAGCCTGCATGAAGAACTATTCTGATGCATCACAAGCATCAGAACTCAAGTAGAGAGCCATGCATGAACCATGTGCCCTCCTCACCCTAAAGACGAAAGCTACAGCCTGCAGAGCTCAAGCATCTACCTGCCTTGCTCAGTCCTGCTCCCTATTTTTGTGATGCATCAGAATTCAGAGCAGTGAGGCCAACAGCATTCATGCAGTGCAGCGCAATGCATCAGACATCAGTGCAAGTTCTTGTGCCCCGTGTCTTGGAGCAATGAGAGGCTGTGAACCTGTGATGCTTGTTAGTGTAGTGTAGTATCTGGACTGGAACTAGGGATGGCAATGTGTCTCACTAGCTTCCAATTTCCAATTCTAGACCCTGGCCAGCTGCATGAATGCATGCAACCAGCAGTCAGCTTCAAGCAGGCACTTCAGATCTGCAAAGATAGGAGCTGCATGCATGAGAGGAAGTTTGGCATATGCTGATGGATGGAACACTTCATGGGTGTAGCTGCTGTAGCCAAGAACTCTGGATTTGGCCGGCACATACTCTCATGCATTGCACTAGTCAATACTATGTAAATATGTGCATTACATTACATAGCTACTGGAAAATCGATCCTCGCATCAAATGTGCTGTTCATGGGAACTGTTACTCTGCTACAAGTAGCAGCGGCAACCCGCAGACAAACTGCAGGGGCCTTTTCTCTGCGTATTTTGTTGTTTACAGGCTGAATTTCAGGGTGAGCAGATTGACACATGGTTGGAAAAGACTGATCAACAATGTCTGTTTCGTCTTTCGTGCAGCTCTGCGAGCGTGAGGAATTAGTTTGGATCATGTCATTCTTGGTGTTTACGGGGACGGAGATGGTAAACATTAGAAGTAGTAGCCAATAAAGTTAGAGAACCACTAGCCAACGCTGTAGCTGTAGGACCGAAATGGCGACAGAGGGGGGTGAATGTCGCTCGCTTCAAAATCGCCCCGAGAAATCAACACTGATTTCTCAAAAAGATGCAAAACTAAGCACCTCACAGAAAACTAAAAATAATTTCTCTGAATTTTGGAACGCATGCAACACCGAAAAATTCAGCATAAATCAGAGATTAACCAGAAAAAATTTCAACTGAAAATATCGCTGTTTGATCTGCATGCAAAATTGTTGAAGATCAGGAAAGAAAAAAATGAAAAGGCACAAAGGAGAATCTCACGCTGGAGGCCAAGAGCTGAATGGCAACAACCGAATGGAAGAGAGCAGACTGAAAGAGTCTTCTGTAAACTGAACCAAGAAAGAAGCAGCAGAAAACTTCAGATTCTTGCCAAATCCAAGGGAAAAAGAGAAATGATTCTTTTCTTTTTAGGCCAAGACCCAGGAGCATAAACTAAATATCATAGGGGCTCCAAACAACAAGAGAAAATAACAAAAACTCAAGAATTTTAGAAATTTCTCAAAAACTGAAAAAGTACAGAGAGTTCACCAAAATCCAAATTACTCCCCAATCGTTGATCCGTTGGCTATGAAATTTTGCAGATATGTTAGCAATAGCCATGGGATAATCCAGATCGAATTTCATGCCATTTCTCCAAGGGGATCAAAAACTGCACTAAACCCTAGAAATGGAAGAACATGAACAGAGCAATCCCAAATATAAAATCTGAGATTAAACCAAAGTTTGCTCTTGGGAACTCGATCAAATGATCTTGAGACAACATCCCAACCTAGAGCAATCCATTTTGGTACTCCCAAGCAACAAACAACAAGAAATCAGGAAACTCCAAAATCAAGCTTAAGAAGCACAAGATAAACTTTCATATTTCCATTTCATAACAAAAGGAGTTACAGAGAACTACGTCCCGATACGCACGGACATTCGGAGAAATGATTACATGATTTCTCTACTCAATCCCTCTCCTCACCCTCTCCAATCTCAAGCACACACTCTCAAGAACCCATGAAGGGAGGAGGCAAGAACTCAGAGCTACGAAGGAGACAACAGAGGGAGCACACTCTGCCTCCACCAACAAACCTCACCAACTAAAGAGCTAAAGGAAACAACCTTCCCAAAGGCTCTTTTGACTAGTGTAAACCCTAATTCCTTACAAGTGCTCAAGTGGGCATGCAGCCCTTCCATCCTTTATATAGCCTCCGACTAACGGGTTTCCACCCCGTTACGCCCGCTAAGTCCAACGGAGCCCGCTCCCGCTTGTGCAGCCACGCGAATTTCCCGATTCGCCCCTCGTGCACCTTCCGGGAAGCTTCCGCGCTCCTTGCCTCGCACGCCTCGCAACCACCTCGAGTCCACGTCGTCTTCAACACATCCTGACCGTTCTGACCTCAGCGCCACCTGCGCCTAGTCCGGTCCACCGTGTCTCGCCATGACTCCGCCTCGACGTCCTGCAGCCACACATACAAGAAACACGTCAACTAGCACCGCTCGATACATGAAAGCTTAAATACCATCACACTTACCACAGATGAAGTCCAAACCTATCGAAACCAAGAATAGGCGTCCTAAACCCATACGACCAAGTTTGACCAAAGTCCGACCGAGCCCATTGCACCACGCAACGACATGGTCCGACCAAACAATCCAAACTCGACTATCCTAAACCTTTGTCAATTACTCATCACTCACATGGAGTCACGACAACATGGTCTCTCAGTAGCATCGGAGGCGCTCTTGATGGTACAGCACGCCCCTCCCATCCCCGCCGCTCCCCCTCCTTACCTCCGCCGCTCTGCCCCTCCTCCCTCTCTCTTTCTCAGCACCAGCGATAGCTCGGTGCACCTCATCCGCCACCCCCTCCGTAGTCGGTGGTGAGCTTGCCGCCTTACCGCGCCACCGGCTCTTCCTCCTCCGTCGGTCACTCTGTCCAACCTAACATTCTCTCGGCCCTTGCCTCACCATCCCATCCTCCACCATTGTCCATCACCCCATCGCCATCGCCCATTGTCAGACGCTGCCTACCGTCAGGCCACCATCGCCCCGGGCCTCCCCCTACAACCTGGAGGCGCAGTGAACCCATCCGAAAGTGGTGGCACCACCGCTTCCCTCGCCGAACCTCATCATACCTCTCTGTTCTTCTTCTCCATCGTAGGTACACACACACAGAGAGAGAGAGAGAGAGCTTCTTCTTATTCCCCAAAGCTCTTGCTGTCCTATCAGAACGATATACCGTTTTATAGTTTTTCTCTAAAATTAAGGGGACACATCTCTAACGCGGCCATCTACAGCATCCCAACACAGCAGTACAACTACTGCCCAAAACCTAATTTGATAGCTGACCGGCATCCACTAAAATCTAGCTCGATTGCTAGGTTGTATTCAACGTTCCTATCTTGCAACATGGAGTTGGTACCGAAAGACGACCAGTTACTAGACTTATTTTTTCGAAACACAACCATCGCTCACCATCCCCTGCGGCTTGAGGCGACTCTGTTACCCTGCCACTAGGCCACCCGAATTGAGAGGTAGGGAGGAGTGTGTGTTCGTTAAAGTGTGATCCGAATTTGGATCCGTTTCCAACATGAGCACGTTCTCCTAGCTGTGTTAGACGTAGCAACGCACAGCACAACCGACTCTAATTTGATTTTCTTTTCTATTAGAGACTCCTATTCTCTAGCCTATATATATACCCCTCTAGTTGCACGGTTAAGATACATCGAAGTTCCATGTGCCCATAATTTCTTCTCATATAGAGATTTTTGCCTTCGTGCATCTATGATTTTTCCTAAAAGAATTTTCTACGTTAAATCCTTGTCTCCTATTCTTTTGATCATCTATGTTTGCCATGTGTTTTATAACAGTGCTCACTCATGGTGTCAACCTCATCAGCGGAGAGGATTCTGAAAATGGCCAGCGGACCCTCTGCTTCATCTTGTCATGTGTGCTGGACATGAAACCAGCGGACGGCCTCAGGAAATGACAAAGACTGATCCGATCGTTGAGATTATGCACTCACCAGATCCTATTGAAGTTAATCTTGTTTTAGTAGGTTTGGTTTATTTTCAGAGAGTTTGTTTGGTATTTAGAAAGTATACATATTCGAGTATACAAAGTGTTGTAGGGGTGGCCCCCACCTAAGCCCAACAGGCCTGTCAGAGGAATGTAAGGCCCAAAATGGTGCATGTATAATGACATGAATACCCCTGAGGGGAGTACTCAGATGTAAGGGCATTAGTGTAAAAGCACTCCCCATATAGATGTATATATGCAGCACAAGCCATGGGGAGGGACCTAAGCCATTTTACTCACCTAACTCTCCACTACCATACTCTCTCTCTGTTTGGTCTGTAACCACAACAGTTGGTGCCGTCCGTGGGGAGGACAAGAGCAAGCCTCCAGGTCTGAAGGAGGATGGCACCAAAGAAAGCTTCACCGTCGGCGGCGAAGAAGAAGAAGGCGGAAGCGGCGAAGTCTCGCGTCAACACCAGGGCTTCGGCTTTAGCAGCTGCAAGTACAGGCGGCGGTGCAGGTGTGACGACCATGAACATTGACGTTCACGACGCGATGTCCAACCCCGCCACCAATGCGACGCCCAACCCCGCCACCGCCGCAAGGCCCAACCCCGCCACCGATGCGACGCCCAACCCCGCCACCGCCGCAACGCCCAACCCCGCCACCGCCGCGACGAACAACCCTGCCACCAGTGACACAACGCCCGACCTCGCCAACGTCGCCGCGCCGCTAGACCCCACCAACACCGCCCCGACGACCAACCCCGACGATGGCAACGCAGGCGCATCCGTTTTCCCACCCGGCGCAGAAGCGGTGAATGGTCCCAGTGGCGACGCGGACCTCGTCATCGGCTCTAGGGTCCTCTAGGACAACACGGCGGGCAGCCTGGGCGCGCAGGCCGTGGTCACCGCTGTGTCGGTCCTACAGCAGGCGGCATGGCCTGAGGACTTCAAGTTCCCGAGCATCATCGAGGCATACAAGGGCGACTCCGACCCGCGGGAATTCGTGCGCGTGTATGAGACCGCTATCGAAGCCGCTGGCGGAGACGACACCACGAAGGCAAAAGGACTCCCTCTCGCGTTACAAGGGGTGGCGCTGTCCTGGTTCTTCACCATTGAACCACAGTCTATCTACGCGTAGGAACAGATCTGCGATTGACTCTACAACAACTTCCAGGGAAACTACGTCGAGCATGTCGATGCAGACCAGCTCTTCGCAGTCAAGCAAAAACCTAAGGAGACGCTCTGGGATTACTTCAAGCGCTTCGCGAAAGTACGTTGCCAGGTCAAGGACGTCAACGAAACAATCGTCATCAACGCAGCAATACAAGGCCTCCGAACGGGACCGATGGCCGAGTACAACGCGCGCAAGCCCATTAAGACGGTCGCGAAGCTCTTCAACAAGATGGAAGAGTACGCCGGAGCGGAAGAGGACGCGCGGTGGTGACACGGTGATGACTCTGACACCAACAAGGCGGAAGGCTCGGCAAAGAGTGAAGGCTTGCCGAAGCAGGGCTCTTTGAAAGGTAAACGCAAGCAAGAGCAGCCGAAGGGCGCCTCCGAACGCAAAGACCCCCAACACAATGACCCGTCAGGCGATAGGCCCAAGCGCGACCAACGCAAGTCCAGGAAACCTCGTTACGTCTTTGACATCGAGGGCGGCTCCGAAGATAACGCCTCCGCAGGTCGCGGAGGCAGAGGGCGCCGGGGCCGAGGACGGGGGCGTGGCCGGGGTCGCGACGACAGAACCCGCGAAGAGTACAGCGACCAGCACCACGGGCAGTGGTGCGAAATCCACGGCCGAGGCAACCATGACACGCGTGCTTACGCCACTATCGTAGCGCTCCGGTAGAGCGTCGCCAGGGACAAAAACCCAGAGGCACGCGCGCCTGTCGTGGCCCACGTCCAACACCCCCAGGACCAAGGAATGCAGCCCCAGGAAGGCCTCCTGCGAATTCAGGTACATGTGCAACAACATCGGGAGGGCCTCCTACAGTTACAAGCCCCAGAAGGAGCCCAACACAGGATCATCAACGTCATTTCTGGAGGCTCCTCGTTGGAGTTCGCCTCGGCGCGGCAACGGAAGGCCTACGCGAGGAGGCTGCACCATGTCGTGGCATACCCAGCGCAGGCGCCGCCGGAATGGGCACAACACGAAGTCACATTCACGCCCGCTGACGCTGAGGGCGTGGAGTTTCCCCACCAAGACCCTTTGGTCGTCCGGGTCCTCGTAGCAGGATGCGAGGTCAGGCGCATCCTAGTCGATGCAGGAAGCTCCGCGAACATCCTGTTCGCCGCGGCCTTCGACCAAATGGGGATCCCTCGGAGTCGGTTGGGCCCTTCAGGCATCCCGTTGCAAGGATTTGGAGGGCAACCTTTGCGCGCTTTGGGCCAGATATGCCTCCAAGTCTCCTTCGGCCAAAATGACAACGTGAGGAGCGAAGATGCTATCTTCGACGTGGTCGACATTGCATACCCCTATAACACCATATTGGGGCGGCCGCTCCTAAATACTCTCGGGGCAGTTCCGCACCACGGCTTCCTGTGCATGAAGCTTCCCGGACCGCGGGCCATCATCATCGTCCATGGCGACCAGGACATGGCTCGGCGCATAGAGCTTAGCGCCAGGGGTCCATGCCATGTGGCTCGCCAAGGCACCTAGGCCGGGTGTGTAGGTGCGGAGCCCCCGGGCGCCCCCGGAGAGCGTCTCGTGCTCCTCGGGCACAAGGTTGCCCCAGCAGCAGCGGCTCACCAGCGGTCGCCCCTGTCCTAAAAGCAGTTAGTGGTCGATATCTCCCCTCTTTTGTAACCGCTCACCCGCACAAACGGGAATTTAAAAAAGTTCACCGTTTGCACAAATTTTTCTTGTTTCCCGCAACAAAGACACGCGTTCGCGCGCGCACTCTCCGTCAGAGATATGGGTATGAGTATAAACAAAGACACGCGTTCGCGCGCGCACTCTCTGTCAGAGATACGGGTATGAGTATAAACAAAGAGGTATCATGGCTTCGGCCCGTGGAGCCCTTCACCATGAGAGGCTCCTGTTGTAGGGGTGGCCCCCACCTAAGCCCAGCAGGCCTGTTAAGGGAGTGTAAGGCCCAGAATGGGACATGTATAGTGACATAAGTACCCCTGAGGGGAGGACTCATGTGTAAGGGTATAATTGTAAAGGCACTCCCCATGTGGATGTATATATGCAGCACATCAGAGGAGTACGTGTTGACGAGTGAGTAATGACGACGGCTAGCCCAGCCTCTCATAAAAGGACATGGGCTTCCAGCCTGCCAAATGGTATGTTAGGCCTGCAACCAGCAGGGCACCGAAGATGCTGGCCAAACGGTATGAGAAATCACAGGAGCATAAGCTTATTGTCAGGGTCATCAAGCATAGGCACCACTTTTGTCGATTGATAAATGATGCTGCAGATAAGAAACATTGGACTGCTACAGAAAATTTGCTATGTAGTCTATTATCTAGATGACATTACATACTGTGAACTCTGAAGAACATGGTCGTCCAAACTATTGGACTTGTACCCGCACGCACTCTACGGAGTATAAATAAGACGTAGCGTTGAGGTCCGCCTCCGCACGCACCTCACCGCCCGCAACGCGCTGAGGCTTGCCTCCGCGCGCAGTCCACGGACTCTAAATAAGACGTAGCGTTGAGGTTTGCCTTCGCACGCACTCTCCGAAGTATAAAAAAGATGCGGATGCCATCCCTGCGCACTCTACGGAGTATAAACAAGACGCGAACACCGCGCACGCATGGACGTTGCTCCTGTGCGTACTCTTCGGGGTATAAACAAGACACGGATGTCGATCCCGCGCACTTTCCCGAGTATAAAAAAGACGCGGATGCCATCCCTGCGCACTCTACGGAGTATAAACAAGACGCGAACATCGCGCAGGCATGGACGTTGCTCCTGTGCGTACTCTTCGGAGTATAAACAAGACGCGGATGTCGATCCCGCGCACTCTCAGGAGTATAAAAGAGACGCGAATGCTTTCCCGACGTACTCTATGGGGTGCAAAGCGCACCACGGGAGCCCGCTCCTATGCGCATCCCCCGAAATACTAAGGTGATGCACCAGAGGCTGCCCTTGCGTAATCCTAGGGGACAGCGCTCGCGCGCTGCTACTTTGACTAGGGCGCCAGCTCCGCTGCCGCCACTTCGAAGAGTAGGGGACGGAGCGCTTGCGCATCTACTTCGACTAGGGCGCCAGCTCCGCTGCAACCACTTCGAAGGGTAGGGGATGGAGCGCTCGCGCATCTACCTCGACTAAGGCGCCAGCTCCGCTGCCACCACTTCGAAGGGTAGGGGACGGAGCGCTCGCGCATCTACTTCGACTAGGGCGCCAGCTCCGCTGCCACCACTTCGAAGGGTAGGGGACGGAGCGCTCGCCCGTCTACTGCGACTAGGCACCAGCTCCGCTGCCACCACTTCGAAGGGTAGGGGACGGAGCGCTCGCGCGTCTACTTCGACTAGGCGCCAGCTCCGCTACCACCACTTCGAAGGGTAGGGGACGGAACGCTCGCGCGTCTACTTCGACTAGGCGCCAGCTCCGCTGCCACCACTTCGAAGGCTAGGGGACGGAGCACTCGTGCGTCTACTTCGACTAGGCGCCAGCTCCGCTGCCACCACTTCGAAGGATACGAGACGGAGCGCCCGCGCATTTACCCTCACGCACGTAGCACCCTCGGCCCACCACGCAAGCGCCTACTCTCCGTGGCTACTATCCTCCAAGGTAGGGGACCAGCGGCTTCGGAGCACCGCCTCGTTGCCCGCCTTGTAAGCATCGCCTCGGCGGGACGGCACGTCCTCGGCTCCCGACTTCGCCTCCTAGGCACTGCCTCAGCGGGAGGCACCGTCTCGGCGGGACAGCATGGCTCCAGCACAGGACTTCGCCATTCGCCACCAACGCGGCCACTGTCTCGACCTCGGCTTCGGGTTCGAGGAGCGGACTCGCGCGTGGGGACTCGTCCGTCGGCATTCCCCACACATCGTACGGGCGGAGGTTACGTCACGCCAAGTTTTGGCTTGTTCTCATAAACAGGCCACCTTCAGTGCATCAACATTCTTTCGAAAGTAATGCGGACAGGCTTGACCAGAAACCCCGACTGAAGGTGGGCCTGTCTAAGAGAACAGGGCAAATCTTGCCGTTATATGCAGAAACACAGCGCGAGCGCAGCAAGTGCGACCAGTTACCGCTAACAGACGTTAATCAAGCTCCCAAGAAAAACAGGCCTCCATCAGTGCATCAACATTCCCCAAGCCGCGTAGTGCCACTATGGAATGTGGATGCACTGAAGAGGCCCATTTTAGGGGAGCAGCATCTATCCGAGTACACAATGCAGGTACAATGCTGCACCAGCACGCTATATATACCCCATTAGCGGGGAAGCCAACCGGCAGAGGTCCAACCGGCGAAAGTCCAACCGGCAGGAGTCCAACCGGCGGAGGAGCGTCGCAGCATCGTACCACCACGATGCTTCAACACCCGCGCCGCGCCAAGCGTGTTTCGCCACGTGCACGGCCAGGAGCAGGAACGTCGCAACGTGGTATCGCCACGACCCCTCAAGTCTCGCGCCGCGTCAACCAAGCCTCATTGGGCAGGCTGGCAATCGCCTATCGTCAAGGGCACTCGACGCCAGAGGCACGCGCGCGACAACTTAGGGACCCGCTCCGCCTACCTATGCCGACGCATCTGACTCCGCCAACACCCCCAGTCCGGCCTGGGCAACCACCACCCGGCCAAATCGGAGGCCACTTCGACCCCCAATCCGCCCCCTCGGTTGCGATGCCAACCTCGACTTCGACCTTCGCTCCGGACGACAACCTCGACCCCGCCATGGCAGGACTGTGGATGACGAAGCCTTCGCCAAGCCGCCCGGCGCCATACCTTCGCAATAAGGTGAACACTACATTTCGATGAACGATTGCATACGCTCACAGGCCGCAGGGACGGAGGGGGCCAAAGGGCTCGGCAACATGGCTTCGGCCCGTGGAGCCCTTCACCATGAGAGGCTCCTGTTGTAGGGGTGGCCCCCACCTAAGCCCAGCAGGCCTGTCAGAGGAATGTAAGGCCCAAAATGGTGCATGTATAATGACATGAATACCCCTGAGGGGAGTACTCAGATGTAAGGGCATTAGTGTAAAAGCACTCCCCATATAGATGTATATATGCAGCACAAGCCATGGGGAGGGACCTAAGCCATTTTACTCACCTAACTCCCCACTACCATACTCTCTCTCTGTTTGGTCTGTAACCACAACACAAAGGAAATAGGAAACTGAGTCAGATGTGAGTCTATTTACTAGTCATGTAATTAGCATTTATAAGGTGTAGCAGAGGCTTGTAATCAGATGTAACAAGGAGGAAAAGAAAGTATAGAAAAGCATAGTGCTTTTGTGCCCCGGAATATCATCTTGTGCTCTCAGCTTGTTTTTGTGTTGTCGCTGCCATACTTGAAGACCAGAGAGCCAGAGGTGACATGAGTACCAGAGGAGACTCGAGTACTCAGATGGTTACGAGTAACTGAGGTACTCGAAGAGGCGGCAAAGTGGTCGAAGTTGCAGATGGAGGTGATCGTGGTCGAAGGTGCTGGTGTTTGCGGTCGAAATCTCGAGTACTCGTAAACTGCTAAAACTCGGTTATGAGCTTGTGTAAAGCACTCAAAAGCATGGTCATAACTCCCACCAACTAAAGTTACGAGCACGTGCACAGTAGTGAAGGAGTGGTCATAACAAGGTTACGAGTGCATGTAGGTCAGGAAGGCGTGGTCGTAATACTCATCTCTTGAAGTGGTCAAAACTTGGAGTGGTCGTAACTTACATATGGTGTCAGAGCTTGGTGCCAATCAACTCGTAGAAGAAGAAGCACATGGCAGCAAGCAGATCTTCGTCAATAATGAAAGAAGGACCAAATTCCCTTCTGTATCCAGTTTTCAATTCAGAGAACTACTCGACTTGGGCTATTAAGATGCGAGTGAATATGCATGCCCAAGGGGTCTAGGATGCTATAGCTGATCTGGTCGACAGTAATGGAAAGGTCAATCCAAAACGAAAAGCTCTGGTAGTTGACGTGAAGATCAATCAAACTACCTTGGCGCTCATCTAAGCTACGATACCCGACTCGATGCTTAGTTGACTTCTCGGGAAAGATACAACACAAGAAGCTTGGATTGCTCTTCGGACTATGCACGAAGGTGTGGATCAAGTAAAGAAGGTTTAACTACAAACTCTTCGAGGAGAATATGAGGAACTGCACATGGGTGAAACTCAGTCAGTAGATAAGTTCGTAGGTAAATTAACTGCTATAGTCAATGAGATTTGATCTCTTGGAGGTACACTGGAGGAAACTATAGTGGTCAAGAAGTACCTTCGTGTCCTACCTGAGAGGTTTGTGCTAGTGGTCACAATCTTCTATATTCAAATGATCTTCAAAACATGAAAATAGAATAGGTAATGGGATCTCTCAAAGCTCATGAGGGACTGCTTCAAGGGTGTAAGGCAAAGATTGATCAAGCATTGCTAGTGAAAAGTGAAGCAGAGGTTAAAAATAAAACTTGGTGGGAACCAAATTCAAGTCAAGGAGGTGGTTGAGGATCTGGCAATTGGCGTCGACGTGGCTAGAGACGTAGGCAAGGTGGTGGTGACAGATCCCGAGACAAGTCACATATCAAGTGTTTTGAATGTGACAAATTCGGTCAATATGCGTTGGAGTGCTGCAGCCACATAAAGTGTTTCAACTGCAACAAGTACGAACACTACGCTTTGGATTGCCGAAGCAAGAAGAAGGATGAGGAGGTAAACCTCACTAGAGCTGAACAGGACGATGAGCCGGTACTACATTTTTTATGTGTTGAAGAGGCGCTAAATATGGTGATGTTGAACGAGAAGAATGTAGTTCCTAAACTACACACGAAGGAAGGCAGCCATGATCTCACTAATCTGTGGTACATGGACAATAGAGCATGCAATCACATGGCAGGAGACCGCTCTATGTTTCATGAGCTTGACAAAAAGATTTCAGGCAAAGTTTGGAGACGGCTCCACGGTGCAGATAAAAGGCAAAGGATCAATGTTGTTGCAATGCAAGAATGGTGATCGAAAGTTGCTGTCTGAAATTTACTATTTATCAAGTTTGTACAAGAAGTTGATAAAGTTGAAAAGATCCCTAAACCAAATGTACAAAATTTCATTGAAAACTTATAAATTTGTTTGTCTGAAGAGTACCTTCGAGGAGCCAGGCAGTGAGCTGCACGTATGTGTATCCCAAGGAAGGCACACAGCTTGTGTGGAAGGCATAGAAAGTGTGCATGAAGCTGGAGGTCAAGGTGTCGACGCACAAGGTAGTGTGCATGCAGTTGGGAGCAGCGGGGATGTGCTTGCTGCAAACGACAGCAGCCCCCTCCATGCAGACATCAGTCTGCAACAGCTCAGGTCAATGCTGTGGATCCCATACACAAGGGTGTGCATGGAGAGTAGCTCGAACGCACAGGGGGTGCGCATATGCATGGAAGGTCTCGCACATGCAACAGGGTGATACACGCATGCAAGTTTGTGTGCAGGGCGCAAGAGGCATCCCAAGTCATCCCAGGCATTTGGGTGTGTCACATCAGCAGTGACCCATGGTGAGATGGCTCGTTTTTGGACCAAGCAGCATTGGCACACTTCACTGGGATGCGCAGGTCTCACCAAAGGAAAAGGACAGTGTATCCCTATAGTTAACAGAGCAAAAGAAAATTTTCAAGCAAGGAAAACTTTCGCTGCATGTTGTGTGGAAAGCAGCGGACCAGGCGGGCCCTACATGCGTGCATCAGGCACAATGAGTAGTGGCTCGGGAGCACTTGTAGGCACGCATGTTCGTGTGCATGTAGCTGGGGCAAATCGCAGTGGCTTGGGACGACCAGGTGATGAGTCCCACAAGCACGCAGATGGCAGAGGAAGGTCCCATGAGCATGCAGCAGTTTCACGCTCAAGAGGAAGATGTCACCCATGGCACCAGTGGAGGAAGAGCGAGCAGGTGTGGATACTGGTGCGACAATAGTGGAAGACGAAGGGAGCAGAGTGGCAAGTAGAGCTTTAGGAGCAAGTACAAGTCGACAAGAGCGCCAGGTGTGGAAGCACAATAGAAAGTGGCTGAGTAGGAGGTGTTAAATTGGGTTGCGAGCAGGAGAAAGAAAGAATATCAGCATGATCAAGATGAAGAATCAAGATTAAGGGGGTGAATGTTGGAGTTAATATTGTTTTAGTAGGTTTGGTTTATTTTTGGGGAGTTTGTTTGGTATTTAGAAAGTATACATATTCGAGTAGAGAAAGAAAATAGGAAACCAAGTCGGATGTGAGTCCGTTTACTAGTCGTGCAATTAGCCTTTATAAGGCGTAGCAGAGGCTTGTAATCAGATGTAACGAGGGGAAAAAGAAAATACAGAAAAGCGAGTGTTTTGTGTCCTAGAATATTGTCTTGTGCTCTCGGCTTGTTTTTGTGTTGTTGTTGCCATACTTGAAGGCCGGAGAACTAGAGGTGACATGAGTACCAGAGAAGACTTGAGTACTCAGAAGATTAGAAGTAATTGGGGTACTCGAAGAGGCGATAGAGTGGTTGAAGTCACAGACAGAGGTAATCGAGGTCGAAGGTGCTGGTGTTTACAGTTGAAGTCTTGAGTACTCATAAATTGCTAAAACATAGTTACGAGCACATGCAAGGCACTTCAAAGTATGCAGTGGTGGATCCAGAACAAAATTTTTTTTAGGGGGGGGGGGCTAGTGGGACATGATCAACCAAAGATAAACACACAAAATATAAATCGAACTATCCTTTGCAATCTAAAATCATACATAATTAGAATAGTAAAATAGTAAAAATGCAAAATACAATGAAGATTGTACCTCAGTAATAAGTAGTGTGCCTCTTAAAACCCGTAAATATATGTAAATAGCCATCTGCACAGCAAAATTAGTGATAAAATAAAAAATGATATTATCAATAGTTATAAAGATTGAAAAGGGTATACAACATACCACTAGCTAGGATTGAGTAGTAGAAGTACGAAGTAATAGCATTCTACGAGATTTCATGTTTTGAAAGCGTTTTCTAATTCTATCATCATCAAGACTTCTAAAAATCTCTCTCTCAGTGTAGCATATCATCAAGTCACTAAACCACTCATCTAGTACTCTATTACGCAAATCTATCTTGATAATATTCATTGCCAAAAAGACTCTATCAACTGATGCCATTATCACTGGAAGGATCAATGTTAGCTCGATGAGGCGATAGACCAATGGGAAAGTTCTATTTTTTTTCCTGTTTGAAACATCTTTTGAGTTAGATTTGCAATATCACCACATCCATGGAATTCTACACTTTTCCTGACATTGAGAATAAAGGTTTAAAGCTAATTTCTTAACAACACATAGTCAGCTATGTCAAAGTCATCAGCATAAATCTCAAACAGTCGAATAAGCTTATTTACATCAAACTTGGAGAAAGAGTTTCTTGGATCAAGACAAGATATTCATACCAATAACTCTGAAGAAACTTCATTGAATCGATGGTTCATCTCTGATGTAATGGCATGAATAGTAGTAATAAAAATCTCAACATGATAATAGTGAAGGTAAGTCACTGTATGCTTCCTACGTGTAGACATACCCCCAAACTAGAATGAATTCTTTCATATTTAGCACATTAATCTCATTTGCTTCACAAAAACTTTTCACTTTCCACAATAATGGCTCCCACCAATTGTCCCTCATGTCCTGTAAGTACACTTTCACATCTATAACCAAACCCATAGCTTCAACAATATCTTGATCCTTTCTTTGCAAGGCAAGTGATAACTCACTTGAAATGCTTAGCAAGTCTATCAATAAATGTAAGATAAAAATAAATTCAAAGCTTTCCATTTTCTGTATCAAACCTGATGCGCCACCATAAATTGATGGTTGACATGCATCTTTACTCACAATCTCTAGTACCTCTAACACTGCCTCCCACATTTGGTAAATACGCAGTAATGTTTTATATGAGAGCTCCATCTAGTATCTGAAGGTCTAGCAAGGCTCATTTCTTGATGCATCCCTGTGCCAGTGATAGCCTTACCATGCTCTAGCTTCTCCAACAAGACATCTTGATGCTTTGCAAGTAACATATCTTTTCTCTTATAAGATGCACTCATGGTGGTTACTATCATGGGAATATAGTTGAAGAAATCAACAATTACTCTACTACAACTAGCAATAGTCACAACTACTAACTGCAACTGAATGGCCAAGCAATGGACATAGAAAGTATACGGATTCTCATCTCATATCTATCTTTGCAAAGAATTAAATTCTCCTCTCATATTTGAAAATCCATCATAACCCTGTCCAAGTAACCTAGAAATTGGTAATTGGTGCTCTCCAAGTAAAGCAAACAAACCTTCCTTCAATGCAGCAGATGTACAATTTATCACATGCTTAATACCAAGAAATCTTTCAATAACCTTCCCTTGATCGTTCACAAACTTGCATGCCACAGATTTTGTTTAGTTAAAACACTATTATATGAATAAATAGTACTATGTAGAAATATGAAACAAATGACCTACCTCACAATCACAGACATTTGCTCCTTTATTGATATATCTCAAGACTCATCAATAAGCACGGAGAAATTCCTATCTCTAATCTCCTCTAAAATCACCTTTGTGACCTCTTGCACACAAGTTTTTGCAAGATCCTTTTGATTTTTTTGGAGAAATCATCATACAATGTAAGGAGACTTGATCAAACGCTTTCTTCACTTTCTTATTCTTATCTTTGTACCACTCAAATAATTCTCTAAAATTTCCCTTATTGATGAAAGTTGAAGATTCATCGCGTCCTCAAAAAGCTTCACCTTGCATTAGGAGAAATCTTGCACAATCTAAAGAGGCAGTCAGGCGAATTTTATATGCAATTTCTGACTCTTGGCCATGATCAGAAAGCCATTGAGTCACACTTGCCCTTTGATTTGTAAAATCCTTGTAGTCCCCTCTTGCAATATTGCGATAACTACTAGGTCCACCAATATGTTTATCAAAATTTTCTAAAGCCTTCTTCCAGTTGGAGTACCCTGTTGTTGTAAATACATCACTACCAAATTTTTTTGGGCCTTCCTGTTTTCTTAAAAAGAAAACAATAGAAACAAAAGACCACATCCTTTTCCACACTATATTTCAACCAATCATATTTACTGTACCAACATTGTTGAAATGTTCTTAAACAATCATTCTGTATTTTGTGAGAAAAATTATGGCCTTTTGGTTGGGTTGGACCTCTCAACAAATACGCCCTCCCCACTTGATCTCTAATTTCATTATCATACTCATTAATAGATATACGATTCGTTGGATCAGCAAAGATTTCATCAGGACAAAAATCCACCCAAGTCTTCTTTACTTGACTCTCATTAGTATGAGCAGTACTACTTGTATTGCTTGAAAAATATTTATGCAATGTTCATTTCTCCATTTGTTGCGACTCTACAAATCGATAAATGACAATATACGAAACTACACTACCAAATAAATTTAGCAATCGTCATTGCCACAAATTAAAAACTATATTTATGTTTTAATTTTATACCTCATGGCTTCATAGTCGGCAATCCACACTTACACTCCGGTGACCCGGTCCACAGCACAGAGTTGAATACACTTAAGAGATATTATTAGATTTGTATCCTCTATAGAGATAGAGAGTCCCAAGACCAAGTGGATCGGTGAGTGAGTGTGAGTCAAATATACAAATACACTTATACAAATAATGAAGCAAAGGGGGTGCCGAGTGCTTGGCTAAATATCTGAGGGCCTCCTGCTGAAAATAGATCTCAAGTCTCAAATCCTCCTTTATTCCTTCCTCCCTCACCACTACTGTTGGTTAAACCTGAGGCCTTAGATCTCAGATCTCCAAGAGATCGAGAGTCTGAGACTCCAATAGGCGAGCGGCGCCACGGGGGCTTTGGCCTTCAGGCACTTGGTAGGAAGCGGGCTCAGGCCGTCAGGCCGTCAGGTGGGCAGCGGCTCGGCTGGCGGCAGCTTGGGCCGTCAGGCGGACAGCAGGCGGCGGCTCTCCATTTCTCCAGCGCTCTGACACTGGCAGCATGCAGCATGGCAGTAGACCGCAGCTAGTAAGCCTCTCGTTCTCGACACCTTCTACTTTTGGTCTTCTCCACTTTCCGCCTCTTCGGTTCTCCCAAGCTTCCCGCCGGGCGCCAGTGCCGACAGCCCGCAAGCCACAACTGACTTCCTCAGTTCCTTGAGTCTTTGACGAGGCCCCCCATCGTCGCACGCCCGCATGGCCACACCAAACGCCCTTGCCCTCGCCAACTACCGATGCAGAGAAGGGGAATTTTGGGGATCGATTTGATTGGATTTGGGGAATAGGGATTGGTTCTTGGTTTGTTATTGTTGCTTCACTTGCTTCCGGCCAAATTGGTTCAATTGTGGGTTTCGGTATTTAGTGGGTGTTGTAGGGGTGGCCCCCACCTAAGCCCAGCAGGCCTGTTAAGGGAGTGTAAGGCCCAGAATGAGACATGTATAGTGACATAAGTACCCCTGAGGGGAGGACTCGTGTGTAAGGGTATAATTGTAAAGGCACTCCCCATGTGGATGTAGATATATAATACATAGGCCATAAGGAAAGAGGCCTAAGCCATTCATTTACTCAACTCTCCACTACTACACACTCTCTCTCTCTCTCTGTTTGGTCTGTAACCACAACAGTTGGCGCCGTCCGTGGGGAGGACAAGAGCAAGCCTCAAGTCTGAAGGAGGATGGCACCAAAGAAAGCTTCACCGTCGGCGGCGAAGAAGAAGAGGGCGGAAGCGGCGAAGTCTCGCGTCAGCACAAGGGCTTCGGCTTTAGCAGCCGCAGATACGAGCAGTGGTGCAGGTGCGACCGAGGACCCCACCACTGACGTGACGACCAACCCCGCCGTCGACGCGACGACCAACCCCGCCACCGACACGACGACCGACCCCACCAGCACTGCCCCGACGGCCAACCTCGGCGGTGGCAACGCAGGCGCACCCGTTTTTCCACCTGGCGCAGAAGCGGCGAATGACCCCAGCAGCGACGCGAACCTCGTCACTGGCTCTAGGGCCCTCCAGGACAACGCGGCGCGCAGCCTGGGCGCGCGGGCCGTGGTCACCACCATGCCGGCAGCACCGCTAAGCGCACCGACGGCCCCGGCCACGCCCGCGGTGGAGACTGCCCTGCTGGCGGCCCTCAGCGCGTTTCAGCGGGAGCTAACAGACCTCCGCGGAGCCGTCCGGGACATGCAGGAGGCTCGGAGCCAACACGCCCCTCCGGCGGTGCATCTAAACCCGCCCCGGAGAGGGCGGATAGCCGCGACGCCCCTACGTCTAGCCGCGCCCCACTACGGCGCGTAGACCCGGAGTCCCCGCTTTCTGCGGGCCTATAGCAGGCACCATGGCCTGAAGATTTCAAGTTCCCGAGCATCATCGAGGCCTACAAAGGCGACTCTGACCCGCGAGAGTTCGTGCGCGTGTATGAGACCGCCATCGAAGCCGCTGGCAGAGACGACACCACAAAGGCAAAAGGGCTCCCCCTCGCGTTGCAAGGGGTGGCGTTGTCTTGGTTCTTCACCATCGAACCACAGTCCATCTACGCGTGGGAACAGGTCCGCAACCGACTCTACAACAACTTTTAGGGAAACTACATCGAGCGTGTCGATGCGGACCAGCTCTTCGCAGTCAAGCAAAAACCCGAGGAAAGGCTCCGGGATTACTTCAAGCGCTTCGCGAAAGTGCGCTGCCAAGTCAAGGACGTCAACGAAACAACGGTCATTAACGCAGCAATACAAGGCCTCCGACCGGGGCCAATGGCCGAGTACAACGCGCGCAAGCCCATTAAGACGGTCGGGAAACTCTTCGACAAGATGGAAGAGTACGCCAGAGCGGAGGAGGACGCGCGGAGGCGGCACGGTGATGACTCCGACTCCAACAAGGCTGAAGGCTCGGTCAAGAGCGAAGACTCGCCGAAACAGGGCCCTTCGAAAGGTAAGCACAAGCAAGAGCAGCCGCAGGGCGCCTCCGAACGCAAGGACCCCCAACACAATGACCAGCAAGGCGACAGGACCAAGCGCGACCAACGCAAGTCCAGGAAACCTTGTTACGTTTTCGACATCGAGGGCGGCTCCGAAGACAACGCCTCCGCAGGTCGCGGAGGCAGAGGGCGCCGAGGCCGAGGACGGGGACGTGGCCGGGGTCGAGACGACCGGACCCGCGAATAGTACGGCGACCAGCACCACGGGCAGTGGTGCGAAATCCACGGCCGGGGCAACCACGACACGTGCGCTTGTACCACCATCGCAGCGCTACGGCAGAGCGTTGCCAGGGACAAAAACCCGGATGCACGCGCGCCCGTTGTGGCTCACGTCCAACACCCCCAAGACCAAAGAACACAGCCCCAGGAAGGCTTCCTACGGATCCAGGCGCATGTACACCAACCTCGGGAAGGCCTCCTCCAGTTACAAGCCCCGGAGGAAACCCAGCACAGGATCATCAACGTCATCTCCGGAGGCTCCTCACTGAAGTTCGCCTCAGCAAGACAACGGAAGGCTTACGCGCAGAGGCTGCATCACGTCGCGGCATACCTGGCACAGGCGCCGCCAGAATGGGCGCAACATGAAGTCACATTCACGCCCGCTGACGCCGAGGGCGTGGAATTCCCCCACCAAGACCCTTTGGTCGTCCGGTTCCTCGTAGCCGGATGCGACGTCAGACGCGTCCTAGTCGATGGAGGAAGCTCCGCAAACATCTTGTTCGCTGCGGCCTTCGATCAAATGGGGATCCCTCGGAGCCGATTGGGCCCTTCAGGCATCCCGCTGCAAGGATTTGGAGGGCAGCCTTTGTGTGCCTTAGGCTAGATATGCCTCCAAGTCTCCTTCGACCAAAACGACAACGTCAGGAGCGAGGACACCATCTTTGACGTGGTCGACATTGCATACCCCTACAACGCCATAACAGGGCGGCCGCTCCTAAACACCCTTGGGGCAGTCCCGCATCACGGCTTCCTATGCATGAAGCTTCCCGGGCCGCGGGCCATCATCATCGTCCATGGCGACCAGGACATGGCCCGGCGCATAGAGCTCGGCGCCAGAGGTCCATGCCACGTGGCTCGCCAAGGCACCTAAGCCGAGAGGGTGGATGCGGAGCCCTCGGGCAACCCCCCGAGAGCGTCCCGCGCTCCTCGCGCACAAGGTTGCCCCGGCAGCAGTGGCTCGTCAGTGATCGCCCCGCCTTCATAGCGGTTAGTGGTCGGTATCCCCCTCCCCTTCTTTTGTAATTGCTCACCCGCGCAAACGGGAATTTAATAAAGTTCACCTTTTGCACAAATTCCTGTTCTCTGAAACAAAGACACGCGTTCGCGCGCGCACTCTCTGTCAAAGATACGGGCATGAGTATAAACAAAGACACGCGTTCGCGCACGCACTCTCTGTCAAAGATACGGGCATGTGTATAAACAAAGACACGCGTTCGCGCACGCACTCTCTGTCAAAGATACGGGCATGAGTATAAACAAAGACACGCGTTCGCACGCGCACTCTCTGTCAAAGACACGGGCATGAGTATAAACAAAGACACGCGTTCGCGTGCGCACTCTCCGTCAAAGATACGGGCATGAGTATAAACAAAGACGTGCGTTCGCGCGCGCACTCTCTGTCAAAGATACGGGCATGAGTATAAACCAAGACGAGCGGGGGGACGCCTCCGCGCGCAGTCTACGGACTCTAAATAAGACATAGCGTCGAGGTCCGCCTCCGCACGCACTCTACGTAGTATAAATAAGACGTAGCATCGAGGTTCGCCTCTGCACGCAATTTCATCGCCTGCAACGCACAGAGGCTCGCCTCCGCGCGCAGTATACGGACTCTAAATAAGACGTAGCGTCGAGGTCCACCTCCGCACGCACTCTACGGAGTATAAATAAGATGTAGCGTCGAGGTTCGCCTCCGCACGCAATTTCACCGCCCGCAACGCATGGAGGCTCGCCCCCGCACGCAGTCTACGGACTCTAAATAAGACGTAGCGTCGAGGTCCGCCTCCGCACGCACTCTCCGGAGTATAAAGAAGACGCGGACGCTATCCCTGCGCACTCTACGGAGTATAAACAAGATGCGAACACCGCGCACGCACGGGCGTTACTCCAGGGCGTACTCTTCGGAGTATAAATAGGACGTGGATGCCGATCCCACGCACTCTACGGAGTATAAACAAGACGCGAACACCGCGCACACACGGGCGTTGCCCCAGGGCATACTCTTCGGAGTATAAATAGGACGTGGATGCCGATCCCACGCACTCTACGGAGTATAAACAAGACGCGAACACCGCGCACGCACGGGCGTTGCCCCAGGGCGTACTCTTCGGAGTATAAATAGGATGTGGATGCCGATCCCACGCACTCTACGGAGTATAAACAAGACGCGAACACCGCGCACGCACGGGCGTTGCCCCAGGGCGTACTCTTCGGAGTATAAATAGGACGTGGATGCCGATCCCACGCACTCTACGGAGTATAAACAAGACGCGAACACCGCGCACGCACGGGCGTTGCCCCAGGGCGTACTCTTCGGAGTATAAATAGGACGTGGATGCCGATCCCACGCACTCTACGGAGTATAAACAAGACGCGAACACCGCGCACGCATGGGCGTTGCCCCAGGGCGTACTCTTCGGTGTATAAATAGGACGTGGATGCCGATCCCACGCACTCTCCGGAGTATAAAGAAGACGCGGACGCTACCTCCGCGCACTCTTCGGAGTATCAACAAGGCGTGGGCATTGGCCCCACGTACTTCAGAGCATAGCTTACCCCGGTTAATTCTACGGCGGGCAAAGTGCACCACGGGGGCCCACCCCCACGCGCCGCCCGCGAGGTACCAAGGCGACGTGTTAGAGGCTGGTTCCCGCGCGAGCACACCTGCGAGCGAGAAACACCAGAGGCTGGTTCCCGCGCGAGCACATTTGCGAGCGAGAAACACTAGAGCCTAGTTCCCGCGCGAGCGCACCCGCGAGCGCGAAGCACCAGAGGCTATTCCGCTGCCACCACTTCGAAGGGCAGGGGACGGAGCACTCGCACGTCTACTTCGACTAGGCGCCAGCTCCACTGCCACCACTTCGAAGGGTAGGGGACGGAGCGCTCGCGCGTCTACTTCGACTAGGCGCCAGCTCCACTGCCACCACTTCGAAGGGTAGGGGACGGAGCGCTCGCGCGTCTACTTCGACTAGGCGCGAGCTCCGCGGCCACCACTTCGAAGGGTAGGGGACGGAGCGCTCGCGCGTCTACTTCGACTAGGCGCCAGCTCCGCGGCCACCGCTTCGAAGGGTAGGGGACGGAGCGCTTGCGCGTCTACTTTGACTAGGCGCCAGCTTCGCTGCCACCGCTTCGAAGGGTAGGGGACGGAGCGCTCGCGCGTCTACTTTGACTAGGCTCCAGCTCCGCTGCCACCGCTTCGAAGGGTAGGGGACGGAGCGCTCGCGCGTCTACTTGGACTAGACGCCAGCTCCGCTGCCACCGCTTCGAAGGGTAGGGGACGGAGCGCTCGCGCGTCTACTTCGACTAGGCGCCAGCTCCGCTGCCACCGCTTCGAAGGGTAGGGGACGGAGCGCTTGCGCGTCTACTTCGAGGGGATATCGGACTGAACGTGTGCGGTTACCGCAACTACGTGTATATCTCGATAACACTACCACAGCAGGGTGCAACTCGTCACGTACGGGCGCGCGTAGTAACCCCCCGAGCTTACCATGGGACAACGTAGCCGGAGGGCGGCGATGCACTTCACAAGATCTGGTCAAGACTGTTCTTTGTATTCGCTAAGGACGCTTACAAAGGCGCACAAACACCTCCGGTGCACCAGGCCGCTACTCGGCAGGCTCATCCTTAACATGCGTCCGTACCGTCCGTACCGAGGTTCCACTCGAAGACGCCTGACTCGCCCAGAAATCCAACGCTTCCTCGGCTCTTCGCCAACGCCGAAGACGCCGTCGGGTCGCAAGGTCGGAGATCAGCAGCCGGCCCCGGCTGGGTAGCTGCTCGGGACAAGGGGGCAGGAATCAGAACAGCGGAAAACAACTCCGTATTTTTGCAAACACAAAACAAAGAAGACAACCTGGGCTTCCGTTACAACGCACACCAACCCGCGACAACCTCCCATCACACTTGTGGATCCACGGTGTCCTCCGGAGCCGTGGCGCCATCCTCGTCACGCCGGGGGACCTTGTCCAGAAACCAGCCAAGGTTCGCCTCATCGTACAAGTTGTTCCGTAGCTCGACTATGGCTGCGGCCTCGCCGCAGTATTCCCATATCTGCTCATGGAAGAACTTCATGGCGCGGCGTACAGCTCGCACGGCGCCAGACATTACCCCGCCCCCCGCGGGCATCTCCAGTCGGGGATCGGCTAACCCCGCAACGTGCTCACAACCGTGGTGTCGCAGGAGCGCGCACGTCAGACATGACGCCACGTAGGCGCAGTGATTGCCGAAGATCGCTACGGCGCCGCGTGCAACGCCGGCAGCTTCCCCAATCCACCGGAGTGACCGCGACAGGTCCTCGGGCCCGAAGGAGCGCGCCGGCACTTTGGCGACAAGCCCCCTGAGAGTGTCTTCCAGAGCCAGCATGGCGTCCCAGGCGGCTGCCGAAGCGTCGCCCAAGGCTTGATCTCGCTCCGCAACATGGCTTCGGCCCGTGAAGCCCTTCACCATGAGAGGCTCCTGTTGTAGGGGTGGCCCCCACCTAAGCCCAGCAGGCCTGTTAAGGGAGTGTAAGGCCCAGAATGGAACATGTATAGTGACATAAGTACCCCTGAGGGGAGGACTGATGTGTAAGGGTATAATTGTAAAGGCACTCCCCATATGGATGTAGATATATAAGACATAGGCCATAAGGAAAGAGGCCTAAGCCATTCATTTACTCAACTCTCCACTACTACACACTCTCTCTCAGTTTGGTCTGTAACCACAACAGTGGGTTTTGCTGGGTATGTTACATGGTTGGCCCAGTAGCCCATGTCTAATGTCTTGTTCACACTTTTCTGCATTTCTCCCGACTGACGACCACGACAACTGACTGCCACTACCCCCAACCCCAATGGCATAGCGGTGGCGTCCCCGCCGGACCTAGGAGGGCTACGGGGGTATCCACACTCCGGTTAGAGGTAGGGGGAGCCCCCTTTGCCCCCCGTTCAATCTGCCACTAGAAGCATGGTCGTAACTCCCACCAGCTAAAGTTACGAGCACATGCACAACAGTAAAGGAGTGGTCGTAACAAGTTTACAAGTACATATAGATGAAAAAGATGTGATGGTAACACTCATCTCTTAAAGTGGTTGAAACTTGAGTGATTGTAGCTTACAGATCCGACCATGGCCGCGGGCATCCGTTCGATCACTTTCCTGTGGACGTGCGTCCGCGCGACTGAGGTGGTGGATTCCTCGCCGATCTGGTCCCGACCGGTAAGCTACAGGTCAGCGACGGATCGTCGATTCATCACACGTCTAATCGGAAGCCTTTGCCTGACCGCACGAAGCACGTAACGTACGCTGGGATCGGCAGCTTAAGAAAGAACGCGCGCGCACAAAGCCTCTGTGGGCGCGCGCCAATTAAAGCTGCTCCCTCTGTTTTGACCTTACAACTCGACTCATTGGTCGCCTCCTCCTCCTACGTCAAATCACTCGTAGCCCCGGCTCTCTCTCTCTCTCTCTCTCTCTCTCTCTCTGCATCATCATTGCCGATTATTACATCGCCACATGCATGCCGATGCAAACAACGCCAAGGCACACACACCCCAATGCATGCCATCTCCATTCCCCCTACTACCTCAGTGTATCCCTCACCACTTCCATATCCTCTCACTTGAAGCAAGCTACTACCAAAGAGAGAGAGAGAGAGAGAGAGAGAGAGGTGATGATCACTATCATGAACTGCATCAAGATTCTCGTGCTGGTGTCCCTGATCCCGCTTGTGCTGAGAGGAGCCTCGCTTCTTGGCAATGTCGTCGCCGTCATCCCGTTGCCTTCACCGGAGCAGCAGTCAGACTCCAAGAACGCGGCAAGCGTCGGAGTGTCCGCTCCACAAGTGGAGCATTTGAGGCACAGGCGGAGGAGGAAGATGGAGCAGCGCCGCCTCACCGCGTTCACCCCGCGGAGGTTCGGCGGCGGCAATGGCGGCCCCTACGGCGACTTCTTTCAGGACGAGAAGAGGTTCGCGCCGACGGGATCGAACCCACTGCACAACTTGTGATCGATGGTGGATCCGCCGTGCTGTATCCCTCGAGTAGCAGAAGGTGATGGAGATCAACTTTTCGCTGAAAGCGATGCCTATGGAATTGATTAATGTACTTTTCTTCTTGCGTTGCAGTACAGATGTGCTAGCTTGAGATGAGCTTTCTTTCGTGTACATACGGTTCTTCAAATTAGTTGTTGCTTAAATTTTGTTTTATTATGATAAATTGGAAAGGAGCTTAATTTAATTTGGCTGTCTATTTGTGTGTCTTCTTGGTGTTTAATTTGTTCATGCCTGTTAATTTAGTTTGTCAGGTTTTGTAGAACCCAGTTTAGTTTTAGATAACTGATTAGTTTCAAAGCAGGGTTTGAGATACTATTATCCATCATTTTACCACATAGTAGAGTGATGACAGGATCTTGAGAATAGCTGTAAACCATAGGGGGAAAAAATGGAAAAATGGAGTGTTGAAGGTCGGTTTAGAACGTGGGAATTTCGTAGGAAAATAGTACGATACTAACAGGAATAGTGCTAAATTCCTGCAGTTCAAATAGGGCAGAATGACAAAGTCTAATCACCGTGTACCTACATTTCAAACAGGGCTGAACAACAAAGTCCACCAAGCACATTTTTCATTCCTTTTTTTCGCCAACTAAAACTCGCCAATTTATGGGACCGATTTATGTAGTGCTAAACTTGACAAATTCGCCATCTAGGAGGCGACAAGGAGCAGGTGTTCGTAGTGGAATCCAAAGGACATGAGACCCATTGGCTCGATGCACTCAGGTGACAAGAGGCAGAGGCAGAAAGCCAGAAAGGTTGTGTCTGCATGCAGGCAGGAGAAAAGCTGGGGATATCAAATGGGAGGGGCGGCCATGAACTGATGTCTGATTGGCCTGCAAGCTCCATTAAAAAGCAGCCATGGAATAACTGATGGATAGAGCATGAACTCATGTGCTAGACTGCTAGGGGTAGTAGCACCTGGTTGGTGCCTCTTGCCTGATGCCATGTGGACTGCGTGTTTCTCAGGTGCTTTTGAGCCGTCACATTATACTGACATGCAGATGGCAGAACAAAACAGGCGGCTAAACTTTTTTTTTTTTGGCATTGCAGAGACCAAACATGAGAATTTTGTCTTCCCTTTCACAGGAATTATGCAAGAATCTGTTGGAGAGTTCGTATTAGAGTTTAATAAAAGTCCATGTTGTTTGTGAGTGGTGAGTTGTGCGGAGCCGGATTGTAAGTTTACAACTATAAATATAGGGTGTAGAAGTCCTATGGGACAACACATAATTATTTCTAATTATTTCTACTAATATAAAAAGGGAGTTTGTCCATTCACCATCCCCTTTTGTTCTCTTTGCACATGCTAACGTATGGGCCCTCTTTGTCGGCCCGTTTTGGTGTATGATTGCTTCCTCGGCCCAATAGAGACAACGGCCCACGTCTCATCTATCACAGTTCTTTCTTCCTCCGTCTCCTGCCTCTCTGGTGAAAAACATGTGCCATTCCTCTTACAAGTTACAATGGAAAAAAAGAAAATGCAAAGTGTTGTTTATTCGCTTCTTCTAGAACTGTCGCACTTCTTTCTTCCCTCGTCTCCTACCATGAATTCCCTGTCTTCTGCAGCCCAACCATTACGTCAAATTCATCAGTGTAATAAGCAAGTGTGTAGTATTCTTCTCTGACAACACCGATTTGAAACCGCCTCAACCGTCAGCCACTGGTTAACTGATGGCAAATTGGCATGGAGGCCACTCTTCACTATTGTTAAATAGTTTTTTCAGCCAATGTTCTCACAATTGATCTTTGATGAGGCAACGATTGAGACAACATCGCAGCTCTAAGATGTATGGCGGCACTGCCTCGAGGAGATTGAGGCGGTGGTGATTGAGGTAGCGATTGGCTCAATTCGCGTGCTAAGGATGACGACGGAACAAAAATGTACACTATCGAGGTGGATGACTGGGATGTGCAATACACCGGCATGGACGACGAACAAGGAAGTAGAGTACACCTGCTCAGATGAGGTGTAGAACCGCAAAGCCGACGGGGTCAAGGAGGGCAAATCAAAGTGGTGATCTTGGCAACGGTGGATCCTACCGTAGCAACCTCATTCTTGAAGATGTCTCCCTGTTTTTAATGTTTATTATATTATTTTGGTCATGTTTGATAATATGTGTCATCTTCTTTTATAACTCCATTGTAACATATGGGTATCTTACTAGTTCTACATGGTATCAGAGCCAATCCATCTCAAACCCTAGCCCGAGCAAAGCACTAACCTCAGTACCACCATTGTTGTCGTACATCCCATCCATCACGTCGTCGCTAAGCGGATCTTGTCGTCATCAGTCCTTAGTTGATTCGCTGGCCGCCGCTGTCCCATAGCACATGGTCCGTCATGGCCATGTTGCACGAGAGCGAGCCATGACCGGCTAGGTTGCGTGCAGACCCCCGCTTGACATGGGAGGGCAGCAACCTATTGTCACAGAGGAGAGAGGAGAATAAGGGTTGGGATCTGCTGGTGCTTGGAGAAAGGGAGCTTCAATCTTTTGTTAGATTTGGACAACGAAGAGAGAGATGATTGCTATTGTTGGTTGAGAAGGGAAGGAGGGGAAGAAGGAAGGAAGAAGGACTGCATGTGAAACAACGAGTTGTGTTGCGGTGAAGCTGCTTCGGTTCAAGAAGTTGGGCTGCTATTTGGTTAGTTTGTGAGGACTGAGGAGTGCTGCTGATGGTGCTTCGTTGGGGAGAGGGAGCAATTGTTATGTATGCACATGGTGACAGTGAAGAAAGTGTCCGAGGTTGTAGCACACAACATAGTTTGGTGATTAGCATTGCTCTAGTTGCTCAAGTAGAAGATGAGCCCTGAGGAGATCGAAGCTACGATGGTGAAGAAGGTGTCTTAGGTTGTAGCTCATGACATAGTTTGGTGATTGGCATTGCTCTAGTTGTTCAAGTACAAGATGAGCCTTGAGGAGATTGAAGCTGTAAGGAAGGTTGATGAAGAAGTAATGCAGAAAGCTGCAAAGAAGAGTATTGTGAACATGGATGGTGAAAGTGGAGAATCCTCTTTGATTACGAAAGGTAAGATGAGAGGTATATTGCAGGGCCTCATGGTGGTGTGTCTAATAGGTTCTAGAGCTAGAACATGATCATCGGATTTGTAGCTTGAGCTGATACCAAATGATGTGAAGCTAGAAGGGAATAAGAATTATCTGAGTTGGTCCAGGAGGACTCAGGTAATTCTGAAGATGAAGGAGGTGGAGCTCTATCTGTAGGAGACATGCGTCGATCTTGCAGACAGGAAGAGTATGGATTAAAGGGTGTGAAACACCACCAACTTTGTGATGCTGGCATGGTTGTTGATTTCAGTGTCCCCGTCCATTGCTAGAATGGTGGAGGTGATCCCAAGTGCATTTGTGATATGAAAGATGCTAGGGAACATGTATTCTGTGGCTGGTAATGTGATGGTGATGGTAGAGGTTCAGTGCATGGTAGATGCTTTGAAATAGGTGAAAAGTCTATACAAGAATATGCTAGTGTGAGCTACAACAGTTGTGGGTGGATTTGGATCAATATGATTCATGCAGCTGACGTGTGCTAGCGATATTGAGTTCGGTAGGGTGTGGCTGCAACGTAGGAGGGGATAGTTACTACTTGAAAGGTTTGAACTCTGAGTTTGAGAGCAGGAGGGCTGCAATATGTCATCATTTGGTATTGCAAACTACGGAGGAGGCTATTTTAGCTATGGTTGTCAAGGAAATTCGATAGAGAGTGATGATGGGAAGCAATCCTATAAGGTAAGCATACGCCATAGCTGATGATAGGGAGTGCTACAACTACAAGCAAACATGACACCTGATTTCACTGTGTCATCTCTCGTGAACTCGAGGTCGTGACTTAGGAGGGTGTTGGATTTGCCGTGATGCGAGATATGACAACTTGTGCAAGGAGGAGAGAGTGTTACAAGTGTGGGGCATCTCGCCTAAGTGGAGGTGATTGTGGTGTGAATAATAGGTTTGCTGAAGGAGGTCAAGGTGGAGGTAGAGGAAGAGGAAGATGTGGTCCTAGGGCCAATGCAGCCATGACAGAGGAGAAGACCACATAGTCTGAGAAGTGGCAGAAGGGATAAGAGAACTGGGAAGAGGATTGTGACTATTATCAAGTGTAATGGCTATGATAGAGGTAGAGGTGATGGAGGCCAAGGTTAGGGGTGTGTGTGGGAAGAGGTGGTGGAGGTTAGGGGTGGCTAGGAGTGTGGGTAGAGGAGGAGGTTGAGGCTGGGGCAGCTAGAAGATGGTGACGTTGCTAATGGTATTGGTGTTGGTATTAGGGGCAACCTTTGGTCTTCGTGATGGTATTTGCTTTTGAGTCGATAGTAGGTATAGTAAAATGTTATATTCTAGTAATGGTATTGCAAGATGAACATGTTTATTATCTCTTGCCCATCTTGACGGGGCGAGTTAGTATTAGAGATTAATAAGAGTCCAAATCATGTGCAACTCGTGAGTCCTGCTAGTGTCAGATTGTAACCTTGCCACTATAAATAAAGGGTGTTGGGGGTCCTTAGGACAACACACAATTATTCCCAATTACTCTATAAAATCTCACAAAAATAATTAATTCCTATAGAAATTTAAAATTTTTCTACATTCCAAACAGAACCGAAGAGTATGAGTAGAGCAGGTGTCACTAGATGGCTACTTAATTTCAACATCATCTTTTTAGCTAAATGAGCTAATTCATAAGCCAAAAATCAGCACCTGGCTTCCCCTACATAAATGCTCACTAGTACAAAAAGGGTCATCCTAAACGTCTCATCATAGACGGTTCAATGCAAACCATTAGTGATAAAGGTACCACTCACGGTTTTACAAGATAGACTATCTAAGTTTGCTGCGATGGAAAGAACCATCTGTGATGACTTACTTATCATAGATGGTTTTTATTCTGAATTGTAGGTTCAGAACAAAAACAATATGTAATGTCTGTACTTATCATAGACGGTTCTTTACCAAGAATCATCTGTGATAATATTTCAACTTATTCACACTCGCTGAATTTGAATTTTACACTCATCTTGTTTGATTTTCTCTTTGAAATAGAAGGCTCGGTTGTTCTTCTCCTCATCTCCTCTTCTTTCTTCTCACTTCTCCTCCTCTACTCCTCTTCTTCTCATTTCCTCTTTTCTCTTCTCACTTCTCCTCTACTTCTTCAAGCCAAATTTTCCTTAAAAATAGAAGGCTCAGCTGACTACCCCCTGAGCTCCTCCGCCTCCGGTTGTGACGCCACGATTCACTGCATAAGGCACTCTTGTTATACGAGTGTCTTTGTGCAGTGTCACCGCCATGACACAATGGTGACGTTGCCGCCACGGGCCTTGCCTTTATCGCCGGTGATATGTCCCCCACCCCTCCCCTCTATTTCTTAATGATTAGTTCTTATGATGATTGATGGATGGCTAGGGTTTCAGCCCTTGTTAAATTTCATGTTTTATTGCAGAATTTGATGATGTGGCGCACATGGTTGCTAACCGACTAGGTGCATACGACCACGGCATACGACCATGGCTTACGACCATAGCATACAACCATGGCTTACGACCACACGCCTACGACCACGGTTCACGACCATGCGCCTACGACCATGGCATTCCAAAGCAACAAAACAGCTACACCTACAACCTAAACAACAAGCCACCAAAGACATGGTACCAATTATAAATAGGCATGCTTTGGTTCATTTGTATTCTCTTATTTCACTATTTTATTGCGCAAAAAGAGAATGTTGATGAACTGAAGAAGACCTATTTATGATATTGCGAGAACGCAATCACAAATGATTCTTAACTAGAAGCATTTGTGATAATAAACTATCACAGATGGCTCGTAGTAAGAACCATCTGTGATAACTATTATCACAAATGGTTCAAAAATCATCACTAATGACCTTAGGGTATTACTGGTCTATAAGCACAGACGGTTTAGAAAACCGTCTGTGGTGATATTTCTGAACCATATGTGATAAGCTTTTCTGTAGTAGTGGCTATTCTCTGCAAAGCTATCCATTTCTTTTCATGCGACCATTCTAGCTTACCTATTGGTATGGAACATTGAAACACACTATATATGCAAAAAGGAGAAATATTTGACAAAGGCATGCTCACTCATTGTCCTTAAGGGAAGAATTAGGCCCATGGCAGGGTAGCCTTTACCCTGGGAGTGAAATAGATATTTTAAGCCCATCCTGGGGTATTATTGGCAAGGTCTAGCCTGGGTAGTAGGTAGCCCAATGGCCTTGTTGACTACTCTTGGCACAGCTGATGCACTCCATCTCAACCCATTTGCGAAATGGCGGAAGGAAGCCCATAGGCACAAGTGCTCATGCTGTCCACTCCAACTCCTGTGAAGCGGTGAAGGTAGCGACTCACTTTGTCTTAATGCATTGCAACCCCAAACCCTACATCTACCTGTGCCACCCGTACCCCCACGCCGCTCCCTCCCGACCAGCGCCCGCTGTCCCTCCCACATTGCACCACGCCGTTGCCTCCCTCCTTGCATACCCCCTTCCATCCCGTCGGCAGCGCCCATCGCCCCTCCCACGCCTCACTGCCCCCTCCTAGCTCATCTTCTACTTCCGCCCCTATTCTATGTTGAGGTGATAGCGTGGTAACTCACTCAACCCTAATTATTAATCTATTTTTTGATAGGTACTAGTTCCTAAATACATGGACAAGGCTACTATTTCTGTGGTGGATATCTTGTTTCCCTATTCATAAAATGATCTCACGAACTGCAACAATCTATTCAATATTTGCAAGTATTTTCTCAATTATGATACCAAAAATGTCATCTTTGCTAACTTCATTTTAAGAAAATCCCAGATTGCTGATAATAAGTTTTGGCCAGTGAAGGGGATGGGATTGGTGATGGAGTTAGAACAAAAATTAAAGGTTACGAATGTAATCTGCATGGAATTATGTCATGAAACTTTGTACTTGCAAACATTGTTTTGCCCCCTTTTGGATATCTGGCCCTTATGATTTAATCAATATTCAGAACGGACGGAGGCATATATCCTCGTCAAAGAATGAGGTGTCAAGGGATCTAGTTGTCAATATAAAATTGAAGAATAAACAAGCTTTGCTGGTAGGTGCATGCTCTTATCTCATGTTTATTTGGTGCATTGACCGGATAAGCTGGGTGATTCCCTGTTCTTCAATATAAATCACTAACTATCTACCATTCTGTTATGACGTGAGGTTCTTAATGTGTTTAGCTCTTTCTAGGTCATTCTTCCTCTATCAATGTCTTACGGATGCAATTATTAATGCCATGATAGATTCAAATGCTCTCTGTTTCACTACTACTAGCTCTAGGTGCGCAGAATTGAAGATCTGCACATAAAAAGGTTTAGTTTTTGTGTAATGCAAGATGTCCTTCTTATTCTTACAGAACTTCATCATGCCCTAGACATGCAGATGGAACTAGAAACTTTTGTTGAGAAAGAAAGTTACTTTCAGGTGAGATAAATTTTGACCATGAATATTGTTGTTTTTCTCTAATGCATTAATTTATCTTCTTTACTCAAGGGAGATATTAGCAGTTGTTTTATTTTACAATCTTATTGCAGTAGTTTTTAATCCCATAAATCATCTCTTGGAATACGGGTGTTGCTCCTTGACCTAAATGACCCCTGTACCTGTGTTTGTTATGTGGTTAATCACTTTTTTTTCAATATTATGGAACTTTTCTTATGATACCTTGCTGATGTTTGCAGGCATTTCAATTATTGCTAGAGTATATGCAAATCTTGGAGAATTATTGAGGCCTTTCTGCTGTACAAGAAATAGGACAAGAAATAGGACGAGGGATTGAGGAAATTATTTTTTGCTTTGCTCAATTATCTCAACTAGGCTCCTGTTGTTGAGATGTTTTGTCTCTTTAATTCTAGAAAGTGTAGACTAAGTCTATCTTCATCTCAGAGCATTATGTTGGTATGTTCAAAGAGCCAAAATCTTCTGCACCATCAATTCAATGAAGTTATCTGCATTTCTCACTTCAATTGATTTGAGTTCATATTTTTATCCCGCTGATGATATTTTTGCTTTACATACATCCGCAGGGATGGTTAGCATGGACAATCCAAGCATTGGACACCCATTTACTGGGAGTTTGCCAGACCTTTAATGAAAAAAGCTATCTAGCTGTGAGTATTTCCATGGTCATTATTTTTATAGGCTCTTGGATTAGGTGAATTATTAATTTGTTTAGCTATCTCAATCACTATTACAAAGAGACTATACTAGACGGTTACATCATAGACGATTGCTATCTAGGGAACCATCTGTGCTGCAACTATCATAGACGGTTTATACTAACAACCATCTGTGATATTTTCACAGACCGCATCACAGACGGTTCGTATTAATAACTGTATGTGAAAATAGTACATACGTTGGTAGTATAAACCATCTATGATAATGCAAGACATCATAGACGGTTCGTATTAATAACCATCTGTAATAATTCACACACGGTTCATATAACAAACTGTCTCTGATAATGCCATGACACTGATCCATGGCATCTCCCCAGGATTCTGATCTCACCCATCCATTCTCTCCACATTGAACGGCAGGCACCGGTTCCTCCCATCTCTCGTCCCTTATTAATTACTCCCCTCTCTCTTTCCCCCAATTTCACTCTAAGATGTGTGAGTTCTACCGGCTGCTCCTAGTTCATCCAGTACTCCTAACTTTTCCTCGACGATGTTGACTATCGCCGTGAGCTAGCGCCTCCGTTGTGAAATCACGGTTCACTGCACAAGTCACTTTTGTTGTAAGTGTCGTAAGAGTGTCTTGTACAATATCACCATCGTGACACAAAAGTGATGCTACCACTATCTTTCCTTCATTGCAAGACATCGCGCATGGAAGCAGCTAGCTACCAAGACAGTGCTCGAGTTGGTGTCAAGGACATCCAGCTCGTGCGCTGCTAGGATCTTTCCTTCTTCTATGTTTTTGCCATGGGTTCATAGGATTAGGAGATGTGTTCTTACCATATTTAAGAGATGGGTTCGTAGTATTTGGAGATGTGTTCTTACCATGTTCTTGCTGTGTTAGATGGGTAACCTACTCATTATCTTGTGATACTGTAATGGTGGATTCTAATGGAATGTGCTGCTGTATTTGCTTGTTTTTAAAGGGCACAGCTAACATTTCTTGAGGCTAGCCAAAAAACAGAAAAATTTAGGTATAGTATGAACTATCACAGACGGTTTTGTGGTATAAACTGTCTATGAAGAACTATCACAGACGGTTCATATTACAATCATCTGTGATACTCGCCCATCATAGATGGTTGGTAGCTAGAACCATTTGTGATGTTAGAGTATCACAGATGGTTTTTATTTCGAGCCGTCTGTGATGTTAGAGTACCACAGATGGTTCTAGTTACAAACCGTCTGTGTTGTATTTATCACAGACGGCTCACAAACCATCTGTGATAACCTTCGATTATTACTGACCCATAAATTCAGACGGTTTAGAAAACCTCTAAACCGTCTGTGATGACAGTTCTGAACCTTCTGTGATGACTTTTTTTTGTTGCAGTGAATCAAATAACATTCTTTTAACAATTGCATATGGATGATAGGTGTTCATGCATATGCAATGATAGATGAGGTCATGAAAAAAATAACTATCTCGTGCTAGTAGTAAGTTAGTTTCTTATAAATGTAAACTTCATGTTATTCATATTTATTCATGCATCTGTTTGATTTACTCTCATATGTTGTCTTTACAGATTCTAGTTCATATCCAACTATCAATGACAAAAAAAAGTGGGATAGGATAGAGAGCAAATCTTCATTATTTAGATGCTTAAATTCTATTTTTACTATGCTATATTTTTATATTTTAATATGTTTTTCTTATTATATTTTATGTTTTAACATTGAACTCAAGTTTCATATATTAATGATGTATTTGTGATATACTTTTGTTATATATAAATTAGCATTAGTTCTACGTGGTAGAGTTTAGATCGGGTAGTAGCTAAATTCTGGTTTCGCCACTAATTGTCCTCACCTGAGATCCTGAAAGCCTCCCTTCTTCTGGCAATGATTCTGTCGTCGAATTATGCAGTCAATGCATTGCATAACACTGAAAACGACTGCCGGAAGGTAATCATGGGAACAAGACGACATACAGCAGTGGCAGCAGCAGCAACGAAGAAAAATCACCTCAGCTCTTCACCGGCTTGGAATTCAGGGAGCAAAAATTGCTGTTCTTTATCATCCTCAAATCACGGTTAATGGACTGAAGAACTGTAGCTTCCTGACAGCATGAATGGATCGACGGATGAAAGGAGTCGGGTAAAAAAGAAAGTGATTCTGCGCAGACAGGGGAATGAATGCACTTAGATGCCTTGCGTGCTGGTGGCTACGCGTACTACTGCTGCAACACAGTGCGGTTTTTCCTGCATTGGCGAGCCGTCCGATCTGAAAATGAATGCTGACAGCTTGGGAAATTTACGGTTTCTCAGCCGGAGACATTGTTGTATCCGGACTCTAGCACCCTGCTAGGTCCAATCAGATTGACTTTCTGGTCCCAGTTCTTATATGGACTGCGCACCTGAGTCCACAGGCTGCCCGCAAGTAAACCCTATCTCCCCCTCACATATGGATTGTGCATACGACACCTTGGCATCCCGCCAGGTCTAACCAGGTTCACTCCCTGTTCCAGGTCTTAAATGGGCTATGCACCCTGCGCTCCTGAGCCCACGGGCTGTCCGTAAGCAAGCCCTTCAAGCAACAATCTTATAAGTGGTATTAGGTCTTTTCCCCCAAAAGACTAGTCTAATAAGTGGAGTCTTTCTCACACTTATAAATTGTGCTTTCACCTTTCCTATAATCCATATGAGACTATTTCTAATACACATTCTATAGCGTTGCTTCCTAATCAGGCAACTCGTCACTCCAGTGGGCACTCTACAGCTCGAAAATCCCCGCGACTTCTCGTCACCGTGCACATTCTAAGAGCGCTGATTTCTGATCAGACAGCTCCGGCGACAGCGCCTCCCGCAAGTTTCTCCAGCGCCGCAGAGGACCGGCCTGGTCCGACAGCCCCGGCACAGCTACAGTAACCACAAACTATGGAGCAAGGACCAGCCATTACCCCAGGACTGCCGGAATTACTACTCTTACACCAGCTCTGACGGGGGTGTACTACGGGCATAAAAATGGCCATGAATGACTGGGCGTACAACGCTGTTAGGGCGTTAAGAGGGGTAATGATCGATGACGACGATGGCAAGGTAACCTTTTTAAATCTCTGTCAGGGCCACGAGTGAGTGAGCACATGCATGAGGACCTGGCAGCTGGAAGCATCTGGTCAGGGGGGTGGATGGACGAGTCAGCAACGCCGGGCACAATCGATGGCAGGCGAGACTAGGAGGTCGAAGACATGCATCGGCGGCTGGCCCTCCTCCCTCCTTGGTTTGGCTTGGTTTGGTTGCTGTGTCTGTAGAGATCTCATCTCAGTAATTTGGACGGTTGGATCACATAAATTCTGATCTACTCGAGATTCCTGACATGTCGCTGGAGGAATGGATGGATGGGTCTGTGAATTGGTAAATCTGGCAAAAAAAAATGGTAGGTGAGTTCGTGTGGAGATTTGTGAGGCGAGGACCTGTTTGGAACAGTGAAGAAAAAACACGGTCAAATAAAAACATAGGATGCCATATGAATGATGGTGCAGAACTCAGGGCCTGTTTGGTTGGTGCCTAAATTTGCCATGTCTAAGCTTAGGCAATTTGTGGCTGCCACAGAAAGTGTGGTTAACAAAATCGAAGCCACACTTGTGGCAAAGTTTGGCAAGAAACTGAGTCTATGACGTGTGGGGCCGGGTGCTAAGAAAGTGTGGCATGCCACAGTTGCGTCAGTGAACCAAACAACTACCTAAAAACTGTGGCACGCCTAACTTGTGGCTAGGTAACTTCTGGTCATGAACCAAACAAGCCCTCAGTAACACGAAATACAGGATATACACACGAATATGGCATTTGGATCATTGCAAGACAAAAGAGAACATGAAAAATTGTGTACGTGTGTGTGTGTGTGAGAGAGAGAGGGGAAGAGGATTGAATCGGAACTTTCGAATGGAAATTTTCCATGAGCTCATACCTCTTTTTTTTTGGCATTGAGCTCTTACCCCTTTTGATTCCTCTAAAAGCATAGGATTAGGGAGAGATTCCAAATGAATGGAATGAACCAAATCCTCCGTTGCAAACACCTGGGGGGGGGGGGATCCCTTTTGGTTGCAATTCCTCCGTTATTCCTTTGATCCGAACAGTACGTAACAAGCTAAAAGCTCTTTGTTATACCGAGGCAGAGATGATTCTACTAGTGAGAGTATAAACCAGATAGTACATTTGAAATAATATACGTAGATGTTATCAAACAGTGATGCATAGAAAAAGCTGTCCGTTGGACCGACGAGACGTAGAAGGGAGGGGTTAAATAGACGTCACACAAACACCAGATTCTTCAAAATCTTTTGCCTTTAGATGTTCATAGTTCTTTGACTCCAATAACTATGAGGAACTATGAAGATCAAAGCCTAAACACTCGTAATAAATTCTCCATGAAAAACAGGACAAAATGAACCAAAACTTGCCCGAGTGGTCAGACCTCTCTCGGGCTAACCGCTCTTTATTGGATGGTCTGACCTCTCCCTCAGGATAGTGCAGAAAATCAGCACGGTTTTAATTCCAAAAATTACCAAAATTTTAATCTACAACTTCAAATAATTTAAAACTTTACATACACCTTGCTTAATATATTGTGAACCTAATCCATTAAGAGATTGAAGCAAATATTTCCAAAGTTTTGACCTTTTAATCCAAAGGCAAGTTGCACCAAAATTGGGCCAAATGTGAAAATGATGATTGATAGATGCTCGTGGGTAGAATAAAGCTAAGATGGCTAAGGATGGTTTTCCACATGTTTTAGCACCCTCAATCACAACAAAAATCAAGCCAAAAGCCCTTAAGAGCAACCCCCCCCCCCCCAAATCACCCTTTCTTTCACCAAAACTGGGCAAACTTAAGACTTTCAAAGAATAAGTGCTTAGATGGATGAGATCTAATTTTCAAGAGATATCTTTATCATTTACACATCCTTAACACAAAGCAAGATCAAGAAAAGAGAAAAAACCACAAAAAATCAAGCTAAATCAAGAAATCAACATTTGGGTGTATAAGAGGAAGACTTGGACGAATTTAGAGATTTGATTTCTACTTAAAGATGAATATTTACAACCACATCCTTAGGAGGACAAAGCCACTAGGGCAGCACACACACACAAGTGCTCTCATCTCTCTCAAGATATTTCACTCAAGCCCTCTCTCTTTTCTCGCAATCTCCCTAACTGCTCTCTCAAACTTACCTCCTCCTTATATAGTTGAGTCTCACATGAAATCCTAAAATCAGCCCCTTAATGGATACTACCCACTAAAGCATTGGAAAACCCACAAACCCAACAATATAATAGGTTTTTCAACTCAACATGCTCACGCACGCATTTCAAAGTGTCATCTTCATCTTTAGCTTCATTAGCCCGAATCAACCATGCTTTACCCCACTATAGAGTATCCTTGACCTAATCCACTTAGGCCACCACTGCGGATTCACACTCTGCTACTTTTTTTGTGTTAGGCAATTTACCAAAATACCCCTCTATCGGTTTTTCCTAATGCCTTCACCTAGAAGCATCACCGATGTTTGTTACCTCCTATGTAATTCCAATAACTTGCCGCCAAGCCTCTTATGCGTCTGGATCCACGGAACCATCCTCGCTTGCAAACGAATGCAAGTGACACATCCGAAATTCTAGGACATGCAAAAATGAGAAAATTTTTAAAATTTTTGAATGCATTTTTATTTCCTTGTCTCTTTATTGGAGTTTCTTTGGAAATTTTGAATTTTAAAAACAAAACTGCTTAGATTTAGAATGCAATTCAATTTAAAACTCAAAAAATCATACTAAAAAGAGGATCAAAAGTTGGCATGAGAAAAGTTATGGTGAAAACCATCCGAAAAGCCCACGAGGATAATCTTGGCACTAAAAAAATAACAAAGCATGTTTGGAAACTATCTAAATCAAATAAATATATTTAAATTCAACCAGGAGTATTCTCAGATTTTTCTAGAAAAATCAAGAGAAGAAAAACTCTAACAAATTTATGCAATCATCTGCACTATGTCAGGAGCTCCCACAAAAAATTTCATAATTTTTCAAGCTCATCTAACATATCCAACAATTGCCCAAACCTCTCAGCTCACCTCACCCTTTCTCTCTCTCTCACGGCCGAGTGTGGCCCACTTGCAGTACCTTTCTTCCACTTCCAACTAGCAGCCTAAGAAACAATGAACATAGGCCACTGGTTTTTGATGCCATGCTCATTACTTTGATACCACTTCCGTCATTTCTGCTCCTTGCTGACAGCCCATGCCCTGTGCTCCGCCTCGTCATGTCTCAACTTGTGCCACGATGACGTGGCCATACTCTGCATCATTCCTTTCCTCTGTGCATCTCAACTTTGTGCCCAGCTTTACATCTCAACTACTAAGATGGCCCTCGAGAGGTTCGACTAGTTTGCACTTACTCAAGAGCTTTGACCGGTTTGCACTTACTCGAGAGTTTCGACTAGATAGCGAGTACTCGAACACACACTAGTACTCAAACACATGACTCCTAAACTATTTACATGTCAAGATCATAACCAACAATCCCATCAAGTTGCGTCTCTTCATTCGCTGATGTGCTAGGCCCGCTCATAGAGATTGTCCTCCACCATGCATGCATGCGCTGGCTCCGCCATGGTCGTTATCAAGCTACCCCTGGTTTATGACACTATGTCAACAATTTTTCTCTCTGCTGCAACCAACCACACTTGCCCATCGCCTCAATAGGACATATCTCTTCCCCCTGTCTCCTTCCGCACATCATGTTCCACAGCGAGTATACGACCATGCTGCTCGGTTGCACTCATGAGAACTCGTGCTCAGCCCTTAGTTTTTCCATACCTATAAAGCCCCCCGACCATGTCATTGCTCTTTAGCTGACCCTTTCGGTCTCTTGCACATGATCCTTGAGCACTCCATCCATTGGAACATCGAGAATCTAAAGTCATACGCAATGCTAGTGAGCACGCCACCAAGTTCTAGCTACTCCGGTGAGCTTCTCTCCTCTCCAACTATGTCTCAACATGTCTTACCTCTTCCTTAAACACCCTACTCATTTGACTGACCTTTTGTACAATCGATCACTCGAACTAGGCTTCTCCTTCATCTTCGACGAAGACGCCACCATAAGACTTCCTCTCTCTAGTAAGTCATACCTTGATTACATTCACCCATACCTCCGCATGCATGCAAGCAAGCTCATGCACACCCTTTTGTAGCTTCTCTGTTGCCAGACATCATTGTTGCTGTGGACCCCTACACCACCAACGAGGTCTCCGATGCCAGCATGCTCCGCTCCTTCCCGAGTGCTATCATCACATTCGGTGAGTTCCTCCTCCCCCATGGAAGCTCCCATAGCACCGAATGAGCCCTAGTAGCTCATAGCCCCGTAGTGTCATTCCCCTACCTCTACCACCACAGGACCATGCCGCTGATCGCCTTACCCTCCAAGTTAAGCCACAATTCTTCACCTAGGCGTGTGGGCCAAGGTCCTTGCTCCATTTTAACTCACGCCCCGCCCACCAAGGAGTCCCTCACTGACGATGAGCCATGGCTCTCTCGAGAGATAGAAGTATTGTAGTGCTTAGAGTCAGTAAAGAGAATCATAGCTGTCGTAGTCAAAATCTTTGACCACAGCCGGTGCCAAAATCTTTGACTACTATCGTAGTCAAAATCTTCAACCACAGCCGGTGTTGAAATCTTCGACTGTTGCTATAGTCAAAATCTTCGACTATAGCCATTGTCAAAATCTTCGACCGCTGCTGTTGTCGAACTCTTTGACCGCTGCCAGTGTCAAAATCTTCAACCATAGCCAGTGTCTACACCTTCGATCGCTGTCATTGTCAACATCTTCAACCACTATTGTTGTCGAAATCTTTGACCGTAGCCATTGTCAAGATCTTCAACCATAGCCGATGTCAAAATCTTTGACCGCTACCGTTGTCAAAATCTTTGACCATAGCCATTTGTTGAACTCTTTGACCACAGGTGGTGTCGAAATCTTTGACTGCTGTCGTGTCAAAATCTTCGACAATTGCTATTATTGAAATATTCGACTGCTACCAATGTCAAAATCATCATCCACTATTGTAGTCAAAATCTTCGACTACTGCCGTTGTTGAGGTCTTCGACCACAGCCATAGTCGAACTCTTCGATCGCTGCCGGTGTCGAACTCTTCGACAGCAGCAGTTGTCAAAATCTTTGACTGCTGCCATTGTCGAACTCTTTGACCACTGTCGTTGTCGATTCTTCAACCACTGCCGGTATTGAAATCGTTGGCCACTGTCGTTATTGAACTCTTCAACAGCAGCTGGTGTCAAAATCTTTGACTAATGTCATTATTGAAACATTTGACTGCTGCCACAGTCAAGATCTCTGACCGCTGGCGTAGTCAAAATCTTCAACTATAGTAGTCATAATCTAGTCATAACCTTTGACCGCTAACCATAGTCGTAACTTTTGATTGCTAACGATAGTCAAAGTTGAAAAGAGAGCTAAAGTAGTTAGAAGTCAGAAGCAGTTAGAAGTCGAAAGTCATGAGGTTGTAAGCTCTAGTGGTCGGTAGCTATAGTGGTCATAAGGTCATAAACTACAAAACCAAGTCGTAGTCGGTAGTCATAAGATTCAGAACCTAGTCGATAGTCAAAGGCTACAGAACCTAGTCGAAAGTCGGTAGTCAAAACCTACAGAACCTACTTGGTAGTTGGTAGTCGAAAACTACATAACCTAGTCAGTAGTCAATAGTCGAAACCAACAGAACCTAGTCGGTAGTCATAAGCAACAGTACCCGGTTGATGCTTAGAAGACCTGTGTGGTCGAAAACAGGTAGTATCTGCTCTGTGTGAGTAGTACGACCAATGTTGTGGTAGGTCGAAGACCTATGTAGTCAAAGAACCGTGGTCGGTAGTCGTTATTTGGTAGTCGAAACGTCCGAGTATCGGAGAAGTCATAAGTGGACTCGTAAGGTCGGTAGCCACAATGGTTGTAAGGTCGTAAGCTACAATGGTCGTAAGCTATGGCGATCATAGGCTGCAGTAGTCATAAATGGAATTGAGTAGTGGCCGAGGAATGTTAGAAGTCAAAAGAACACCGTAGCAGCCGAAGAACGTTAGTAGTTGTAAAGAGTACTGTACTAACCGAGAAAAGATAATTCAAACCAATCCGTGGTACTCTGCTATTGACTATTCCTAGCCCTCTTTGAGTTAAGAAGTGACATAATCTTGTGAATATCCCTTCACCTTTGATTCATCCTTGTTTTCCTTCCCAGCAAAGCTTCCCCGCCATCCTCTCATTCACTCAAACTCCATTCAACTATGTCAAACATTCCGCACCTTCTAAGCTACATCACCAAACTCAATCCTAATAAAAATTAATGATGTTCTCTTTGGATTTATTTGGATCTTTTGCAGTCCTTTGGATTTATTTGGTTTTTCGATCGCTTATCATGCAAAATCTATTATGCATGCGTATATATTTCACTAAAATGGCTATACTATGGGTATTGGTAGTTACAACCGCTTGTATGCATTGATTCGCCCTTGCAAATTTGATATCCTCACTATTGTAACCTTTAGGATATAGTTTAGACAATGTCTAATGTCAAATTAGGAATATTACCTTGATATATGGTCTAGATGCTTAGCCATGCGACAACTTTCACTAATTTTGATACTTTGGACAAGTTTGCGATTGTATACAGGAGATTTCAAAATGTTAGACCAGAGGAGGAACCTCTGTTAGTTTGGTATAAAACAGAATGAAAAACCTAGTTTTTGGACATATGCGAGTTATTTGAAAAACTATTAAATGTGTGAGAGAATCTTGCATGTATATAGGGGGAGATTTTCGCTCAGGTCAATTAAGGACCGAACGCTATTGCCACACATCTAAGTCACATCGTATAACCATATGAGCTATATGGGCTATGGTTTTAGCTGATTAATTTGTCTAGATCTAGCATTGTATTGTGGTAGGTGCAGATGTAGTGAGATCACTCCAGCTAGGTTTGCTCGTAGAGGCTCCCTTCAGTAAGGTGTTGGAGCCAAAGCTTGCTAATACAACGGTTAATATCCACTTAGGGGTGTACCTAAGTGAGGATCCGAATGCTCTCTCAAGGGTGTACCTAAGAGAGATTCGATATTCATTGGGTTGGTGCAAAGTAAAGACTATATGATCTAAAGCCTATATGATAATCAACTTTCGTCACACGCCAAAGGAAGCATGAAGTTGCTGATAGTATAATTAATTATCTCATATGAGTAAAGTTGTACAACCTCTGCAGAGTGTTAAAAACTATTTAAATAGCTATGCTCACGATCATGAGCATGCTTGGATGTAGCCATAGTGGATATAGTATTCCTTTCCAAAATTGTTTCACTAAACATATGGGATGGCATGTACATGTCTTCTGTGTGCCATGCCCATGGGTGGGAATTGTGCGATGTTCTCAGCCGAGGAGGGCTACAAATGGATTTGATTTACTGTTATGGAAGTTATACAAATGTTATTTCATTACATCTCAAATGCTCTTTACAATTCCGTTGCAAATTACTACTTATTGATATTGCAAATAAATTTTGCTTCATGATGAAAATAACTTAGAATAGAGCCTCATCCTTTGATAGCCTTGCATATATGTATAAGTTTGTGATACACTATAAGTCTTGCTTAGTACATAATATACTCAACTTTGCCTAGATTATTGTTGATCAAAGAATAAAGAAGGATACGTGCCAGACAATGCGTACTTTGCCCCCGACATTGGGGAGTTCGACGTTGGATTTTTCTAGGGCATAATCCCCAGTCGTTGCCTATTACTATAGTGACATACCAATGGATTAATAGTTCTGCTTAGTTATTGGTCTTCTGCTGCAATTTAATCTTGATTCTAGTATTTACTTGGCCGGTCGGCCATATACTGTAAACCTTATTATGCATCACTTATGTATTCACCGCTTTGTCATAAATTAAATATATGCGATGTATATAGATGTGATCTCAATGTTGTGAATGTGTATACTAGCTACTGATCATGGGACTAGAACAGAACACAGATAGTGATGACTACGGTCCCCACAACATGTCACTTGGTGCACCATATTGTAAGGTCGAGGAGGCCTACTAGAGGGAGAGTAAATAGGTACTTTAAAAATCTTTTGTGTAAAACTAAGTTTTACGCGGAATCGTAAATTAAAACAGTTTTGCATAATTAAGGCCTAAATCAACTAGTCTCAACTAAGTGCACTAACACTATATGATCATATCAAAGTTTACAATCCTAGGGAGACAAGTAAGTAATTTAATTCTAGGAATATAATTGCAGGAATGTAAATGAGCATAGGAGAGCAAGCCACAATGACACATTAATTTATCATAGTGTTCAGAGACTTGCCAATCTCCTCTAATCCATGTTGAGGTAAGCCCAAATGGAATAGACCGGCTTCATAAATTATGCCAAACACATCAATTCATTAGTGGTAGCTCTTTTTCCCTCTGGGTAGGTGAGTTCCAAACTTCACAACAATACTGGGCCTTTTCACAAGTTTCTCGAGAAGATCTCCGATCATACGAATCTATGCCTTCTAGGTGACAGCAAATGCTAAGTGTAACAAGTCAAGATGCTCGCTTGACTCTCAACAAGTGTAACACATGCACAAGTGGATACTTAGTCCACCTGTAGATGTAATACATGCAACCATTTGTAAAACACATCTACAAACTTTAGTATCATGCCAATATGTTAGACCCAGATTTTATAATTCAGAATCCTCTATGATTCCACCATACTTGTAACATCCCAAAATTTTATTTGCATTTTATGAGTTTTTTTCTGGATTTATTTGGATTTTATTTCAAAGCCTAAAGTAAGAAAATTAACTTTAAATATTTTTCTCCAAGCGAAAAAGAGTTTATTTTTGCTTTTCCTAAGTTTTCCTTGATTTATGGTATTTTTTGAGAATTTTTTATAATTTAAAAATTAATTTTAAAGCTAAAAAGTATTATTGCAAAAGTTTAAAAGACCAAATTTAAGTTGAAAATATTTTTTCCTAAGTCTAAAATATTTCTAGGGATTTCTGTGAATTTTTCTGGAATGTTTAGACCTTATTTGTTATTTTCTTATCATTTTTGAAGCTTCCTTGTATTTCTAAAAATTTAAAATGAATTTTAAATCCAAAATCTCCTCCATTCGACGTGTGTAAGGCCCAGATTTAATCCGCCCCACCGCCCGATCTAATCTGAGCCGTCCCCTTCAACTTACCCCTTTGTTTTGTATCTAGTGGCCCTGATTTGTCTCCGTGCACGTGGCGCTCATCCGGCCGTCCGCCCTCCCCTAATCCTCTCTCTCTCGCCGACATGCGGGGCCCGCATGTCAGGCCCTTCTCCCACCTCCCCCTTCTTCTCCATCGCACCAGCCGCCATTAACGCCATCAACCGAGCTTTAAAAGCTTCGGTTTCTACTCGTTTACTTCGTGAGCAACTGCGCATTCACTTCCTCGGCCACCCATCATTCACACCGCCGGTTTTTCCCCTCTTGTACCCCTGTTATACCCCCTTTACTCGCATTTGCGCAGGCCTTCACTCCGGCGAGCTCGTGCTCGGCTGTTACCCTCGCCGCCCCTATATAAACCCCTCCCCGAGCACCCTCTCCTCACCCCTCATCCCGTCCTCCCCTCCTCTTTCTCTCTCGTGTGCCCGAGCCTCCCCAGTGTCGAATTCCTCTCTTGCCGCCCGACCGAACTCCGGCGAGGAATTGCCGCCCACCCAGTCTCTCCCGCGCCTCGCCGACGTCGTCTTTGTGTTCCCCGTGCCTTGGCGACCATCCTCCGACCCTCCGCTGAGCGACGCCACCGCCGGAACCCCATCGCCGCCACTGCCTGAACGCCGCCGTCACCTCGCGTTGCCACCGACCGCCTTCCGGTCACCGTCGAGCGACGCCGCAGGTACCGGCGAACTCCCATCGCTCCCCTCTCGCGGTTGCGCCACTCACCGGCAAGCCCGCATGCCGCCTCCGGCCGGCGCTGCCACGTCAGCGCGCACGCATGTGTGGCAGCCACCTGGCGCCACGGCCCAGCCCTGTCAGCCCGTTGCCACATCAACCGTGGATCGAGTCCACAGTGGACCGAGCTAATCCGTGAACCCAGTCCACCATAGACCTAGCCCCACCTGTAAATGGAATAACACCTTTTCAATATAAAAATAATTCAACCAAAAAATGAAAATTGATGCTGACATCATAAATTGAATTTTCAATATAAAAATAATTCCAAAAATCAGTCCTTTCTTTTTCCTTTAGTTTTAATCTTTCAGGAGTCCGTATTTCTTCATTTTAACTCCGATTTGACCCGTTCAAATTTCTAAATTTTTCTAAAATCCTAAACTATCTATTTCTTAACTCTCTTTGAATTTTGTAATTTTATTTGAATTTTGTTGAATTTGTTTTGGTTCTTCGTGTATAGATTTCGACGAATCCGAAGAGTTTTACTTCGACGAATCGCAGCAGTACTTTGAGCAAGGCAAGTTACACATTTGATCATGTTGATTCCAGTAATTTAAATTATTTATATTGTTTTTAAAATTATTATGCATGTGTACTTTTATTCAAATCTAGTTTAAATTCAATTTAAATTCCAGTTATGCCCATTCCCTTTGTGTATAGCCAAATTTGATATTTAAGAATCATACCTTGTCACCATAGATGAAAACCTAGTTAGTACATTAGTATTAACTGGAATTTTATAGAATTACTTAGCCATGCTTAGAATGATTTTAGGTGGGAATATTTGTTTCTTAAAATGAAGGTTTATAAAATCTATTCTTGACTTTGGTGAGTCAAGAAAGTCTATGAAATTTTGATAAAATAAAATTATAAAACCTGGTTTAGACTTAGGCATTGGTATGGTGGTGGGTGCTTGCTGGCATACATTGCTGTTTGGTGACACAATGTCGACTGCCAAGCACAAGAGGTATGTGGTTGGGCCTAAGTTGAGTTATGAACTGGTCTATTGAACTACTATTACAAAGTCACACCGTACTACCACAAGTCAGGTTTGGGATAGACCTGGCTAAGTAATTTGTGGAGTTTTATTTTAGTTTCGCTATAGGCTGAATGTGAGCATGGCATAGGCCATGAGAAGTCTCACATGGCACAAGAGGGGGCTCCAACATGTGGATTTATATTGTGGTGAAACCTTAGTGGCAGCGTAAATAATTTGGTAATGGAACATTGTAACAGCCTTGTCATGAACTCTCAGCCGCACACCTAAGGCAGTGTGTTAATCGCGTGGCAAAATGAGAGGACATGTCTTGTGGGTAAAGTTGTACACCTCTGCAGAGTAACAAATTATCCTGGATAGCCGTGTCCACGGTCAAGGACATGCTTAGTATGGTTTTTCACGGATTAGACTTTGGTTTTTCATAAAATCTGGTTTGTGAACTCTTTTGGAGAATTGGTCCGGGTGGGATACCCGTGGATAGGTTAGTGTAAGATTGGTGCCTACACTAACGATATTATTTCAGTTATCAAGTATTGCTTTTACATACTGTATTAAAATTCTGCTTTTGCACTTACTTTACAGTATTTACTCCAATTGTTGCTTTTGTGCAAATAACCATATTATGCCTTCCTTTGTCAATACATATGCATGCATTGACTCTGTTAAATCTCCTGGTGTAACTTGTGGAGTACTTTATGTGCTCACCATGCTTAATTCTGTTGCCAGAGGATGATAGCTTCGACTTCGGTGAGGATTGCGATGAATAGGCCACGTCTTACAGTCATTTGCCTGTGGGCAGGCAGGATGGGCTGTTCCTTTTATTTATCTTCCGCGGTTTACTTTGTGGTTGGCCATGAGCCCTTTTATTGTAATACTTGGCATAAGGTTGTTACACTTTGCTTTATAATAAAGTGGTGATTATGCATGGTATGTATCCCTATTAACTCTATTTGCACTAGGTTTTCCTAGGATAGTGCGATTAACACAATGGGTTTTGGAGTTGTTGCTCCGGGATCCGACAATACTATTCCCTGAATTAGTAGATGGTGCTCATAGATACATTGCTGATTTATTTCATACATCAAAATATATATATCATAACTTAATATTACACATCAGAGTATTACCTCACCACTTATGGTAACTACTTACATAAGGGCCTATTCAGCAAAAAATTTACAATACCAAAAAATGGAAGCGGAAGTAGTAAAACCAAAAGGTAGGACCCTAACAATCCACAGGCAGGTGACTGGGGATAAAATGTGAACAACAGATATTACCCTAGATAGGATAAGATACGTGCACACAATCTCCATCAAAGTGCACCATACTGGGATTTACAACTTTAAAATACATCCTAATTTCCTTTGTTTTCTCCTCTAGCAGGACAAGGGAATCCTCATAAGTGTAATGACCATGTTCTCCTATTTCTGAGTTTATTCAGTAAGAGAGTGTAAGCACAAACCACCGTGCTCCATTAGCGGATACATGGAAATGCAATTATATTGATGCAAGGCTTACCAAAGGAAGGCTTGGGTTATTTTTATTTTTGCCAAATGCCTTGACAATTTACAATAATTAGAAATTCATGTGACTTAGCAAATTTAACTAAAATTGGTTTTTCAAAATATGTGAAGGATTGCAATAATGTTACCATATGCTATTTTTCCAATGTTACATCCACTCATATTTATCACTGGGAATGATGCCCAGGGCAACACAAAATTAGGGCATTCACTATCCAACACTTTTCATTTTACCCATAAAGTTTTTAGAAATAGAACTATATCCAATAAGTTCCCAAATCCACCCTTGATCGTGGACACAACTGTTCGAATAGTTTTCACTCTGCAGAGGTTGTACACTTTACCCATAAGAGATAATCAACCTTTTTATCCACATGATTCCTTGGTCATGTAGATTGAGGATATCATCACGCAGCTTTTAGAACGTACCTTGCCCCTTCTATCATCTCACCCATATGGGCTGCTCCCACGCATAGTGGGTCTTATAAGTTGTGCGAGATGCCCACCACAGTGATTAGTGTAGCTAGACTATAGCTTTCTACAATGACTAACACAATTGGCAGACTTCACCCTCCACTTGGTGCCCCGTTCAAGACTGTACACAAAATCCCTCTTGCACTACTCCACTCCCCACCAGTGAGATGACTTTCAGGGTTCGATAAATCTTACTTAGCCAAGTTGCACTTTGCATACTTACAGTTGTACTATTTTACATTGGAAGGTCAGAGTCAGATTCAGTCCTTAGGGTTATCTAGATAGTTCTACCACCAACCACACATTCTTGTGCATCCACTGCACCCACCCTCCTTACCATCCGCCTAGATAATTAAGCATGTCGGGGTTTTGGGAAGTATAAAATAACATGTTACAACATACTAGCCATTATCCACCAATAACTTCCTAAAACAATGTTCAAATTGAAATGTTGTCGTGGCAGACTAGTGCCCCCTAGTATCTAAATAGTACTGAGCATGGCATTTAAGTACAAACTTAGTACTAGTATGCCACCATTATAATTTCTAGGGTGACAAGGTTTGAGTATTCAATCATTTCAAGGCATGGAATGTAATAACAACAATGTGTGGGTATGTAACTAAAACTTATAGCGAACAAAAATTTGATAATAAATAACAACATGCAATTTGTTAGTTTAAACAGAAATAGCTTACATAAAATATAGTTTCAATATGATCAAAGTATTGACTCATCTTGTTCACTTGTCACTTGGTCTTATGAATCTTGATTCACTTCACCTTCTTCTTCTTGCGCGTCGTATGCTATTCAATTGATTGCACAAAAATTCGGATAAAAATTAGTAAATTAAAACTAAATTAATTAAAAATACAAATAAACTCAAAAATTCATGATTTTGGTTCCATTGGATAGGTATTGATTTTATATGAATTTAGAAATTTGTTTCATCAACTTTAGAGTTTGAATGTTGAATTAATTCTAGAAAATAAAAAGGGAGAGAGAAATTGTCGGACCCCAGATTTTACAATCTGGAATCCTCTGTGATTCCACCGCACTATTCCTTGGATCAGTAGATAGTGCTCACAGAAACAGAAATGAATATCAAAATACATACCATGCGGAAGCATAAATATAATAAAAGACTTACACATGGGCCGATTAGGCCGAAATCAATAAATTGCAGCAGCGGAAGAACGAAGCACCCAAGTGGGACCTTCAGGACATGCCCACAGGCAGCCAACTAGAGGTTCGTGACCTAGCTCTCGACATCTTCATCTTCTTTGCCAATAGTGTTGTTGAAGCGTATTGATATGATTCCTGATTCTGGATTTGTTGTGAAAGCGAGTGTGAGCACAAACCACCGTGCTCCGCGAGCCAATACACAGGATGCAAATAATAGTATGCATGGCTTATCAAAGGAGAGGCTCGGGTTATTTTATTTGCCAGAAATTGCTTTTGAAATATGATACATAAAAATTTCCTGAGACCTAGCAATTTGAACCAAAACATAAGTTATGAAAGAATGCAATAGTAATAGTGATCCAGATTCCATCCACCGTTACATGGCCTCTGCACCATATGCATAATCCTTCAGCGTCATAACCGCTTAACTTATCACTGGGGCGACACCCAGGGCAATGCAAATAAGGGCCTTTCTCTGCCCTCTACTTTACCAATTCCACCCATAAAGTTTTTGAAACAGAACTATATCTAGCCAAGTTCCCATGTCCGCCCTTGACCGTGGGCACGGCTATTCGAATAGTTTTTGACTCTGCAGAGTTTGCACACTTTACTCACAAGAGATAAATCCACTCGTTGCCCCCACATGATTCCTTAGCCATGCGGTTGAGTAGACTATCACAGGATCGTTACAATGCATAGTCCTACTGTGGTCATTAGCTTATGCACACTGTTTAAAGCACACGAGCCCGAATCCACTAAGTCATTAGCTTTTGATCCACTTGATCTTCTTAAAAACTTCCTGACCTAAACCAGCTTCCCAAGTGCCATGGTTTTGATTCACATGGTTTTCGGTATTTGGTCTCCTTACCAAAATATCTTTTCTTGACCTGGTTTTCATCTTCCTTTGCAAGTAATCACCATGCTTGCCACGTGTGGGTGCACCACTGGCATGCCACATGTTGGAAAGTCTCTTCTATTTTGGTTTCACCAGATAATACATCACTTAGACCAACCAAGCCACTTGGTATAACCTGTCACTTGAACCTTCCCTTCAACATTTTCCACATTTCTCATGACATGCTTGAGCTTAGCCATCTCACACGGCATTCTTGATCATTCTGAGCCTCAACTCCTTCAAGTGCCTAGCCCCGATCCTCACCATTGATCATAGTTGACTCCAAGCCTCCTTGTACATCCAAAGACCAAGAAATCATTTGCGGGCATAAGTTATTTACAACTTGATTTGACTCACGTTAGTCAAAATTTGCTACATGCAACATAAATGTACTGACTAGGTCAAAACAAATCAGTCCAATACCATATTTCCCGAAATACAAAACTCCACCCGAAATCAATCTCTGGCCGATCAGACCGCTAGTTATAGCCAGTCTAACCACTGCTGGTCATACCATTGGCACTGGCTGGTCTGTCTAGTAACTGATCTGACCGCCTCCTAGGCTGGTCACACAACCAAGTCTGAAGGAAATTTTGAAAACTTGCAAATCTTTGTGAAATTCAGAATCCAACTCCATAAACTTGGCAATGGTTCATCACAAACAACCTAGACCCTCTTACATGGTCTCTCATGCTTATATTTTAACTACAAAATATTTATATGCTCAAGGTATGCATTTGAAGATCTTGAGCCACAAAGGAGAAGTTGCGTACTAATTGGAGTTGCCCCCAACCATGACTAGAGTACATGATGTCTTCCATGTATCCCAAGTAAAGAAGTGTCTTCGAGTACCCATAGAGCAAACAGCACTAGAGACCCTTGATCTTCAAGAAGGCCTCGTCTATAAGGAGCAGCCAATTAAGATCCTTGAGATAGCAGAACACCAAACCAGGAGGAAGACCATTTGTTTCTGCAAGGTACAATGGAACAATCATTCAGTGAACGAAGACACTTGGGAACGAGAAGACGATATCAAGGCCAACCATCCCCACCTCTTTACTAGCCCATCCAAATCTCGAGGTCGAGATTTCTCTTAAGGGGGTAGGTTTATGACCTACCAAAATTTCTAGAATTAATTTAATAGGATTTTTCTAGATTTTCTTTCCTTCCTTTTTATTTAGCATCGAAAGTGTTCTATAAAAATTTGTGGTAATTGTAGTCAAATTGAATTGATTTTATTTTTATTGGGTTCCTCTTGAATTGTAAAATTTTTGAGAATTTTTCTGGAATGTTTAGGATTTTGTGCTATTTTCTAAGCCTATTTGAAGTTCTTAGCATTTTCTGACAATCTCAAAATTATTAAAAATCTCCTCTCTCTCTCTCTCTCTCTCTCTCTACTGGACCAATACGTGGCCAACCCAGATCACTCCTACAATCAGTGGCCAAATCTCGTTGTGCTGCGCCCGTCCTCTCTCTCTCCCACTTGAGGGCCCCGCCGTCAGCCTCCCCTATCTCCGTCGACCCTTTCCTTTGCCTCCTCTTTCATTTTCTTCTTCCTCCGCACGCCACCACTACCACGACCGTTGGCCTTCCCCCCCCCCCTCCCACATGTGTCGTCCCTCCTCTTTCCCATCCTTCTCCTGCATGTTCGTGCCGGCTCCGTTCTTCTCGCGCCCACCTTCTCCCTTATCCCCTCTGCAACCACCGCCAGTCACCTCCTAATCTGGTGAGCAATTAGCTCACCATTGTGCCTGCACCCCCTATAAAACCCCCTCGCATCACCTTACTACGCACCACCCCTCCGCACCCATAGCTTCATCTTTCAAAGCACAAGCCATCTTCGCACTGCTCCTCTTCTCCCTAATGCTGGTGAAGACTCTAGCGAGCCATCAACATCACTTTGGCCATCCCCAAGCCTCGCCAATGCCCTGAGGACCTTCCCCACGGTCGCGCTGGCCTTGTCTGCTACTCCGTCGAGCAAGAGCGCTGCCAGAACTCCCCTCCAGTGGAAGCCCCTCGCCACCACCACCTTCCTCTCATCACCGGCCGACTCCGTGCGATCTCGAGCTTTGTGTCTAGGTGATATAACATCCCCAACCTCTCCTTTTTCTTTTGTGCACTTTGCCCCCATTATCGCTCAACGGAGCTCCGACGCCCTCAATTCCTAGCACCGCCACCAACCAGTGACACCATCTTAGCACGACCAACAACATGGCCACCAAGTGGCAGCCTTGTGTGGGCCACATCAACATGCGGAGGCCACGTAGACGCCATGCAAACCCCTCACCACCACAGCCAGAAAATGGTCCGGCCCACATGTCGGCCTCAGTGCCAAAATTTAAATTATTAGCTAACGTCACCATAAGGCCATAATTATGAATTTCCTTAGTAAAATAATTCAGCCAAAAATATAAATCCCTTGCTAGTGTCACAATTCCCTTTTCCTTTAGAAAAATAATTCCAAAAATTCATATTTATCCATTTCTTTATAATTTAAACTTCCATGAGCTTGTTCTCCTTCGTCCTAACTCTGATTGAACACACTCCAATTTCTAAATTCATCTAAAATTATGATCTATCCATATATGGGGTTTTCAAATTTTTGGAGTTCATTTGATTTTTTTGAGTTTTGTTGATTATTTTCACGTATAGACTGCGATGATTATGAAGAATTCTTCTATGACGATACTCACTAATCTGCAGAGCAAGGCAAGTTAGACTCCTTGACCATGTTGATCCTAGTTTACAAATAAAATTATATTGTTTCATATTATTCTATATGCATATTTTTATTCAACGTATTTCAATTCAATTTTGAACATAGTTATTGCCTACTAATTAATACCTCCGTTGATATTGATTCCTAGATACCTTGTCATCCTAGAGTAAAACTCTGGTCAAATACACTAGTATAAGCTAGATAACTTTTATAGCAATGCTTAGACTTGCCTAGAAATAACTTTAGGCTTGGGATAACTTTTTCACATAAAATGATGAGTTTTAAAATGGATTCATAACTTCGGTGAGTCAAGAAGGATTATGCAATATTTGACAAGGATAAATATAAAACATAGTTTAGACTTAGGCAAATGGTTAGGTGGTTGGTGCTTGCTAGCATACAATGTTGCTCGGTGGTTCAACGTGCGTGCTAGGCACAAGGGGTATGTGGTAAGTCTGCCTAAGTTAATTAAGGATCGGTCTGGGATAACTGCTACAAAGTCGTATCATACTACCACAAGGCTCTTATGGAACAACCTTGGCTGATTAATTTGTGGATCCCAACCTGAGTCCCACTATAAGCTAAATGTGAGCATGGCGTAAGCCGCAAGAAGTCTCACACGGTATAAGAGGGGCCCCAATTTGGTGAATTTCTTATTAGGGTGAAACCTTAATGGAGGAGTGGCCAGGTTGATGGCTGCGCATTGTAAAAACCTTGTTATGATTACTTAGTCGCACACCTACGAAAGTGTGTAGTGGCTGACATCATAAGCTAATTATATCTTATAGGTAAAGTTGTACCACCTCTGTAGAGTATATAAACTATCCTGGATAGTCGTGCCCACAATCATGGGCATGTTGAGTAAAGTTTTTTATGGATTAAACTTTGTTTTTCAAAAACTAGTTTAAGTGGAACTGTTGGAATCTTTTTGGAGAAAGATTGTCCGGGTAGGATGTCCGTGGTTAGATTGATATCAGATCAGTGCCTATGCTAACAGATTAATTTGCTTAAATTACTGTTTTTACTTATTATTAAAATTCAGCAATTTTCTATCTATTTATTGTATTTCTTTAAATGCTATTTTACGCTCAATTAACCCTATATGCTTTCACTTGTCAGCCTTACATTAATAATGTATTTTCCCATGTAACTTACGGAGTACAGTTTTGTGCTTACCTTTGTTATCTGTACTCAAAGGAGGATAATTTCGACTATGGTGAGGACCAGGACGAGTAGGCTACGTCTTACTGTCGTCTGCCTGTGGGCAGGCTCTTTGGGCTTCGCTGTTTTATTTACTTGTTTTCGCTGTTATTCCCTTTTTATTTATTTAAGCCAATGAGCAATTGATGTAAAACTTGGCCATAAGGCCTTACTATTTATTTATTAAAGGTTTTCATTGTGCATGATATGTATCCATGTTACCACCATATGCGCTAGTTGATCCTAGACTAGTGCGATTAACACAAAGGATCCAGAGGCGTTGCTTCGGGGTCCGACAATAAACAATACCATACTCAATAAGCATGTTAGTCTCATATTTAGATTTTCCATTAATCACCAAAACTAATTTAATAGATCTTGAATTTACACACATACCTCACCATCCACCATAACTACACCCAGTTTTGCTAAGCATAGTCCCGATCCACCTTACCGTTGTCTGTCATGTCCACCACTCTATAAGCCTTGGTCATCTTTCAGTAACACCTTGATCATTTTAGACCTTAGTTCCCCAACTTCATTCCGATCCTTTACAACTTGGACCTAAGCTCTCCTAGCTTAGTCCCGGTCCCATCCGTCTCACCATAACATAGCTCTAGAGTCCTACAACCAACACCAACAACAAACTGTCATGTTGCATTGCACGATACACAAAATCATCAGTTGACATAATTGATGAGTTACATACCTTCGAAGCTTCGCTCCTAGAAGCACCACCAAGCCACATAGCTATCACATAGCTCACAATGCACCAGGTGCACCTCTTCACCTCAATGGTCTTTGCTCAAACTTCGTCATCCATGGTTCTTGTCCATCTTACGTCTTTCTTGAGTTCAACCATCTCACTCAATATTCATGACCATTCTAAACCTTGGTTCTTCTAACCAAGTCCCTGTCCTTCTCGGTGTTGACTATGGTTGACTCCAATCCACCTTCATAACAATAGACCAAGAAATCATTTCTAGTCACAAGTTCTTCACCATAACCCACGTTAGTCCAAATTTGCATCATGCAACTCATAGAGTGATCCTAACCCCCTAGGACCAAACCTCGAACCAAAATGTACAAATTTAACACCAATACACCAAAAGTTGGCCTGCCCGCCATCGACTAGCTGGTCAGACTGTCATGACTGGTCTAGTCGATCTGACCACTTAAGTGCACCAGAAAACACCATCTTTGGACTTTTTAGTTAAACTATATCTAGTTTCATGTCCGGTTTCCATTTTCAATAACACCTAGTGCAAACATACCTCTAAACAAAGTCTATACATGTATTTGGTGTCTATTTCCCAAAAGCTCACAAGGTCGGTCTGGCCATTTGCCCTATGACGGTTAGACCGTCCCCTGGCATTTTTCTTGAGGGGCAACTGGTCGGTCTGACCGGCTATGCTCAACGATCTAATCGTCCCTACAAACCAATCAAACTGGCTGAGGTAGATAGGAACTCCAAATTACAATTCCCAAAAATCAAACTCAAACATTGACAACACTTGAACAATAAAGTCAAATACTTATCACACACTATAGGGTGACATCCACCTAGTCTTGCACTGCCACATTCGCTCCAAGGAGCTGCAAATTAAAAACGTTAACTAGTGGAAACTAAAAATCTACTATATCAATTATATAGGTCTAAATTATAACGATGTAAATTTATCAGATGTGGTACTTAGAGTTGTGTGTGTGTATATATTTGTGTAATGAATATAACTCTATTTTTAAATATACAAATATATATTGTAGTATGCATCCACGTAGATTGTGTGGACAAGTATACGATATTTAATATTTAGAACTATTATTTTTTAGAAAATAGTGATGCGTAGCTTAGAATGTTTATTGTTTATGAATTCCACTCTATAGCTACGACTACCATGATCCTACAATTCAACTGTGATAACTAAAAAGAAAAAGAAAATCCTACTTAGGTCCTGGTCCTAACATGGATGATTTGATCAGAATTAGGCCATCTTTGGATTACAGGAAAAGTGAAGGATTTGAGTTCCTGTGGATTTTGTTTCTGTAGCAGCATTTGGATCGTAGGAAAGATGAACAGCAATCCATAGGAAACTTTCCCCATTCGCGTCGATTCTACAGGAAATCAAACATCCAGTCCGATCTCGTCTTTTCGCGTGAGGAAGGGAGAGAAGCGCTCCTGTTTCGTGTGGCTTCCGTTGCCGCCGGAGCTAGCCACTACCGCCTGCCCCGCTGCCGCTGCGGGTCATCGTCGCACCGCTCCCTCCCGATGCCATTTAATCCTGCTGCAGCCGACTGGTTTTTCATCGGTAAAAGATGGGTTATTTCGGAACTGGTATATCTAAATTTGTACATTTTATACTATAATATATATAGATCCTGTTTTAAAAAATATATAGTTTAAAAGCTAATTACTGTATAAATAGAAGTCAAAACATAAGTATTAGACCAAAAGAAGGGGTATGTGTAGAAAGGTAGGCACAGATGAGGGGAAACACCACACCAAACGGTAGGGGGTGATCTCATGTTATATATGCAAGAGAGTCCAGGTTTAGGAGGTTACAAGAGATCCGTAATCTCAGGTACTAAACCAGGTAGGTTACAACAAGACCTGCTATACAAACTCTAATACCCGCCCGCAGTCGTAGCGGGAGGATCTCGGACGCAAAGACTGGACCGAAAATCAGAAAACAACTGCACAGGCAGGCCTTTCGTCATGATGTCCGCGAACTGGTGGGAGGATGGCACATGGAGGACCCGAACCTTGCCGAGGGCAACCTGATCGCGAACGAAGTGGATGTCAATCTCGATATGCTTCGTGCGACAATGCTGTACTAGATTGGATGACAGATAGACGGCGCTGACGTTGTCACAATAGACAACAGTCGCAGTAGCAATCGGATGATGAAGCTCTTGTAGAAGTTGGCGAAGCCAGCAACATTCGGCAACGGCGTGGGCAACTGCACGGTACTCGGCCTCGGCGCTGGAGCGGGAGACGGTGGTCTGTCGCTTGGATGACCAAGACACCAGGTTGTCGCCGAGGAAGACGCAGTAGCCGGACGTAGAACGTCTGGAGTCGGGGCAGCCGGCCCAGTCCGCGTCAGAGTACACGGTGAGGGACTGGACAGGAGCGGTGCCGATGTGGAGGCCGGCGGAGTTAGTTCCTTTGATGTAGCGCAAAATCCGTTTGATCAACGCAAGGTGGGGCTCACGCGGATCATGCATGAAGAGACAAACCTGCTGGACTGCATATGTCAAGTCGGGCGAGTCCGTGTAAGGTACTGTAAGGCCCCAGCAAGACTCCTGTACTCCGTAGGATCCGCCACCGGCGCTCCCTCTGTAGCGGACAACTTAGCGTGAGTGTCGACAGGTGTCGATGTCGGGTGACACTCCGCCAGTCCTGCACGCTGAAGAAGCTCATGGGCATACTGTCCTTGGGACAGGAATAACCCGTCAGAGGAGCGCGTGACGGAGATGCCGAGGAAGAAGTGCAGATCACCGAGATCTGTCATGGCGAACTCGGAGTGCAGAAGCTGAGTAATGCGCCAAAGAAGAGTTATCGAGGAAGCCGTGAGGATGATGTCGTCGACGTACAGCAGAAGGTAGGCAACACTGTCTCCATCTTTGAGGATAAAGAGAGACGTGTCGGAAGTCGAAGCGATGAAACCGAGGCGGCGAATGTAGGTGGCGAAACGCTGATACCAGGCACGGGGTGCCTGTTTGAGGCCATACAAGGACTTCTGCAACAAGCAAACATGGTTAGGAGCAGAAGGATCGACGAAGCCCGATGGCTGCTGGCAGTACACAGTCTCCTCGAGATGACTGTGGAGAAAAGCGTTCTTGACGTCAAGTTGATGAATCTGCCATGCACGGGACACAGCAATGCTGAGGACCACCCGGATGGTAGAGGGCTTGACGACGGGGCTGAAGGTCTCGTCGTAGTCAATGCCGTGCTACTGTGAGTATCCTCGGACAACCCAGCGGGCCTTATGCCTGGCAAGAGTGCCGTCTGAGTGGAATTTATGCTTAAAAATCCACTTGCCAGTAACAACGTTGGCTCCGACGGGTCGCGGGACAAGACGCCAAGTGCCATTGTCGACGAGCGCCTGGAATTCATCGGCCATGGCAGCACGCCAGTTGGTATCGGCGAGTGCGCTGCAGTAGTTTGCCGAAATTGGAGAGATGGCACCATGCGTCGCCGAGAGGTTCAGTCGCTCGAGAGGCTTGACAATACCAGTACGCGCCCGCGTCACCATAGGATGAGTGCTCGTGGCAGGACGATCAATCGGTACGGATGGTGGTGGGGCACGCCCGCCCGTAGGAGCAGTTGTGGATGGCGACACAAGCCCGCCCGTAGCGGCAGGCGGAGGGAAGACGGTCGGCACAGATGGTCTTGTGATGTCCCCAGACAACGGCGACGTAGGACCGGCCGAGAGAGGTAGCCGGTCAACACCGGCCACTGGTGCCGCAGGTGAGTGCGCATCGGCAGCTGGAGACGGGTGCAGTTGCTCAACATCAATGGGGGATGGAGCCGCTGCAGGAGGGGTCCGCGGTCGCTCGACGCCGTCACGAGGCGGAGCTCCGTCGGAGAGGGGTGCCGTGGCCAGGGTGTGTGGGAGAACTGGCACGAGCGCGGTCTGCGGTTGCTCGACGCCGTCACGAGGCGGAGCTCCGGCGGAGAATGGTGCCGTGGCCAAGGTGGGCGTTCGCACCGGCACAATCGCGTCGTCGAGGAGGAAGTCGAGGTCGGGAGGCGACAACCGAGGAGGGGAGGTCTCAAAGGGAAAAACCGACTCGTCAAAAATGATGTGGCGGGAGATGATCACTCGTCGTGTAGAGAGGTCAAGACGCTGGTACCCTTTATGGGAAGAGGGATACCCGAGAAAGACGCAGGCTGTGGAGCGGGGTGCCAACTTATGCAGTGTGGTGGCGCTAAGATTTGGGTAGCAAAGGCAGCCAAAAACTCGTAGGTGAGCGTACTCGGGTTGTTTGCGATGTAGGAGTGTGTAGGGGACGGCACTTTTGACCGAGGAGGAAGGCCGGCGATTGACTAAGTATGTAGCAGCTGCGAGAGCCTCAGCCCAGTAAGTCGGAGGCATGGACACATGAAGAAGCAAAGTGCGAATGGTGTTATTAATGGTACGGAGTATACGCTCAGCCTTGCCGTTCTGCGGAGATGTGTAAGGGCAGGAGAGACGTAAAAGCGTACCATGAGAGGCAAGGAAGGAGATGGTGGCATGGTTGACAAATTCTCGTCCATTGTCTGCTTGAAAACTCTTAAGCGGCAGACCAAACTGTGTGGACACATAGTGACAGAAATCGACAATATGCTTATGAACGTCGGATTTATGTTTGAGAGGAAATGTCCAACAAAAGTGGGTGTAATCATCTAAAAAACCAAATAATATGCAAAGCCGGAGTTACTGACAACTGGGGATGTCCACACATCACAATGAACTAACTCGAATGGTGCAGAAGTGCACGAGGTAGACCTAGGGAATGGAAGGCGCACATGTTTGCCTAACTGACATGAGTGGCAGGGAGAACAAGTGCTCTTATTACATGAAATAGCGGCATTATTACAGAGGGTGTTGAGGACGGCTGAGCCAGGATGACCAAGACGCTGATGCCAAAGGGTGGAAGACGCGGCGAGGTGAGCCTGGGCAACTGGAGTGTGGTTGGCAGCAGGAAAAGTGCAGAGGTCGCTGTCACTATTGCAGCGAAGAATCACGCGCCTGGTCTTGAGGTCCTTAATGGAGAAACCAAAGGGGTCAAAATCAATGGAGACATGGTTATCGCGTGTGAACTGACGGACCGAAAGAAGATTACGAACAATATTTGGGACAACTAGGACGTTGTTGAGAAGAAAATTTGCTGAAGATGTGGAAAGGATGGAGTGACCGCGGTGTGCAACAGAAATAGAGGAGCCATTGCCTACTGTAATGAAATGATGGGAAGAAGGTAAACGGGAGAGAAGAATACCATCAATGGAGGACATGTGGGATGTCGCACCAGTGTCGAGCACCCAAGGATTGTTGCCCTGCACGGTCAGTTGATTCAGGGCTGCAATCAAGCCAGCCAAGTCCCAGAGTTGAGCCGAGGGCCGAGTTCCTTGCGCCGGCGCGAATGCAGTGTGAGCCTGAGGAAACGGGCCGAGAATGCCAGCACTTGGAGGACGCCAGGACGGCACGCCTGAAGAAACTCCCATGGGGTTGAAGCAAATCCAAGGACCGGAGGGCTGGGATCCAGGGACGGAGGCGGGAGCCTGTTGCGACGATTTGGCGCCGTTCTTGCCGTAGCCACGCTTTCCACCGTTCTTGCCGCGTTTGGTATCACCTCGGACAGAGGGGACTGAACCTCCTGTGGATGACGAGCGACAGCCTCCAGAACCACAGGAGCCGGCCGCAAGGAGCGCAGTATCCGCGGCGACCTTCTGTTCATTTGCCAAGCGCAACTCTTTGAGCACCAGCATGGAGCGCGCACGGGCGAACGAAGGAAAAACAGGCATGTTGGCGATGTCATCGGCCGTGTTGGAGAAGCGGGAGTTGAGGCCACGGAGCAGATTGAGCACCAGCTGGGATTCGGTTACTGCATGACCGACATCACGCAGGGCATCGGCCGCCGTCTTCATGCGCTGGCAGTACTTGGAGATGGAAAGCTCGCCCTGAACCATGGAGTGGAATTGATGGCTGAGGAAGATGGTGCGCGGTTCCTTGTTGGCTTGGAACAGCTCCTCGATGGCGACCCAGAGAGCGCGCGTGTCTTGAGCAGGTTCCATGGCGAGGTCAAGAACTTCGTCGGAGACGGAACCGTAGAGCCAGCTACGGACGGAGCAATCGGCTTGCTCCCACTGCGGGTCAACGGGACGGGGCAGCACGGTGCCGTCGATATGCGACATGAGACCAAACTTGCCGCACATGGAGCGGAAGAAGGAGGCCCATTTGTTGAAGTTGGGGTTGGTGAGCTCCAAGGAGACGGGAACATGGGCCTTGACAGCAACAGATGCAAAAGGATTGAGGAAGATTGGTGCCGCATCGGAGATGACCGCAGGAACCGAAGCGGAGGCGGCAGCAGAGGCTGTTGAGGTGACCTCCGCCGGGGGGGACTCCGGTGTAGACATGGCAGCAGGGAGGGCTTAGCGCAGGCGACGGCGTGCAGGAGCGGTGGACTCGCAGGAACGCGTGGGCGTGGCGGCGCAGACGAGAGAAGTCACGCGGAGAGGAAGCAGCGGAAAGGGGATCGATCTAATCTGATACCATGTAGAAAGGTAGGCACAGATGAGGGGAAACACCACACCAAACGGTGGGGGGTGATCTCATGTTATATATGCAAGAGAGTTCAGGTTTAGGAGGTTACAAGAGATCCGTAATCTCAGGTACTAAACCAGGTAGTTTACAACAAGACCTGCTATACAAACTCTAATAGTATGGACAGACGTAGAGAGGGGAAGCTGTTCATTCGTTCGGATAGGAACGAGAAAGAGGAACTAGAGCTTCCATGGGAAGCTGAGAACGAGGTAAAAAGCTGAAGAATAAGGCCTTCCTGGGCCGCGTAACCAATAGAGAATTTCTGGGAGTTCCTGTTCACCTATAATGGCCACGGTATTTTCCTCGAAATGCATTATATTTTTACGTTTCTTAATGCCCTAACCGTAATATAGATTTATGTTTTCACGAAACGTATTCACACTATTAATCAATTAATGATCTCCCGTCCAAAAGCTATTTCCTATAGTTTTCCTGCGTTTCTCCTTTAGCATATCCAAGCGCCTATTCCCATAATTTTCCTATGTTTTTAAATCCTCTATGTCACACAAACATTTCTTTTCTGTTCCTGTGATTTTTCTATTTCTATATATTTTTATTCCTACGTTCGAAAGAGGCCCAAAAATTTAAGAACATTGATAATTGGGGTCCTTGATGTAATTAGTTTCTTAGTAGTTAGTACTCAATTTTGTCTTGGCAGCAGGTATCATTGTGTCATCCTGAGCAACTAACCTGCCTATTGGCCCGGCCTAAACCAAATATTTGGGCCTACAAATTAGGCCCATCGCCATTAAAAATTTGTAACCATGCAATTTTACCAACTCTTCCCGGCTTACATTGCTGCTTCACTCCAACTTCAGAGCAAGAACACGTGAACAAGATAAGCAAAAGACACAATATGAAGATGAACTTGAGGAGATCGATCGTAAAAACAACCACTAAAACATTTGACAAGGCATCGATCACAGTGTGCAATGTTCACTACTAGCTCTTCGAGTTCATGGTGCTGGCCTCCGTTGACTTTCCATGGAGGACGCTGGTCTCCGACGCCGAGTTGTACTTCGCCGACGCGACCGAGCCGACCTTCCAGTACTTGGCCCCCTTTCCGTGCGCCGCCGCCGGCTCCTCGCTGGTGGAGCTCGACACCGAGACCTCCCTCCAATTGCACCACATCCTGAGCATTATGTACAGCAGCGCCACGCACACCGCAGCAGAGACGATGGCAATGGCCACTATAATGCCGGACACCTCGGCGCTCGGCAGCCGCCTCGCGTTAGCAACGCACGACGACAGCGGCGCGCCGCAGAGCCGGTCGTTGTCGGCGAAGGAGGAGGCTGGGAAGCTCGATAGCGCGGCTGGAACAGCGCCGGAGAGGAGGTTGTCCGACAGGTTGAGGAGGTGCAGGCTCGTGAGCTGCAGCAGCGAGGAAGGTATCTGCCCATGGAGCTGGTTGGAGGAAAGGCTCAGCCGCTCCAGCTTCACGAGGTTGCCGAGGGACGTCGGAATCTGTCCGGACAGCCTGTTCCGGCTCAGGTCCAGTATCACCTGCAGCTCCGACAGCTGCCCGAGCTCCGGCGGGATCGGCCCCTCCAGCGAGTTCTCCGACAGCCTCAGTTCATACAGCTTATTGCATCGCCGGAGCGTCGGCGGTATGACGCCGGTGAGTCTGTTCTTATGCAGGTTCAGAACGTTCAGAGATGTGAGCTTTCCCATTTCCGGCGGTATGTTGCCGGAGAGATGGTTGTCGCTGAGGGACAGCTTGAGCAGGCCCGAGCAGTCTCCCAGGTCCACAGGTATGTCGCCGGTGAACGCATTCGACGAGAGGTCGAGCTCTCCGAGGGACCGCAAGCCGCCGAGCCAAGACGGGACGGCGCCCGTCAGGCTGTTCCCCTCAAGATTCAGATGGGTGAGCTGAAAGCAGTTGGAGAGCTCCGAAGGGACGTCGCCGGAGAGGTTGTTGGACGAGAGGTCCAGTATGCTGAGCCGCGTCAGGTTGCCCAGCTCGGCCGGGATTGCACCGGCGAGCAGGTTGCCGGCCAGCTGGAGCCGGACCATGTTCCTCGACCGCGCAACCGCCGTCGGGATGACGCCGGAGAAGCTGTTGTTGGTCAGCACCAGCACGGCGAGGGCGCTTGAGCCGAGGAGAGGGACGACGCTGCCGCTGAACCGGTTGTGCGAGATGTTGATCACCGTCAGGTTCTTGAGCTCGAACAGCGACGGCGGCAGGGGGCCCTCGAGCGAGTTGTTGTACATGGTGATGACGCTGAGCTGGGTGAGATGCCTGAATGTGTCCGGCAATGCGCCGGAGAGCCGGTTGTCCGCCAGTGCCAGAGCTTGCAGCCGTGTGCACTCGCCGAGGCTCGCCGGAATGGAGCCGGACAAATTATTCTGCCGGAGCTGAAGCACCGTCAGGTTCTTGAGGTTCCCAATCCTCTCAAGGATAGGCCCATGGAAGTGGTTGCCGAAGAAGTCCACCTCTTCCAAGCTCGTGCAATTGGTAATCTCATCAGGTATGGTCCCAGACATCTGGTTCTCGTAGAGGAACAAGATCGTCAGCCTCTGCAACCTTCCAATCTCCGGCGGGATTGCGCCGGTGAGGCCATTGTGGTACAGGGACAGTATCTCCAGGTTGCCCAGGTTCCCTATCTGAGGTGGCAGAACGCCGGTGAAACTGTTGTTGTGCAGCGCAAGGTTTACGAGGCTCGACAACCTGTCGATGTCTGGCGGAATCACTCCGGTGAAGCTGTTATTCGACACGTCGATGGATTGCAGAGAAGTGCAGCTGAGCAGCCCCTCAATTCCTCCTTCAAGGTTGTTCCCGGCAACGAACAGGTTCTCCAAGCTCGAGTTCCCATGGCAGAGGCCTTCAGAGATGGTGCCTTCAAGGAGATTGTCAGACAGCACAATGTACTTCAGGTTCTTCAGTCGCAGTGAAGAGAAGCTGATCTCTCCAGAAAGGTTGTTCTTGGACAAGTCCATAACCTGCAGCTGGCTCAGCTGGTTCAGTTCTTCCGGGATGGCGCCGGTCAGGCTGTTGCCGAGCAGGTTGAGGTATGTCAAGCCGGAAAGGTTTCCAATCTCCGCCGGGATTGCACCGGAAAACTGATTGTTTGCAAGGTTGAGAGACTGGAGAGCACTCAGGCTGCCAAGGAACGAGGGAATGATGCCTTCGAACTTGTTATCAGCCACTGAAAGAACACGCAAATTTGCGCAACCGCCAAGCTGTTCCGGAATGCTGCCGGTGAGGGTGTTGTTGTCCAAGACCAGCTGCAGCAGGTGCTTCAGGTTGCCAATCTGATAGGGAATGGTTCCATTCAGCTGGCAGTAGGCCAGGCCTATCATCTCCAGCTCCGTGCAGTTGCCGAGGTGCGGCGGTATCTCGCCGTGCAGCCTGTTGTCGCCCAACCTGAGTACTTTCAGGTTCTTGAGGAGGCCGAGCTCCGGCGGGATGACACCGGTGAGGAAGTTGGAGTAGAGGAGCAGCGTCTTCAGGTTCTGCAGCATGCCGAGCTCCGGTGGGATTGGCCCGGTGAGGGAATTGGAGGACAGGTCAATGAACTCGACAGGGATAAGGCCAGCTATCGCCGGCGAAATCATGCCCGACAGGCCGTATCCCGAGAAGTTGAGACCTGTCACAATGCCCTCCCCTGACAAGCATGTAACGCCATGCCATGAGCACACGTCAGCCTCCGGTGACCAGCCGGAGAGGACGCCTTCAGGGTCAGTGAAACCGGACTTCACTTGCAGGAGAGTAATAGGAGCTATGGCTGGTGTGGCTATACATGCTGGTGCAAGTAGGACGCCAAAGGGCAGTGATAGAAGAAGAACAAGACGAATGAAGCTGCTCTGCATGCTAGTCATTGCTAAGAGGAACTGAACTTACAGGACGCTGCTACTCTGGAGATGAGAAGGTTTATAAACTTCATTGCTGTGGTGTGGTAGCTTATGTGCACAAAGTAGGAGCCTGAGCTGCAAAAGGAAAAAAAGAGTTGTCAAACTCTACCTGCCCTGTGTATCAGTCAGGGAATGTGCTGGATTCGTAGTACTGAAAATGCAATACAAGCCAAAGGAGAAGGTAGAGCACTGCAAAAAATCACTTACGGATATGGGGTTAGAATAATCGGCATAGCTTTCAATAATGCAGAGCTCAGTAACAGGTATTTTAAAGGCTAATATTGTTGCTTTGACTTGTTACTTCAGCTTCTTCTGCATCATCTCTAGTGACAAGCATGAAAAGGGCACTGGAAATTAGTAAAGTGTTGCACTTTACAGAGTGTACGTGCCTAAACAGTTCAACTACCCCCCCTGATTTGGTGGCATGTCGACAATTACATGATGCTTCCGTCCAGGGTTCATGCTCGGGTTTAGTGACAGAAAATTATCAGAGCATACTTCCCCTGTTCACCTATTCCGAAGTCAATTTTTCTGACTCTGCAAACACGTAGACAGCATGGAATTTCTCCTTGGCAGCCTAATTTGGCACCCATCCACTAAGGAGATACTGAAGCCAGTCTCACCGAAACAAAGGAATTCAGCAAGTTGAGTGTGCAGTTGTGCATACTTTCATACTACGAACCAGGAGTATATGTTATCACATAACTGAAGATAAATACGTATGCTTGGATGTATCTAACAAACAAATATACCAATATATAGCTATGATCTATGTATCTGAATATACTACATCAACATAAAGGACCACAATCACCAGGCGAGTCAGACCTACTAGTGGCATTTCAATTATCAGGTAGAGGGAAGGTGACTTTTGCAGGGGAGTGACAGTGACAGAATTGAATCAACAAACCACAGGAAGCAAAGGTGAAGACAAAACAAAACAACTCACAGTATTATCACCGCAACAGTTCTCTATCCAGGCCCATCCCAGGCAGCACTGCAGCAGCATGCATGGGACGCACCAGCTCACACTTTTCTTTGTTTCCTTCAGTTCAGCTGCACATACCAGGGATTCCATGGGTAGGGCAAGTCCATTCAGATAGGGACATATGGTCATGTGGTTATCTACTAGTGACTTCTCAATCCTCATTATGCGTGCCTTCAAAAAATGTTCTCATGATGCACAACCACAACCTCTTTTTTGGTTCAGACTTCAGACTTCCTTGTGGTGTGCCAGCTTTGTGCAGCCATTTTTTATTCAGTTATTCACTCGTTCAGCTGTTAAACCAGAATGGTAAAGAGCTTTTATGGATGTCAATGGTTGAGTCGCCGATCTTACGAAATAAAATGAGAAAGATTGCTAAAAATCCTTGGGAGAGAACATGAATGCTCTTTTTTGCTATGAACTGAATACAGAGTGCCTTTAACAAGGCATAAGACAACTCCTAATTACACTGAATTGAATGAGAACGAATCATCTAAGAATTGTCTTTGATTGTCCAGCCTTAAATACCAACGAAGAGACGTCAATTATCCACTGGGGAAGACGTCTTATGGAACCAGCACATTTGATCGAGGAGATAGTTATTGTCAGAGAGAGAACGCATGATCGTCGGTTATCGTCAGAAGGAGACAAATGTAGGGAACAACCGCATGGTAGTTGTTGTCAGAGACTCAAGGCTGAAACATCGTGCTATTTGGAGTGGATAAGGCACGTGTTTTATCCACCGCATGGAATGGAATCAGGTCCAGATACTAGTTCATAGACTCTCCAAGTGGTCATTCGGTCGGGCAACACACATAGTGCATCTCCGACCAAGGTACTCAGAGAGCAACCCATGGAGGTTTACGACCACAGGGGTCCTTTAGCCTTAATTAAATATTAAAGCCGTATTTAGGGATTTATTCAATTCTCATCAGCTAGCCCCCGAACTTTAAGTGAATTTCTAATCTGAATTTTCTTCTGATTGAATTTTTAATCGAAAAACCGCTCCGTTAAACAGCAATAGTAAAGAAATGGTTCATGTTCACTTTAAAGTTGAGAAACTAACTAGCAAACTGAAAGTTTTTGTGTCTGTTGCGTGTTGGGTTTTAGATCAGGTAACTCCTATTTGCGGTTGGAGAGAAACCCTTATAAAACCCTTAGCCTTGGGGTTTCACACTTTCAGAGATACCTTTCATCTTCTTCTTTCTTCACCCTAGTGCTCTTCGCCTGTAGCCTTGAATCCTTTCGATCCCCTTTCGATTTTCCATCACCTAGCTAAAATGTTGGATCTAATCACCAATTGGCTGGTGTCGGATCTCAGATCAAAGAAGCTTAAGGCCATGGAAAATGAAGGGATGTTTCCCAACAAGGTTCTAGTCCCATGGAGGTCAGTGGTCGGAAAGAAATTTCCACGCGTGAATGGAGGCAGATTCTAATCTTCTTGGTGTACATCAAGTGTGGGTTTCAATTGCCAGCGCACTCGTTCCTCTCTGAAGTCTTGGAGTACTATGGAATCGAGTTGGTAAACCTCGCCCCACATTCAATTGCTAATATGAGCATCTTCGTCTACCTCTGCGAAACATATTTAGGGATTCCACCATGCTTGGCGCTCCTTAGATATTTCTACAGGATGATGAAGTCAGGGAATTCAGTAGCGTCACTTAGAGGCTGTGCTTTGCGTCTCCACAATAGGAAGGCTGAAGAATACATTCCAATGTATTCCAAGTCCTTGTGGTTGTCATGGAAGAACTTGTGGTTCTACATGACACTTAGTAAGAACAACAGCCTTTCCTTCACTGGTCGGGTTGCCATCAAGAACCCAAGGTGGAGGTCCTCCTCGAAGAAGGTGGGAAAGGTGGGGTGATGGGTTGATGTCATCGCCTGCCTTAGGGAGAGAGGTCTTACTTCGTGACATGTGGTGAAGGATTTCACCATGTGCCAGATAAGTCCTCTGAAGTTACGTGACCACACCATGCTTTTGTACATGAGCGCGAATGACTCAACTAGGGATTCTTCATAACATAAGTCTCAGATAATTCCAACGAGTCAAGTTTTGTTTTTGTTTTGGTTGAATCTTTTTAACCTTAAGGTTTCCCCTGATTCCATAGCCCTATTCCCTGCTGAGGTAGGGGAGAAGATCAAGATCGGAGCCATTATGACCGTAGAACCAAGTTCACTAGTCGTGGGCTTAGAGGCGATCGTGACCAACCAGACTGAGGCTCTGGTGGTCGACCCTCAAATACCAGAGGAAACGACTGCTCCAGTAATGGAGGTAGTACCATCCTCCAATCAAGTGGTCGGAGAAGCTACTTCCGACCACCCTATGGAGGATCCGACTAAGGATAAACTTATCCGGTCAAAGAACTCAAAGGGTGTTCATGCTTGAGTTTTGACTTGTCGCAAAGATCATAGGAAAAAGGTCGTTGCTAGGAAACTCCTTCTAGTGGACAGAACCACATGTAGAGAGAAGGGATTTTGACTAGGAGTTTTTCCATGTCTCGACCAGGTTTAAACAAGAGAACAAAATGTTGAAGTAAGAAAGAAAGCCTTCAAGCCTCCGAGCATGTAGCAATTGTGTCTAGCTGTCTATGTGATTCTTCTTTTACTTGTTATTCTTTGAGATAAGAGTGTGCATATTATCGTAAGAACCATCTCTGTGAAGGTCACAATAGGAATCCGCATGGCATTTGACAAACATGTCAAAGCCAAGAGTAAAAGACATCCCTTAGAAGGGGTTTGGAGGAAAATAGATCGCTCCGACTAGCTTAGACAACATAGTATGTCACAAACTTGGGATAATGAAATACAAATAAAAATACTCATCAGAGTGGAAATAAATATAATATAACTTTATTGCAATATTGGAATGAAAAGTATATTACACATAGAACTTACGCAATTGATCAATGTTCCAAGAATTAAATAGAAGACACCCATCTGACATGTCCAGTCGTATCGAGCCTAGTCTGGTGACTTTGACCACAGTGCATAGATCTTCCCATTTAGGTGAAAGTTGTGATTTACCTAGCTCTTAATTTTTCTAAGAACCAGATCACCTACAGCTTGGCTACGAAGCTATACCTTATGATTGTGATACCTTCGTATGGCTTGTTGGTAGACTATTGATCGTATTAAGGTTGTGTTTCATTGTTCTCCAAGGATATTAATATTATAACGATCTGTTCGAATAGAGTCAATATTTAGTTCCGAAGTAATCATGGCTGCTGCACCATAAACTAAAAGAAAGGGTGTTTCATTGGTTGCATGACTGGTCATGGTCTGAATAGCCAATTATACAGAGGAAAGTTTTTGAACCCAAACTCCTAACCATTGTATTAACTAGTCAAACACTTGGCATTTGATCCCTTGTATTAGTATGCCATTAACTCGTTTTACTACTCCGTTACTCTGTGGATGAGCCACTCAGGCATAACATACCTTGATACCTAGATCCTTGTAGAAATCCTAAAAATTTCTGCTCGAGAACTGAGTACCATTATTTGTGCTTATATGACTGGGAATACCAAATCACGTAATCACATTTTTTGTGATGAATTTCTTGGCAGGTTCAGTTGTTATCTTAACAACTAACTTAGCTTCTATTAATTTTGTGAATGTATCAATCATGACAAAAAGGAATTCAAAGCCCTCGGGTGCTCTTAGAAAAGGTCCCAGAATGTCTAGCACCTAGGTTGCAAAAGGTCAATAAAGAAGTATTGTTTGCAAAGTTTGTGTAGGTTGATGTGCTTATCGGCTATAAAACTGACATTGTACATACTTTGTCACAAGGTCTTTTGCATCATGAAGGGCAGTTGGCCAGTAGTATCCTTGTCATAAGGCTTTACCGACCAGTGTTCTGTAGGAATGATGTGCTCCATAGACTCCTCCATGTATTTCAGATAGTAACTTCAAACCATATTTTTGATATATATACATCTCATCAACACTCCATGAATTCCCCGTTTGTAAAGAGTACATTCAATCAGAGTATATGATTTGGCTTTTCGAGCTGTACGATCAACCTCTACGTCATCTTCAAGAAATGTGCCATGCTAAAGATACTCATAGATTGATGTCATCCAATCACTACTGGGGTCGATCGATATGGCCTCTAGTGGAGCATATTCGGAATGCTCGACTACTGAGAGTTTGTCGAGTTGCTCGACAAAAAATTTGGGCAAGACAGGTGATCTTGAAGAAGCCATCTGTGCCAATTGGTCTGCCAGAAAGTTTCCTTTATAAGAATATGTTGGATCTCAAAACTGAAGAAATACCTTTCAAGTTTGCTAACTTCCGCTAGATAAGACGACATCATAGTACTCGAGCATTGATACTCTTTCTTAACTTAATTCGCTACTAATTGAGAATCACTTTCCACTAGAAGTCTGCAAATCTCGAGCGCTTTGGCTGCTCGGAGTCTTGCTAGTAAACCTTCATATTTTTTCCACATTATTTGTAGCGGGAAAGTTTATCTTAATGACGTATTTTATGTTTTCTCTAATAGGAGATACCAGGACTACCCCAGCCTCAAGCACTTAACGTCAAGGAACTGTCAAAGTATATAGTCCATTCTTCGTGGTGTTCATACTCGGGCCCTTGGGTGGGTTCAGGATTTGTCCACTCGATGATGAATTCTGCTAAGCTTGGCACTTAATTGCTGTTCGTGGAATGAAATGGAGATCAAACTCCCTAAGTTCGATCACGCATTTTGCTATACGTCCTGATGATTTGTTGTTTTAGAGAACTTGACTTAGAGGGTATCCAGTCCATATGACCACTTTGTGGGCCTAGAAGTAATGTCTTAGTTTCCTTGAAGTCATAAGAAGGGTATATAACAACTTTTGTACCCCTGAATATCACTCTTTTGGTCCATGTAAGACTTCGCTTCCATAATATACTGGTTGCTAGATATTATCACGCTCAACAACCAGTACAACACTGACTGCTTGTGGTGTTGCAGCTAGATATAAGAACAAAGTTTCTCCTGGTCTTGGAGAGACTAAGACTAGGACACTCGTAAGGTACCTTTTAAGTTCTTCAAAGGCATCATTTGCTTCTTTAGTCCATTCAAAACTTCTATATTTTCGAAGAAGTTTAAAGAAAGGCAATCTTTTTTCTTCCAACCATACTATGAAATGACTTAGTGCTACCAATAGTCTGTTAATTTTTGGACTTCCTTCTTTGTAGTAGGAGGGCGCATCTGTTCGATTGCCACTATTTTTTTGAATTTTTGAATTTACTTCAATTCCTCTAGCCAAAACTATGAATCCAATAAGCTTTCCAGAGAGAACTCCGAACACATATTTCTCTAGGTTTAACTTAAGGTTATTCCTTCTTAAGTTAGTCAAAGTTTCTTGCTGATCAGAGATATGGTCTCTGATGTTGATACTTTTCACGACCAAGTCATCAACATGGGCCTCTAAGTTACAACCAATATGCGGACTAGAGTTTTTTTTTTTGCATTAACCTCTAAAAGGTAGCACTAGCGTTTTTGAGGTTAAATGGCATTTTAACGTAACAAAAAGTTCTGTATGGTGTGATGAAGGAAGTTTTCTCTTCATCCTCTTTACTCATGCTAATCTGGTGGTACCTTGAATATGCATCTAAAAATCTTAATAACTCATACCCAGAAGTAGAGTTAATAAGTTGATCGATAGGTGGAAGGGGGAAGTCATCATTCGGACAATCTTTGTTAAGATCTATGAAATCGATACACATTCACTATTTCCCATTACTTTTCCTAACCATTGCAGGATTGACGAGCTACTCTGGGTGGTCAACCTCATGAATGAATCCAGCCTTAACAAGCTTGTCGATCTCCAACTGGATTGTCTCCTTCCGGTTGGGTGCAAAATGCCTTAGCTTTTGCTTGACCGATTTCTTATCAGGCCAGAGTGCTAATCTATGCTCGATCACCTACCTGGGACACTGGGCATGTCAAATGCCTGCTAGGTGAATACATTCAAGTTTGCTCGGAGGAAGAAGGTGAGCGACTCTTCCTGTTTGGGGTTGAGTCCTGCCCCAACCAATATCTTCAGAAGGTGGCACTTCCATTTTTGTTTCCAAATGATGCTTTGATGTTTTTTGGAGAATTGTCCTTGTCGAGTGGAACCTCCTTGATATGGTTAGAGGGTTTTGGGGCCAGCTTTGATCTTGATGGCTTGGCCTGCACAAAAGGCAGGTTAGCATTTCTGGTTGGAAGTTCATCGACCAGTTCTAGGGATTTATGATCACATGCATATGTCATCTTCCTATGCCCTCGAACCATTATGACCCTTTTCAGTCTCGGCATCTCAACACTCTGATAGCCGTAATGCGTGGCTATTAGAAATTTAGCCAATGTCAGTCGACCAAGAATCTCATTGTATGTAGTCTCAAAGTCTACCACATCGAACAAGATTCTTTCTGTTCAAAAGTTATCTGGACTTCTAAACATAACTGATAGGGAAACTTGCCCTATTGGTTTTGCAGTAGATCCCAGGCCTATACCATAAAAGGCATACTTCACGGGCTTTACTTTTGACTTGGGAACTTTCATTTCTTCCAAAGCTCATGTAAACAAAATATTGAGAGAACTACCACCATCTATTAAAACTTGGTTGACTTTGCAATTATTTATGGTAGGTTCTACGATAATAGGGAATGTACCTAGTTGAGTTGAAGGAATATGGCAGTCTTTCTGGCTGAAGAAGATAGTTGCCTCCGACCACCTAGACGGCTTGATGGCGATCGAAGTTTTGGTGAGGTTCACTTCTTACTCCACAGTCTTCAAATGGTGTCCAGACTCATAGGAGGAGGACCCGCCAAAGATCATGTCAACAGTGAGCTGTGGCTCCTAAAAGTCCATCTCCTCATCACCGTCCTTGTCCTTGTTAAGGCTCGATTCTCTGACCTCTTGAATGGAAGGAAAAGGACCTTTACTCGAGTAATAGTCTTCCAATTTCTTCTGCCAGGCACTGCAATTGCGTAGATCATGCCCTACCGCTTGGTGGAGTGGACACTACTTCTTATTCTTCTTGGATTCATCGGTTGGAGCTTTTGCCTTGTTCTGACTAGAATAATCCTTTTTGCCCTTAATGAACTTCTCTAGAATCACGAGAACCACCTTAGCATTAGGTTTGCGATTCTTCTAACCTTTGGGAGACTTCTTGGGCTTCTCCTTGTTCTTATCTAGGCTAGGTTGAGAAATGTAATAGCCTAGGTTTTTATAAAAAATAACAGTAGAAAAAATAATAATTTAAATTAAAAATAAGTATTTTGGCTGTCTGAGTTTTGAATTTGATTGGCCCTATTTTTTGCTTTTAAAAAAATTGGATTTGAAAAGTAATTTAAGTAAAAACCTAAAAATATTATTAAATAATAGGATATTTTGATTTTGTCTAAAAATCATAATTCAAATGAATTATTTGGATTTATTTGGTTTTTATTTGGTTTTTTTCGATTTTTTGGAGTTTAAAATGTAATTTTAAAATTAAAAAGTACTTTCATTATAAAAAAATTTAATATCAAATTAAGATGGAAATATTTTGTGTAAGTCCAAAATGTCTCCAGGGATTTCTGTGAATTGTTTTCGAATTTTTGTGCTTTATTTGCTATTTTTAGGCCCTTATTTTTTTCTCGGGCTTTTCCGAAAATCAAAATCAAAATTTTTTAAAAATAAATTCTCCCGCGTTCCCCTCTAATCGACATGTGGACAACTTGGATTGAGCCAAATCCCACGCCAGCCCATCCCGTCTTCTGCCTCTTGTTCTTCCTCTCCCCCGCGCCCAACCGTCGGATTCGTCCTCTCGCCCACGTGGCGCAATCTCGCCCATTCCCTTCTCTCTCCCTGCACTGCAGGCCCTGCTTGTCAAATCTTTCTTATTTCCCATCATGCTGCCTTCCTCTTTCCTTTTCCAGCCTCCGCCTAAATCCTCGCCGATCTTCCTTTCCTTCCCCGCCCCTCTCTCCGGTTTTGGTATCCGCACCGATCGGGGATCAAATCCCCTAACTCCGCACGCTCTTTCCTTCCTTCTCCCCTTCCTTTTTCCCTCCGTTCGAATCCCCGCCGCCATGATTTCCTATGAACAATCCTCACCTCTTGTCCCTGCCCCGACCCTATATAAAGGCCTCCTTGGCCTCTCCTCCCCTCGCACCACCTCCAGTTCCTCTTCTAGCGTAGCAGAGAGCCCGGGCACCACGTGCCTCTACCTCCACCGTTTACACATGCATCGGTGAGCAATTGCCGCACCACAGTTCGCTGCCGAGCTCTACCGACGACGCCGGAAGCTTCACCGCACCTCTGTCTTCCCGCCCCACCCCTCCATCGTGCTTCTGGGCCACCGGAGCACTGACTCGCCGGAGCCCCGAGTTGCGCCGCCGTCACATCTCGTTGCCAGCCGCCTCCGTTAGCCGCCGAGCCCTGAGCCTAGGGTAAATGGAATTCCCTTGCTCTCCTCTCACTGTTGCGCCATTTGCCGCCCGCCGCCGCTCACCGTAGCACCGGCGACCCTTGGGCTTAGAGCGCCACCACGCCGGCCATGCCATGTCAGCAGACTGAGGTGATGTGGCCACTGATTTGGTAGCCGTGTGTGCACCACCTCTGTGCCAACAAGCCACGCAGGCACCACGCCATGCCCGAAGCGCCTCGTCAGACCGAGCGCCCATGTGGTAGCCACGTGTCACCAGCTGGCACACCACGTCAGCAAAATCAACCCAGTTAGTCACCTTGCCACTACCATGCCATCCTCCCTGTCACCTCAACCTCCCCTTTGGTCCGTGGACTCGGTCCACGATAGACCGGGCCCACATGTCAGCCTCCGTGTGAAAAGTCCACCCTAGGGCTGATGTCAGCATGGCATCATAAACCTGATTTTCCTTTATAAAAATAATTCAGCTAAAAAATAAAATCCCCTACTGACGTCATAAATCCCTTTTCCAATAGAAAAATAGTTCCAGAAATTCATGTTTATCCTTTTTCTCTGACTTCAATCTTCCGAAAGCCCATTCTTCGTCTTAACTCTGATTGAGTCCATTCAAATTCCTAAATTCATTAAAAAAAATCCAATCTACCCATTTCTATCCTTATTTTGATTATTTGGAGTTTATTTAAATTTATTTGGATTTTATTTTAGTTTGCTTGGGTATTTTCACGTATAGACTGCGACGATTCAGAAGAATTCTTCGACGACGACTCACACCAGACTACAGAGCAAGGCAAGTCACACAGCTTGACCATGTTGATCCCAGTTTGCAAATAAAATTATCTTATTTTAAATTATATTATATGCATATGTTTATTCAAGTATTTCAATTCAAGGTTTAAACTTAATTAATTTCCAATTGTTATTGACACCTTTGACCTTGTGTAAAATTATACCTTGTCACCCTAGAATCAAACTCTAGTTAGTACACTAGTATTGGCTAGAGAGTTTTACATCAAATGCTTAGACCTGCTTAGACATAATATTTGTTTTGGGATAATCTTTTCACATAAAATGATGAGCTTTTCAAATGTATTCTTGACTTCGGTGAGTCAAGAAGGATTATAAAATATTTCAAAATAAAATATAAAATCTAGTTTAGACTTAGGCTAATGGTTAGGTGGTGCGTGTAGGCATGCACTGTTGTTCAGTGACACAATGTTGATTGTTGGGCACAAGGGGGTATATGGTTTGAGCCTAAGTCAAGTTAAGGACTGGTTTATGAGCTACTGTTGCAAAGCCCTATATACTATCACAAGGCTGGTATGGGATAGTCCTGGCTAATTAATTTACAGGTCCCAACCTGAGTCTCGTCATAGGTTGAAAGTGAGTGTGGCGTAGGCCATGAGAAGTCTCACTCGGCTCAAGGGGGGTCCCGGTCTGGTGGATTCCTTACTGGGGTAAAATCTTATTGTTGTCTTGGTTAGGTTGAAGGCTTTGTATTGTAAAGGCCTTGTCATGATCTCTCCGCTGCACACCTAAGAAAGTGTGTTAATCGCGTGGCAATATGGGATGATCATGTCTTGTGGGTAAAGTTGTATAACCTCTACAGAGTGTATAATCTATCCTGGATAGCCGTGCCCACGGTCATGGGCAAGCCGAGTAAAGTTTTTCACGAATTAGAGTTTGGTTTTCAAAATGGTTTATGAAAAGCTTATGGATAGATGGAATCCATGAGAGATTGAAAGCATATGGATGGATGGAATCCATATGAGATCTTTTGGAAAAGATGGTCCGAGTGGGATGCTTGTGGTTAGGTTAGTGTGGGGGATGGACCTGCACTAACATTACTAATTTCATTTAGAATTACTATTTTTACTTACTGTATTAAATTCAACATTTCTAATCTATTTATTGTATTTCTTTAAATGTTGTTTTACACACAAATAACCTTATATACCTTTCTTTGTTGCCTTTATCATTATATTGTATATCTCCGTGTGACTTGTGGAGTACAAGTTTGTACTCACCTTGCTATCTCCATATAGAGAAAAAATGACTTCAACTACAGTGAAGACTTGGACGAGTAGGCCGTGTCTTACTGTCGTTTGCCTGTGGGCAGGCTGTTGGGCTTCTTTCGCTTCGGTGTTTATCTTCTGCTGCTTATGTTTAAATTTGGCTTATGTGCCATGGATGTAAACTTTGACAATCATACCCATATTTAGTTAATGAATGTCATTATGGTTGATATTTATCTTTGTTGTCCACTGTGTGCACTAGCTGATCCTGGACTAGTGCGATCTACACAAAGGATCCAGGAGTTGTTGCTCCTAGGTTCGACAAGAAATTTTCTCTTTTCAGTCGATGGCCTTGTTCTATTCAACCGCCTCGCTAGCGGTTGCGTACCTGTCGGCCATGCTGAATAGCTTGATGATCGTTCTTGGAGAGTTCATTGTAATGTCCTCCATAAACCGTCAATTCCTCAACCCGGTTTTGAAAGCTCAAATAATAGAGGAATCTGAAACTCTAGAATAGAATTATGAACCTTGCTAAACCACTTGATTTACTATTGGAGAGTCTCATTTGGTTCTTGCCAAATTCGGTGGGGGTCACCTTTCTTTCCTGGGGGTGGTCGTACGTCCCTTGGAAGTTTGCGATTAGCAGATCACAAAGTTGCTCCTAGGTGTAGATTGATCTGACCGGTTGGTTAAGCAACGAAGATCGGGCAGATCCTTCGAAGACTGTGGGCAAGTAGTTTGCCATCACATTATCATCACCACCTACCACTTTGATGGCAGTGGTGTAAATCTAGAGAAATTCCAGTGAGTTCTGAGTTCTATTGAATTTCTCTAGATTTGTTGGTACCGAGAAAGCATGACAGACTATAATCAAGTCATGTCACATTCTTTGGAAGGAGCCAGATTCTAGTCGGTGGAAGACCAGTTCCTTTGATTGTCGTACTGAGGAACTAGCTCTCTAACCCAGTCGTGGATACTTACATGGTGTCTTCGACCAGTGGTTTAGTTTAGGTGATGTCGCAAATCACCTGAGCCAAGCGTTCATCCCACATAACAAGGGGGACGAGTGGCTTCATTATCGAAAAGTCGTCTTCCCTCATGATTCCCCTGTAGGAACCTTGAAGGGGTCTTGCATTGGACATCGGATTGTTTCCAATACGACCACGCTGGCTTCTATTGAGAGAGGAATGCTCGGACAAAGTCAGAGTATGACTTTGTGAGTTCCTCTGCTCTCTATACATCTCTGTGCGCCGCATGGTTTGCAAAAGGATTTTCGATACTTGATCTACAACCTGAGCATTTCTCGGAGTTTCTGCCAGAGTAGGATCTATGTTGTTTAAAATATCATAGACTTATTGTAGGTTCTGAAATAGTTACCGAGGGAGTCAAAGGATTCCTATTTGCAAAGTGGGTACGATGACTCGAGTTTCTCTCTAAGACCCCAGCATGTCCCGTTCAACCCATTAGGCATGGTGGGATAGAAGCAAGTGGATTAGCCAATCATGTCCACCATCTCTGTTACCTCCATCCTCTTGGGGTGATGCAAGAGCATTTGCACCATTTTGACCAAAAGGTCTTGATGAGTCTTGTCATGAAGAATTATGCACGGCATATGGATCAGCCTCGTTGATTGCGTTAACTTCATGTTTCAGCATAAATCTCCTGACGAACTCCCGTCAAAAATAACGGAAATCCTTCCACCGCTTCGGCAAGAAGCCTCCATGATGGGGAGTGATTGGAAATTAACACCTCTAATGGATTTTGTGGTGGACTCAACCTGATCTAGCAGATTGTCGATAGGATGTTGAGCGTTATCATCATTACCCAGCTTTCTATCGGGGTAATGTCATTGACACCACAGCCAGGTGTCAGTCAACTCCTAGAATATGTAGGAGCCGTCAATGAATTGTGGTCGCCCATGGCTGTATCGAGAGTACCCTAACCCTCAGAATGTGGCGTCGCACTCTTGTCACCATTTTTGCTAGTTGAAAGCACCGAGCTTGCAGAGGCACTTGGGCATTCCAATCTGGTTAGAACAACCGATTTCTCTGGGAGTGTCGCTGATGGGGGCAGTACATCTTCTTCCATCTAGTCGATCTCGCTAGTCTCAATGAGCGATGAGCCTGGAATGGACGAGGATGATGATGAGGCATCATCTTCCATAGCATGGATGCATGCATCCATGTCAAGGTCGGTATAGTTTGCCAAGTCGAACCAGTTCTCCTCGTCCCAAGTCCCTTCCATGATCGCATGAGTGATGACAATAGGGAACAGAGAAGGATGAGGAATGCTGAATGAAGAAGAACTTCAAGGATTCAGCGCCTTCTTTCCATCAGATGGCGCCAGCTATTGACAATTGAGTTGCTGATCTTACAAAATAAAATGAGAAAGATGGCTAAAATCCCTGGAAGAGAACAGAGATGCTCTTTATTGCTATGACCTAGATACAGGGTTCCTTTAATAAGGCGTGAGACTAGCTCTAATTACACTGAATTGAATGAGAATGAATCATCAAGAATTGTCTTTGATTGTCTAGCCTTGAATACCAACAAATTGACACCAATTATCCGCTAGGAAAGACGCTTTATAGAACCAGCACACCTGGTCGGGGAGGTAGTTATTGTCAGAGAGAGCGTCTGATTGTTGGTTGTTGTTAGTGGGAGATGAATGTGGAAAACAACCGCAGGGCAGTTATTGCCAGACACTCAGGGCTGAAATGTCATGTTGTTTGGACTAGATAAGGCACGTGTTTTATCCACTACACAGAATGAAATTAGGTCTAGGTACCAGTTTACAAACTCTCCAAGCCACTACTACAGAAAAGGTCATCACAGACGGTTCAAAAACATCATCACAGACGGTTTTGTGAACCGTCTGAATTTATGGGTCAGTAATAATACGAAGTCATCACAGACGGTTTTCGAACCGTCTGTGGTGCAAATATCACAGACGGTTTTTAACTAAAAACCATCTGTGATAACTATATATCACAGACGGTTCTTAACTAAAAATCGTCTGTGATATTTATAAATCATAGACGGTTCTTAACTAAAAACTGTCTGTGATATTTATAAATCACAGACTGTTCTTAACTAAAAACCGTCTGTGATTATAACTATCACAAACGGTTTTTAACTAAAAATCGTCTGTGATATTCCCTTCTACTCCTAAACCTATTTCTGTTTATTGGCTAGCCTCAGGAAATGCTAGTCATGCCCTCTGAAACAAGCAGATCAACATGTACATGTATATATCCAATTCACATCTCAATTCATTTCACAAACATAACATAAAACATCCATTTTTATTAAGATTAGAGCCTACCATTACAATATCCCAAAACAACGAGCAGGTTACACAACAAGAACAGAGAAAAAGCAAAGATCCTCTATGCCTTCTCGCCCCTGATGCAACGCATGAGCTGGATGTCTTTGACACCCACGGCGTTGATTGAGCGTCTGCACGGTTGGCACGAGCTAGTTGCTTCTGCGGTGTCTTGCCTCTCGTAGACTTGTACGTCGTCTGCAAGAAGGAGGACAGCAAGGAGGAGGAGAACAGCAAGGAGGAGGAGAACAACAAGGAGGAGGACAGCAAGGAGGAGGAGAACAGCAAGGAGGAGGACAGCAAGGAAGAGGAGACCAGCAAGGAGGCTGGGTTTTGATTATATTTATAGGGGAGGGAGAGGGAGGGAGAGGCGGAAGTTCAAAATTTTTTGGTGCGGGGACAGAAAGGCGGAGCTACGATCCGTAGGGTGAGGATTGGTGGATTTCTATTGGCTAGGATTGGGTTGAGGAGGATCGACGGGCCCAGCGGTCAGATTATCACAGACGGTTATATATATAGAACCATCTGTGATGAATGAATGTCACAGATGGTTCTATATATAGAACCGTCTGTGAATTAGAGCACAAAATTTTATATACCGATGCAATATAAACAACTAGTCTGAAAAGACAACATAGCAAAGTTTTATATAGCTTATATATACTCATTTGAAAGGTTTCGATGAGATCTACAACTTTTCAATTGAAGCAAAATCCAAATTCCAAAAGGAAGACCAAGAAAAAGGGCAAAAATAGAAACCAAAAACTTGCGACGCAGGTTTAGGTCCAAAGATGGCCGATTTTTGGGGTCTTGGAGGATGACTAGCGCAAGCGGGTCATTTTTTTGGATCGGGCTCATCGTTAGCTTTCCAACGAGTACAAGAACGTCGAAAACGGACACCGTATGCAAAAGTTATGCCCGTTTTACTGAAGGTGTCTCAAAACTGAATCATACTCGGACTTAAGCGGGAAAATATGAAATTTTGAGGGATTGCAAGGCGGGAAACGTATCACAGACGGTTTTTATTATAAAACCGTCTGTGATATTCTAGTATCACAGACGGTTCAGCGGTAAGAACCGTCTGTGATACTCCTTTTTCCCGCCACAAATACCACAGACGGCCTCCAAATTAAAACCGTCTGTAATAATGTACATCACAGACGGTTTCACAAAACCGTCTGTGATTTGACGTCTAGTATTAGGCTTTCTGTAGTAGTGAGCGATCGTCCAGTCGGGTAACACGTACATTGTATCTCTGACCAGGGTACTCGGAAACCAACCCTTAGATATTTACAGCCACAGGGATCCTTGGACCTTAATTATATTTTAAAACCGTATTTAGGGATTTATTCAATCCTCATCAATGCATGAATAAAGGTTGAGAAAAGAATTGAAAGTGCAGTAGATGATTGGGTGACTCCAACTCTCCAAGCCTCCAACTACTCGTCGGTTCGGTGACATGAAGACAATGATGTGCTGTTGGTGTAATGTTTGCATCATTGGTCTAAGATTGACTTTGTTTGACATTCAAACAATTTAGTACTGTGTCCTGATTGAGTTGGGTTTGACTTGTGCTTCCCTAAGGCCCTAATACTGTACTCTTGCTTGTACGTTTCTCACTTGCTTACCCACGGGATTTGGGATTCGTATAGACATGAATCAAAGGACAAATGTGGGTGTAGAATAGCGTGCCATTTGTTCTTGCCTATCTTAAAACAAACTATATAATTAAGTAATGAAAAAGAAATATATCTTAACATAAAATATTGAAACACGAGCTGGTTTAAGCTAAAATCACGGATGACGGAGCAAACATTATATTCTTGCAAATGGACAATTCCAGGAAGCATACTATTAAACTATGCATGTGGAACTGAGATTCTACACCATTTGCTACTTAGAGATAAGGATGCAGGAACCCTACCCTCGTAATCTCAACTAAAGAAAAACTATAATATGACTCACTAGACATGAGTGGTATTAGTACAGTATTGGATCATTAATGAGCAAAGTTAGTGTCATTGCAATTGAACTCAACTTTTACCTATCCTTTTGCTGTTCAAGAGAATTTTGGACAGAGAATGGAATTACTAAGGACCTTTTTTTATCACAGGGAAACAGAGGATATTTTTTAAAACAACAAGAAAATGAGAAAATTTCGAGGTTATAAGATACTACCTAAGGCCATTCTCAGTGGAGAGTTTTATGGCGTTGTTTCCAAGACTGCCACATCATGTAAAATGAAATGAAACATGGATGAAACATCCATCCTCAATGCATAGTTTCATTCTATTGTTTCATAGACATTTAATTTCATGACTCATATAGAGTTGGTAATCGTGCCAAGAGAGTTTTATCTAGATGAAACTCACTTCTTCTCTCTCTTCTTAAAAATGTTGCCATATCATCAAAAATGCCTATGTGGCAGCCTATTAAATGCAGATGAAACTCCCACTGAGACTGACCTAATTAACATCACAACATGCTATATTAAGGCTCCGCTTTAAATAGCTTCAACTTCTGTGCTCTAACTTTTCAATTTCAACTTTTTTTGGTTTTTTGTTTTTTTCTTTTTCTTTTTCCTCTTATTCCTTTGCATTGTCCAGGATGATATTGTTAAGGAGATAGAGTTGTATTAGGAAATAGAATCTATCTCCTTAACAGATATGACATGTTTTAACTACTTTAAAAAATTTAATTACTCAGAAAAAACTAAAAGCCGTTACAGTGCAAAAAAAAAAGGTAGAAGCTACGGTTTATAAGCCAGTTGATATTGTAATATATTAAGAAATACTGAAAGCATTTTGATATTTCCTACAGTCTATTCCTATGATTTGTCGAACACTAGCAGTTCGTTCGAGTCATTTCACCCAACCCAACGCAGCCATTTTCAATCCATTTGTTGAGTAATTCTTACGTATTATTTTTCGTGCGTTAGAAAAATGCCTAACAGTCCATATGCAATGATTAATAGATTGAGTGAACACCGGCCAACCTGGGTGCAATAGTTAGCAATAGGGTGATTTGCAAGGCAAATCAGTGGAGGTTAACCATGTGCATGAGTGCATCAGCCACAGTACCTTTTCCCATGCAGCATCACACATATCATTGCAAGCGAGGCACCCAATCAGCTGAGACCGCCTTTTTCAGTTATGAGATCTACACGCCGATCTCCTTTAAGTAAGAGGAATCTGCCGGTAAAGCGTTTTGCTCGTATGATAGATTGTAGCAGAGAAGACTAGCATCTTGCAATCCTGCATGCTGCAGGAACACAACTGTGTGAGTGCATGACGATCGAATTGACGATGTGCAGTGCAGAAGGGAAGAAAAGAAAAGCTATGAAATTACCAACCTGTGTCATGTCAGAGACCGTGAGTGCTCGTCAGACAGCGCAATAAGCGCGGGGTGTCAATGAAGCAATCAAGTTCGGCAGAGCTGCATAGGCATGCCACATTTCCTTGAGCCATGTTCAGTTCACACATCAGCCCGGTTTATTTGTACGGTTTCCATGTTACTCCTGATTACTTGTCCTTCCATCTCTCTTATGACTTCTTGTGCGGTCAGATGGCATCTGAACTCATACTTCTGCATTGCCTTGCACTGCCATGCGGTGCACAGTAGCAGCTGCCTAATCTGTAGAGAAGTTCATGGAGAAGCCAAGCCGAAAGCTAGCTTGGGGTCAATGGATTGGCAGCCCAAATGTCCAAAACAAAACATGTTTCAGTTGAATTTTCATGTCCAAGTGGTTTGAGTACTCATCACGAGTTCGCAAAACATGATATATAAGCAGAAAGAACTGACTTCCTCCTATCTCTTGCCATACCATGGTACAAGCAAAGTTGCTACTTTGTGTCGCGTATAACACTGGTTGGTTTGGCAAAATAGAGGTAAAAGACTAGGAAGAACCTGGATTACTTGATCCCTCTGCGCTGGGTTCTTCTCATGGTAAGCCTTGACAGGGGATGCAGTTCGTCGTGCGTCTCAAATGTTTACTTTACAATGTGTTGGTTCATCAATCAGCATCCGGTATGTGTCCTGATCAGGAGCGACTCCCTGTTTCCATTGTCCATCCATCCCAGATGCTAGCAACTCTCGTTGACCCTGAGCTCATCAAATCACCAACGCAGCAAAGAGCAGTAGGCGAATACGAATGTATACTAACACACACCCCAGGGCCCAGCCTCTCCTGATTCCTGAACAACAAGTTGCCCTCGGTGACAAGGACAGTATGCGCGACCATCCCATGAAGGGAACAGCGCCGTCGTGCATGGTTCGTGGCGCTGGATAGTGGCCTCAGCATTGCGTGAGCCGACCGAGATGCTGACGTGGACGCACGCCGGGCTTCAGCGCTATTAGGTCGAACACCTCCTGGGCGGCGGGCGGTGGTGTAACATTCCAAATTTTAGAGAATGCAAAAAATGGGAATTTTTTATACTTTTTGAATGCATTTTTTTCTTGGCCCTTTATTGGAATTTTCTTTTGAAAATTTGATTTTCGAAAAATCGAAAGAGCATGTAATGCAATTCAAAAATTGAGTTCAAGTTTTAAAAACTAAAAAGAAGATCAAAAGTTTGCATGAGAAAAGGTATGGTGGAAATTATGCTAAAACTCAAAAATATAATCATGGCACTGGAAATAAACATTTGAGTAATTTTTGAACATGATCTAAGAATTTAATTAAATTAGAAATCAACTTCATATGGGACAGAAGCATTCCCGGAATTTTTGAGAAAAATCTAGAGCAGATAAAATTCTGAAAGTTTTACCCTATAATCTATTCCATGTCAGGAGCATTCACAAAAATTTTCATAATTTTTTGAGCAATCTGATATGCCTAACAATTGCCCAACCCTCTTAGTCATCACCCCTTTTCTTTCTCTCACGGCTGTGTGGGGCATGCTCGCAGAGTTCGTCTTCCACCTCCGCGCGCGTGCCTGCGCAACTCTACCATGGTCGTGCTGCCCTGGTTTCAGACAACCACACACACAGTTCCTCTCTGCTACTGCCAACCCCTGCCTACCCGTCGCCTCAACGCGACGCATCTCTTCCCCTTGTCTTCTTCTGCGCCTCGTGTTCCACAGCGAATAATCAAGCTACATCATTCGGTTGCATTTACGAGAACTCACGCTTTGCCCCAGCCATCCTGTACCTACAAAGCCCCCCAACCACACCTTTCCTCTTTAGCTCGCCCCCTCGATCTCTTGCGCGCGTTTCTTGAGCACATTACTCACTGAAGTGCCAAGAAACCGAAGTCATATGTGACAACGGCTAGCACGCCACTGTGCTCTAGCAACTCCGGTGAGCTTCTCTCCTCCCTAGCTCCATCACAATGCGCCTTACCTCTCCCTTAAGCACACTACTCATTTGGTTGATCTTTCGTCCAGTGGACTACTCGGGCTAGGCTTTCTTCTCCATCTCTAACCAGGATGTCGCGGTAAACCTTTCTCTCTCTCCGGTGAGCCGTACCTTGATTTCATTCACCCATACCTCTACATGCATGCAAGTAAGCTTATACACACCCTTTTGTAGCTTCTCCATTGTCAGAATTCCCCCTCCTCGTGGGCCTCCTCTTCACCACCGACAAGGTCTCGATGCTAGCCTCCTCCGCTCCTCCTCAAGGGCCGTCATCACCATCGGTTAGTTCCTCCTCCTCCATGGAAGCTCCCCTGGCACCGAATCGGCCCTAGTAGCTCATAGCCCTGTAGTGTCATTGCCCTACCTCCACCGCTGCAAGACCTCACCACCAACTGTGCTATCCTCCAAGCTGGGCCACGATTCTTCACCTAGGCATCCGCGCTCAAGGTCCTAGCTCTATTTTGGCTCAAGCCCCGTCTGCCGAGGAGTCCCTCGCCAACGATGATTCATGGTTCTCTCGGAGTAAACAAGAGCTATAATAGTTGGAGTAAATAAGAGTTGTAGTGGTCAGAGTGAATAAGAGTAGAATTATAGTAGTCAAAATCAAAAAGGAACTGTAGCAGTCAAAGTCGAAAAGAGAACCATAGAAGCCGAAAATAAACCTAGTTATTAGCTCTGTCTTCTCATTCTCATCTCCGGCGAGCCATCCACTGTGTTTCATGTGTGTTAGTCCACTGCCAAAGCATGTGTTTCAGAGAGGCTGGGCCAACAATTGGTATCAGAGCTTGTATTTGTGTATACCTTTATTAATCCATGTCGCATCCGAGCTCGCTGAGAAACATCACCGATGACGGGGCATTATGAAGATCGGCGATGGGAGCATGCCGAAGGCATTAGCGCGTGAGGGCAGCGTCTCCCTCCCGTATCCCATGTTCACAAGGAGCAGCTACACAACTTGGGCTGTTAAGATGAAGGTGTTCATGCACGCTCAGGGCGTGTGGAACGCAATCATGGATGAGAAGGTGAACGAGAGGCGAGATCAAATGGTTCTCATGACAATTTTTCTCACAGTGCCAGAAGATATGCTACTTCTCCTAGCGCAGGAGACAACAAAGGAGGACTGGAGCACCTTGATGATAATGCATCTTGGTGCTGATCGTGTCAAGGAGGCACGCGTACAAAACCTCAATAGCGAACTTGAAAACTTGCGTATGAGGGACTCCGAATAGATCGATGACTTCATGATGTAGTTGACAACAATCGTTAGCAAAATACGAGGTCTAGGCGAAAAGATGGAAGAGGCCTACATCGTGCGGAAGTTTCTACGTGCCATGCCCAAGAAATTCTCTCTCGTCATCACCACAATTAAGCAATTCGGCGATATAAAAAACATGTCAATTGAAGAGCTAATCAAGCGCTTGAAGACGTGGGAAGAGGGGGAGTGGCGCTACGGCAACAGCGATGAAGACAAGGAGCACTTGCTCCTAACTTGCACATAGTGGGAGGCTCGATCATCGAAGCATGAAGGTGAAGGCTCCTCAGGTGGTTCTGGTGCCGGCGGTGGTTGTTAATACCGAAGAGGTGACGAGGCAAAAGTAAGGTATTTTAATTGTAATGATTATGGATACTTTGCTTCAGAATGTCGTAAACCCAGCAAAAAGGAGAAAGCAGAGGCAACGGAGGCACATCTCATCGTGGCAGATGTTGACGACAAACCGACGACGTTGTTGTGAAGAAGATTCAACAAGCTTAAGAGGGGTGATTGTTGGGTTAATCTTGTTGCATGTGTGTATTGTAGGAGTGTGTGTCGAGTATTCATGTGTACGAGTACGTGTAGAAGTTGTGGCAACGTGGCTGAAGCTGCAGTCAAAGGCATGGTCAAAACTGCAGTTGAAGGCGTGGTTGAAACAATAGTCGTGGCCGTGGTCGAAGTGTCAGTTGTAACGGTTGTGGTCGAAGTAGTCGCAGCAGTTGTAGTCGTGAGTACTGTAGACGTCATACTCGGAGGAGTACTGTAGACATCATACTCGGAGGAGTACTGTGGACATCATGGTCATAGAGCCACTATAGCAGTCGTAATGTCATGGTCGTAGAGCTACTATAGCAGTCGTAGCATCATGCTCGTTTGATGTCTGTAGCAGTCGGAGGTCTACAGAAGGGGTCGGTGCTCGGAAGACCTGTGTGGTCGAAGTGCCGCGCTCAAAGGACTCGAAGCCTATGTGTGTGGTCGTAGGCATCTGAGTTAGTCTTAGCGAGACCGAGTATAGCGGATAGTGCGTAGTGTACGCGAATTGTAGGGATTGTGGCTGGGAAAATCCGATCAGAGGTAGTCATGAGTGAGTAGCCTACATATGTGACCGATTTGTATCTATTTAAGTCATGTAACTTGCTGAGCATTTGAGCCAGAGAATAATAGTGAAAACATATAAAAGGTGCGAGCACCACAATATTGTACCTCAGTTCTTGTGTTCTGCCTGGTTATTAGTTCCGCCTTCTCGTTCTCGTCTCCGACAAGCTATCTATTGTGTTTTATGTGCGTCAGTTCACCGCTAAAACATGTGTTCTAGAGAGGCTAGCCCAACACCCGGGCCTCTCCGTGCTGAGCACTGGCTCGGACCCGTACCACAGTCTGGATCCGTGCTTGGGCCCGTGTGTCCCCCTCCGCGCTGAGCTCGCCTGGGACTTAGACGCCGCGGCGCACCCTTAGGCCTCGCTCCCGAGCCAGGGCCATGCCTGAACCGGAGGCTCTCCCATCAATCCATGGTCGTGCGTGAGCCGGAGGTGCTCTTGGACCGGTGGGGTGCCCGAACCAGCCTCGTGCCTCGACAGGGGCATCCTCGGGCCACTGCTCTCAGGCTTGCACTGAGTCCGGACTCTGTCCATTCCCGGGATAGCTACGAGCACCAACCTTGTCCAACTACGAACCACCTCCGCGCCCGGATGGTTTCCCATGTATGGAGCTACGAGGTGCAGCCACCACTCATGGAACACTGGTACTCACCATCCTTCCTCCGCCGTCCGAGGTCTGACGGCGGCACAACTCCGCTTGGCGTGAATGCCATGAAGACACGGCCGGGCCCCTGCGCGAACAAGGTTTGAGCGCGGACAAGGTCCGAGTTGCGATGCGGAGGGCCCCCCAGTGGGGAGGTGGCTCAAACACGGTGCGGCACCGAGCCCCCGGCACGGAGGCAGCCCGAAGGCGGTGTGGCACCGAGCCCCGGCCCTCCAGATTGCTTCCGCCGAGCCCCAGACTACTTTCGGCTATTCGCCTCTGAGTCGCGCATCGGCCTCCCTTCAGGCCGCTCCAGCAAGGCTTAGGACCCCACCGCGTCCGCCCGTTCGCCGAGCTGAGTCGGCGTCACCCTGACCTCACCCAGTCGCTCCGCGCTGAGCCGATGTCCCGTCGACCTCCTCCGGACCCCGTCTGTCGAGCCAAGTCGGCGCCGCCACTCCCACACTCACTCTGCCCATTCGCTGAACCAAGTCCGCCTGTCCGCTGAACCAGGTCAACGTCGGCGTTCCTAACTTCCTCCGCTCGTGCTCCGCTGGATCCGCTCTGTTCATTTGGCACGCCGCGGCCCTGTCCTGGTCTAGACCATGGTTTACAATTTCATCAAAATTCAGAATTTTCGTTCTTTCCGCTACCCCACGAAATAATTTCAATTTGGCCAAAGCAATTCGTTTTAGCTCGAATTTTGAACTTATAAAAGAATCTAAATCCCCGTACTAGTCAACTGAAACCACTTGCCCCACAGGATAGCGCCTTTTCACGTGACCAAGAGGTCCAGGGGTCGAATCAACCCAAGACCTGTTGTAAAACATAACCGTATAAGTATAAATTTACATTTAATTCCAGCATAACTAAGAATTATTAAAGCACATTTCCAGCTGAATATAAATGACACAAATTGCATAAAAACATGTAATTCTACCATATCATTTATACAAGAACATATATGTATCATATAAACCAAAATCACAGCTAGAATAACCATATAAAGCATTCTCATGAACATTGAAACAGCTAGCATAGATATAATCTTAACCGTCCCATTACTGTGGTCTATACTCTTCACTAATTGAATATGACAAGTGGGATTCAAACTTGAACTCTCAAGAACACTTTGACGATCTTAAATTCACATTAACAATAGCATAAAACTTTCGGCCAGCAAACAGGATAGAGCCAATGTAATCACCAAACTACACCTATTTAGCCAAATAACTTGATATACTAACAACATAGAAATTAACTGCAGGACACTAACAACATAGAAATTAACTGCAAGATAGAGAGCCAATTAACAATAGCAACAATGATCTAGAGCTCAAGTTTAGACATTCAATCTCAGTATTAGACCACATTTATCCTCATCGAGCTTACACTAAGCCACAAACAAACTATGTCCACCAATACTAGAGCATGTAACAGAGACAAATGAACTAGCACGGCTCACATAGTTTGCAGTAAGAGAAACAGAAAACTCACGGTGCAGACGGCACTCAAAGCCATCCAGAAGCGAATCAAGCCAGTGAAGATCAACAAGAACTGGGCAAGGCACACCAGTGAGTGCTGTCCCAGAAAACCTAGCACCCCTCTGTGCTGCCGCATAAGAAGAGTGTGGCTGGTGGAGATACAATGCCCACTCCAATCTCAGGTAGCCGACATAGGAGTCGAAGGTCGGGGTTGATGCCACACAAGACCACTACCTCGAGTCAATCTTTCACCTTCAGATTTTCCCTCACACCCAACTAAACGATAGAGTTCACACAGAAAACCGAAGGCAAAAGCTCCAATTGGAGATGGTGCAGAAGCACCAACACTCCTCACAACCCGAAGACCAGAGAGGAAGAGATACTCCCTCAGAGGAAGAAATGGCGGCCTTAAGTAGAGGAGGCAGGGGGTTGCAGCGTGGTGACGCGAGCGGCCGGCTCCGAGGAGCCTGGGCCAGCCCGTGCCTCCGCCGCCGCCTCTCTAGTCGCCACCTCCCCACTCGCCGCCCAAGTCGCCCACCGAAGCGCCAGATCCAGGCGAAGCGCACGCGCCTGCACGCGCATGGGGAGGAAACTGCATCTCCTCCCCCCTTATCTCTTCACTTGGCCCACTAACAGGTGGGCCCCACCTCCACTTTTTTTCCTTTTTTCTTTTCTCAATTGGGAAATTACCGAAAAGCCCTCGCAAAACTAACAAGACCACCTTTAGAGGACATTGTTTTCTTCCCCTGGACTGCCTTACTTCTTTGTGCAAGTGGAGGTTTATATTTATCTTTATCCTAATTTTAAAGTTTAAAAAATTCAAACTGGATTTGAACCATTTGAACACAATTTGTCCAAAATAACCAAAATTTTAGGATTTCGTTCCTTTCGCTATCCACCAAAAAAAATCCAAAACGAAACAGGTTTCCCTGGGCCGGACCATCCCCGGGTGTCCCGGACTTTGCCCCACGTCGCACCACGGCCTCCCTCCAAGTCGCCTCCGCCAAGCGCTTCGGACCTCCTCTGGAATGCACACTGGCACTCCAGACTTCGTTTTCCAGCTCCACACCATCACGGTCATCCTCCGCTCCACACCTTGGACCCCATCCAGGTCCAGACCACCTCCGCGCCCTGGACCCCCTCTGGGCGCCCTCCACGATGCTCCACGGACACTCTAGGAAGAGTAAGGAATTGAGTCGGCATGCTCAACCACCCTGGACTCCGTTTGCCCTGGGCTCCATCGAGACTTTGTGCCACCAACATGCCCCGGACCTGACAACCCTAAGCCATCTTCGGGACTAGACGACCCAGGCTGCCAGGAGTGAAGCCACGGGTGGGCTTCGTAAGGCTTCAGCCCACCCTCAGCTCACCCAAAACCCCCCATAGCAGAGAGTTCATCCAGACATCCACTGAGAACCGAGCCCAGTGGCACAATAATCGGCAGCCGAGTGAGCAGATATGGTCATCTGGGCAGTGCTGCATTGGCTGCGCACACATCCGGGCAGCGGGCTAGCAGATCTGGGTGGTGGCCGATGGGCCAAGGTGCCGACATCAAGCAGATCCCAACAGCATGGCGGTGGTGGCCGAGTTGCGGAAGTGCGGAGGCGCCCTGGCGTAGGTGACTGCAACTCCCGCTACTGCTCATTCCCGTGCTACAAGGTGTGCGTTCTCAGGGCTTGCAGCTTGTAGAACAATGTTTGAGAGATTTCATGCTCTTGTTGATTCGATGTCGGAGGTGTCACACGCAGACGCCCTCAAGGTGTTTGTCTAATTGCAGCAGTGAGGCTGTAGGCTTTTGGAGGAGACAGTAACTTATTTCTATGCTAAACATTTAGCTACTTATACAATGGGTTCATTGTAAACCAGGCTAATGGCGGGAGAATTGTTAGCATTGGTGTGTTTATATTGTGGCGTACTTACTCCCAGTCACACTCATATGGTGCATTTTTGTTGCTAATTAGGTACAGAAGATTGCCTCATTACGCTGGCTAATGTAATTTCATGAAAAAGGTCGCTGACTACTGTGCTGGATTTAAGCTATTTTATTTATCATATCAGATTGGAGGAGCTCCACTAAAAGAGGACAAAAAAGATGGAACAATTAAAGAAGTGCATATTTTCCCTGTTTCCATATTTTCCCTGAAGTGCAACTCGTGAGCTTTGTCTCAAGTGCTAATTTTTTCAATGGGGGACAGTGATGTTCTCGCCTCCCCAAGCGATGTGCCACTCATGAGCTTCACTCTGAGCACCAAGTTTTTTTGATGGAGGACGAGGTAACAGGATACCCCTAGTAAAAGAATAGCAGGCGAACTTTATTCTAACATTAGGAGCCAGGGCAATTACAACCCTTTACATTCTTACCAGAGAAGGCTGAGCGGTCACAGGATAAACTTCTGGTATCTCAGCTTCGTGCTACACTCGCACGAGCCAACATTACCCCTATGCAAAAATGATTCCCGAATGCCAAGTTTTTCCCAATGGGAGACGCGAACCATCATCTAGGCTGAACATCCACCACACAACACCACCCCAGCTCAAGTCAACTCCACCACCGCAACTTCTATTTGGGCTTGACCTAGCAGGATCCACCCGTAGTGATCTTGGGCGCCGCCTCAACTTCAACCCTGCCATGCATCGGCTGCAAGTACAAGCTAGCGGTAGTAGATCTAGTCATGGTGTCATCGCCTTCCTAGTCCCCCAAGATGCCACCACCCAGACCAAGTCCATGCTTTGCCAAAAGACAAGGTCAACATCACTCCTAAGAAGGTGGCTCGTTGCACCTGCTGCCTAGGCCCTTCCATCGCATCGACGAAGCTTTTCGAGTGCCTTGTGAGTGGTGGCTTGACCCCGACGTGGCTCAATCGGTCTTAATGGCTTTCTCTCAGCCAAACTTTGCTTTGCCTTGATTGCGTCTTTCTAGCCATGGGCTCTCTCTAGCCCTATGGATAACCAAATCATCTTCTTCTGTCAAAGACCACACACTAGTTTGTGGAGCACTCCGTGCCTCTTAAGCAATGCCTCGACAAGTCAACCACATGAGCACTGACGAATTGACCATCTTACATTCGGGTCCATAGCTCCTTACCTCGAAGGTCGGCCCTTAGTGAGTCGATAACTCCTAGTGAGGTCATACCCAAGATGAGTTGGGTATCTAGCACTTCTGTGCACACCCACTTGCGCCACGAGTGACCCTCCAAGAGTCGGTCAATGGGTACTTCAGTGCGCCTCTCATCGCCTCATAGGCAACTCATTAGTCCCTAGTACTTCGTGCCTGAGTGCACTCCTAGTCATCGGGTTAGTTCGCCTAGCAAGGGGCACTACTCCACAATGTCTTTGTCTCCGTGTGATACGACTCAGCGTACAGGGCATTCTCTCTACCAAGCTCAGCTCGATCTATGGCATCTCCTCAGTCATGCACATCTGTTGGATTGATTGCTTTACATCAGCAAGCGCTAGCACATCCCCTTAGTGCGGTGTTATTAGCCTTAAAGCCATCCCTCGATAGAACGTGGATTTGCGGTGGGCACTCTGTGCTTCAGGGGCCATGCCTCCGTGAGCCGAGCACGTGGCACATTTCCAAGCTTCTAGCCCCGGGCCTCGGTGGGCCAGGCAGACAACGGCTCAACACGTGTCCACTCACCTTGAAGGTTAGACCTCATCGGGCTAGCCTCGGGTGCACTCACCTACCTTGAAAACCTCAGCGTGTTGGCATGCAACGATCAATCATGTCTCGAGATGTCGCCCAACTCAACATCACCAATAGAGCTTACACATAGGGATGTGCATGCCCTAGTTTGCTTCATGCACCTTGAAGCTCCATCACACCTCGAGCTAGCGGTATATTCATGCCCATCCCGATGGGTTCATGCATTGACTCATTTACCCAAGGACCCCGCGCATCTTGAACCAGCAAGTTAGGTGCTCATTTTTAGCATGTTCACATGGGTCGACCTTTCGCACCCCTAAGTTATGTCATCCTTTGGAGGCCACACCTAAGCAAGTCGAGCTTGACACTCCTGTGCATACCTTCACTTCTCGAATGCAATGGGTTGAGAACTTAATTTCACAAGGCACTTCTTTGGGCTAAGTCCTAACCCGCGCCTCCACGTAACTTTGACATCTAGGAGGTCAGTGCTGGAGTCCATAACTGTTCACAACTCCACGTCCTTTTACGCAACAGTGAACTCCCTGATACGACCCAAAAATCGGCCAAGTGGAGCAATGGCCCTTCAGCGAACACCAGGGAAACCCAACTCGGAGGTGCGAGCACAACTTATCACTTGAGGTTGCGTGAGAACTTAAGGTATTTCAATACGTTATTAGAATGCACTGTAGGCTACCGGTGGGACGTCGACTTGAGGCAGCGCATCGACCCCTTTTGCAAGTCGATGTGCTGGCCCAGGTGAGCAGTTAGCGACCACCCAGATCGGCGAGGGGCTACCATTGGGGGAGGGTCCCCGTGCTATCTCGGGCCCACAACCACCTCGGAGCGGCGACGCCCGTTTGAGGGTCTACCCTGAGCCAAGTCCTCAAACCAACTTAGACAAGGTATATGAGGTCGACCCCAGAAGGGTCCAAGGCCAACCCCAGACGAGGTATGCGAGGCCGACCCTGGAAGGTCCAAGCTAGCTCCGGACCGACTCCGGAGTCTCGGACGTGGCAGAGCCCACGTGAGACACTATGTTCAAACATTGCTTGCAGTAAGTCAATAATCATTAGAGCACCCCTTGCAACCGTTCCTCTGCACAAAAGCACCTGATTTTCAACTCTTTCTTCTCCATTGCAGCAAAATGGTCTTGACGAAGAACTTACACAGAGATCAATTACACATAGTGCATGGGATCTGTCATCTTCTAAAGACTGTGAAAGGTGTAGATGGTGTTATGTTTGGAGAAGAGATGGATGAATATAAGTTATATTGCACAGCCCAAAGAGGCTATACATATAGTACAAGGACTCAAAAGATAATAAACCCTAGACTACAAGTACAATACCAGAAATACCCTTAACAACCCCCTCAAATGCAAGGTATATGCAATAGAATTGCATTTAGAAGGGTTGACACTAATATAGGGAAAATCCAAAATTCGAGCATGCAACTCTTGGAAAATTATGTCGGAAAGATCACCTCCATTCGAAATCGTGCGGCAGCCCATAAAGCACAAAGTGCAAGGGCCGAGAAGGTAGAGCTAAGCGGGAGCAAAGTCAACTGTGGCAACATGACGAAGAGGATGTGGAAGGTAATACAAGTAAAGAGAGCTATCAAATCAAGCCGAAGAGGGACATAATGGCACATATCGAAGCCCAAGACGGCGGCGGTGCTATGCACAAGAAGCGCAACAGAGGCGTAGTGCAGAAGAAGCTTGGCGGAGGCTCAAAGAGAAGCAGCGGCATCATAAAGACTTATATGATCTGTGGTGGCTCAAAGAGAAGAGTGGCGGCTACTGCTATGCAAAAGGAAGGAGAGGACCATATTCGAACCAAGAGGATGAATCGTGGCTAGCAAAGCAATCGACTGACTAACAAAGATTTTGTGGACTCGTACGGCTTTGACGAACTAATAGAGAGATGGCAGTGGACTTGGATAGACACAATAGAAGACGCAAAATGAAAAGGACTCAAATGCAGTAGGTTCTATCATCCTCAGCTCCACCACCACTTTTGTTCATCCTTTCTCTCTCCCCTTTATCTCCAATCGGCCAAACGGCCTGGCCACCTATCTCCTCAGCATCCTCCCAATGGTGAGTGAGCGAGGAAGCACCAGTGGGGTGCCCGCTCAGTAGGTAGTGATAGAGAAGAAGGCGGCATCCCCAAGCACACCGTCGCATCCAGATGGGAGGAAGCCTCGCCTTACCCTCGGCGGCACCACCGGTGCCCTTCTCTCCACTGCCACCAGCTGTGGCGGTAGGCAGAGGAGCAGGGAGCGACCACAGCCAGGTGGCCAGGAACGCTTGGTGGCAGCACGGGCGTGATAGGGATCTAGCCGGATCCGGCATGGAGGAAGCTAGGAAGCTTGACCCCTCCTCCAAGCTCCACAAGTCGGCCAACGTCCTGGAGGAAGAGCAGGAGTAGGAGGAGTCGGTGGCCTGGGGCGGCGGTGGCGTAGCGGTGGTCAGATCTGGGCGCCAGGAGACCGCGCAAGCACGAACGGCCGAGGCGACGTCAGGGTGGTTAGATCCAAGGCAACAGCAGTCAGAGAGGGCTAGATCCGAGCTAGGGCAATGCGGTGATGGTGGAATCCAATGAGAGATGGTGGCGGGGAGGTCGGCAAGCCTAGATCTGAGTGGATCCGAGGGAAAAGATGACGGCTGCCACTGGTGAGGCTGGCGACAACCAAAGAGCCAGCGTCATGCGTGTCGATGCTGGATCCAGCACTGCAGTGGCCGGATCCATGCGGTGCCAAGCTGGGGATGGCCGAATCTGGGCTGGCTAATGCGGACACGGGCGTGGGCGTGCCTAGGTGGAGGCATGGGGGCGCGGGCAGGACGACGGTGCGTTAGGAGGCTGACGGTAGCGAGCGCGGAGCGCGGCTACCAACGAGGATGCAGATGGTGACACGAGCATGGGCAGCCAACAACAAGTGGTAACCGCCCCTGGGAGGGGAGATTGATCCTCCCGAGGGCAGCAGGTGCTGAAGAGGATGGAGGCTAGGCTTAAAACCTAGGCTCTGATACCATGTTATCTTTGGAGAAGAGATGGGTGAATGTAAGTTATATTGCACACTCAAGAGATACTAAACCCTAGACTACAAGTAGAATACCAAAAATACCATTAACAGATGGCATCCTGTAACATACAAAGTCTCTGATGCTACTCCTGCACTTATAAAGTCCATAACGGTATATATTTCTTTCAAACCTTAACATTTTGCTCCCTCAAAAAATGATAATATGGTATTTATGTTCTAAAAGGAAACTAAGGGTGCTGTTACCATTTTTAATTTGTTGCTTTTATTTGATAGTCATATCATTTAATAAAAAATTGACATCCAAAGCAACAAGGAAGGTGAATGCTTTAAGCCACTAACTAATAAAATCGGTAATGGCAAACACATTGTCGATTCATCTCTTCAATAGATGTCAGTTTGGAAGGCTATTTTCATAACATAATTTTCAGCTTTGATTTTCATGTTGTATTTGTGTCAAAATAAGCTGCCTTTGTGTCAAAATAAGCTGCCAGTAAGAACTTCATAGGACAATTTCTATGCTCACTGAGGATCTATTTTTGCAATTTTGTAGGATATTGATAATATATATATTATGAGACTGAATACAGAAAGGAGTGGTGTACAAGTAATGAAAAACCAGCACCTTGCTTCCTTTTTGCAAGGAAGTTTACACGTGCAGCTGGTCTGAAGCTTCTTAACTCGGTAAGTTTTGGACCTTAAGCTTTTGTGAACTTGTTGTGCATGAGCACACACACATTGGCAAACTTACAACCTGGTGTATTGGCCTAAGAAATCACATTGTGTTTTGCTTATGGTAATTCCTTTCTCAAATTTCTTTTGTATAGTCATTGGTAGCAGCAAAATGATGAATATAGTCTACTGGGCATCTGCCATGTAAAGGTTTCTCCCTTACAAGCCGAATACTGTCAGTTTGCATATACGCAAAGGAAAGGGGTGGAGGGGACAGAAGAAAACAACGATTTTTTTGTGTGTATCTTAATTACAGTTTGTTGCACTCTGAAAAGTGCAATAGGTGTTGTAAAGAAATAAACTTTGCTTCTTTTAGCACCTAGGCTAGTACATGGGTGGGTTCTTTTCAGTTACTGCTTATGGCTGTGATTTATGATTTTTATCATAGTATAAATGATTGTGCGAACGAACCAAATGCTGATAAGCCAATAAGCTGCTTCAAAAAGGCTGTCCCGATTGTTAGACAAATTATGGCATGCGTCTATGTCTAGTCCGCATATCACGTCGGGCCGCACTGCTTTCCATCATCCTTGCATTGTTTCTATGGATACGCGTGTGCTTGGCCTATATATATGTACCCTTGTTACATCTAATAATACAGCGTGATTAATCTCCAAACCTAACGCTTTTACCGATAAGCCGCTTCGAAAAGACGATGAAGAAACTGTCTCATTTGTTTGTTCGAGAAAAACCATAAGTTATAAGTCATACGCCAAAAAGAACTCAGCCCATATTAACTCATGGTTCACACTGATTCATAGCAAACCTGTCAATGAACTTTACATGGTCAGCATTCTGTTTCATCAGAAATATGGGGCCTAGTACAGTGACAATGGTTTACACCCTTGGACTATAATGGTCTCAGTTTATAATGAGTGTGCTGGTTTGAGATGCAGCGATGGTGTAGCGGCTGTAACCCATTTAATGCTTCAGCAGCGCTCATCATTTTGTTCCTTCAGAGGATGCCTACCTTGGGGTACTAATGATTCACAAGATGCTATTGTGATTGTACTCGTAGACATACAAGTATATTATTCAGATACATGTCTATGACAGAACCAGAGCTTGTACTCTTCGTCATGCAGATTGCCAGTGTTAATGCCACACCGGCATCGTCAAGAGAGTTGTCGACATGGCATCTGATTTGTCACACCGGCACGGCACCATCATGAACTCCAGATGCATGCTGGTTTGGACATGAAGAGGCCATCAAATCCTTCCACGACCATGACCTTTCTGGTAAATGATTTTGTTACATGTCCAGTCATATTTGTCTCTGTATTCCTGCATCAGCTTCATCTGTTTGCTATTTTGCCTCTCATGTCTGATTCCCAGTCCCACATTAAATCCTGAAGCATTTTTTCCAGTTCTCCTTTACTGGATGGATCTAGTGCAAGATTTATGTTATGGTGTTGCTGTTGTGATACCAAAGAAAAAAACAGATAGGAAAATGATGGATGCATGTTAGTTGCTTGCTGTTAGCCTTGTGTCTCTTTCAAGCGCTGCATTGTCACTGTCACTGTGCTTCATTGTCCAGGATGTGTGCAGCTGCAATGCCAAAACAAAACTAAATCATTGTGTTAATCCTCCCATTCATTTCTCAATATGCTGATCGCTCAAATTGTTTTGGTGTGAAAGGTGCTTGGCAAGGAAGAAACAGGTGACATCTGGAGACCCTAGAGTTAGAGAGGATGGTGTGACTGTGGATTGTGGCTGACCCTGTTCATTCTGCAAGCCTTTGTTGTGAACTTTGCAAGCAGGCCTTCAGAGTTACAGCCATCAGTGTACATCTGATGGCAGGTTTTTCTTTTTCTGTTATGCATAAAGTGGAGAAGAACCTTTTCTTCTTTTCTAGTAGTATTTTCTGACAAAGAAGTGAAAGAACCTGGAGGATCTGTCCCAGTTTTTTACAGCAAGATTGCAACCATCAACTGGAGGAGCTTTATCGGCTCCACATTCTATGCTCCCTGACAGTAAAGTTTCTGAAGAAACATGGGAGCACAATCAGTTTTGACTGGTCCTTAATTTATTATTTTTGTAAAGCATTGGATCTGAATTGAAGAATAACACAAAATTGGTTCGGAAATAACCTGGGATCGACTGTAATCAATCAAAGATGGGACTAAATTGCCAGTTTTATCTACACAAAATTTGTGCACATATTAACCTTCAAACACCACATTCTTTGCATTCATAAACTAGAATAAGGTCCTAGTTGTTCATCATTTATCCATTTACATAGAACGCGGGCCAACCTATGTGTGTCCGAGTGACAACATGTAGGTGCAAAGAAGTGCAAACCAAGCAAACTCATAAGCACAAGTCGCACATAAATTCTCAAGATAAAAAGGAAAAGAAAGAAATGCATGGTTCAAAGATGACAAGCATGCAAGCCTTTTTTTAATAAAAAAATCAGCCTAGCTAGTAGTCCATGTGTTGGTCTGTTCTTTTTATCTTTGGTTTCTGTGGTTTATGACTTTTAGCCTATTCGTGAAATAGTACGGAGCAACAGAAACTCATGTGCGGTTTTGGCCGATATAAATAAAGTCGCTACAGTATGTAGTACAATCAACATGTAGATTCGTCTTAAAAAGACATTCTGTTTGAAAGCTATTTACTATAAAAAAAAGCTAAAAAACAGCTTTTAAAAGCTGAAAAGAAAGGGCTATATAGGGCAGGTTCTTTTTTGCTACGGCTTTTGGCTGCGGCTTATAGCTTTTGGGCTGTTTGTACGAGAGATTACAGAGTAACAGAAACTCATGTGCGGTTTTTGCCAATATAAACAAAATCAGTAAAGTATGTACTACAATTAACTAGTAGACTTTATCTTGAAAAAAATACTCCGTTTAAAAGTTAGTTACTGTAGAAAAGCAAAAAAAACAACTTTTAGAAGCTGAAAAGAACAGGGCCATAAACTGCTTAGGCAAGGTATAACATTCCATGAAAATAACACCAGCCAGACATTTTGGTCTTGAAAAGAAGTGGGCGGTCATTTTTAAAAGATGAATGAAGGAATGAAATGGATGTAGCCATCTGGGGCAAGCAACACCACAATCTAAATCCATTCTTTTGATCTTGTTGGTAGCCTCACATCCCCCACATTGGCAGCAGCAACAATTGCTCCACTCCACACCACACTCTGTCCAAAAGGCAGCACTGCATCTGCATGCATGCACGGCCTCTGCCTGTGGGCCTCTCCCTTCACCAACAATGCAGCAGGAGAGCAGCCGAAAGAGCAGGATGCACTGTAGCAATGGCAAGCTCAAGTGGTGCAAGTGGAGAATGACCTTGCTTGCAATGGTCCTACTTCACTTAGCTGTCTTTTCCCTTGCAGTTGGAGTCCAATCAAGCCCATGAATTATAAAATTTGTGCTATTAGTCCTCAGTTATGATAGAAGGACTATGATTGTTGTTGTACATACTACAGGGTCCTGCAATTAGCCAACTAACAACAGAGATTATGTGTTGTACGTGCTACAGCCTACAGGTTGCATGCACTAGTTAAATGCCAATCTTGCTTTTGATGATGAAAAGAGAGCATAGAAGACATACAGATTAAAGAGTGATACTGCCATGGCCAGCATGTGCAGATTGGCTGGTGTGTGTGTGTGTGTGTAATTATATATATGCGCTTATTGTTTGACTTTCTGGAGGCTAATAGGACTTAGTGACGTTTACCAACGGAATTAACATTGTTTCCACACTCTGGATGTTGAATTAATTATTTTTTACACCTTAAAAGTCTTGCAAAATGCTCACTTACCATGGACAGTTCGAATTTTTCAGAACAAAAGTAAACTTGTGATTCAATTCAGGATGCTGAACTTGTCACTTCCAGTCAGCAAAAGCTCAGTCAGTAACTAGGTAAAAAAAAGGAAGCACAGCTTGTCACTATCAGTCACTCCCACCACAACTGTCAAACAAAAGCAATGGCTGTCCTGAAATTCAGTAAGCTTGCCTGTGTGCTGAATTGGATCAAGAACTGCTCCCACCAAGGAGAGGATACTGCAATGCTGTAGTAATTTTCTGCTTAGCTAGGAGGAATGTATTGTTAAAAAAATATCAAGAGAATAGTTTTCAATCGGCACATATTTGCCTTTTATTGATCATCTATTATATATAAGTATATGAGTGAAAATATATTTTATGAGTGAGAACACTTTCACGTATGAATACTAAGCACTACTTCTAGTGGAAACACTATCACTAATGAAAATATTAAACATCTATGGAAACATAAAAATACTAAACAATAATGAAAATACAACTATCCTAGTTTATTTAACGCTCCCCTTCAATCATAACCAGTGAGGTTGAGATTGTGTCATAGGATCTTCATTTGTTGTATTCTAATCGGCTTGATGAGACCATCAGGCAATTGTTCTTGTGTTGATATGAATCAAATCTTCAACGCCTTTCTTACCACTCGTTCTCAAACAAAACAAAATTCCACCCCAATATATTTAGTCCTGGCATGAAACACAGGATTAGCATAAAGATATATGGCTCCAAGACTATCGCACCACAGGACAGGTGCTTGCAATTGATAAATTCTAAGTTCTCCCAATAACGATTGTATCCAGATGATTTCTGTTGTGGTATTTGCAAGAGCCTTGTACTTTGCCTTGATTCTAGATCTCGTCACTGTGGCTTGCTTCCTTGAATCCCATGATATGAGATTGGAACCAAAGAAAACCACAAAACTATTGGTTGACCTTCTGTCATTTGCTGATTCTGCCCAATCTACATCAGAGAATACACTAACCAAACTAGAAGCATACTTGTGAATACGGAGTCCGATATTCACTGTGTGTCATACATACCGTAAAATTCTTTTCACCTCTGTTCAATGATGTTTGATGGGCACATACAGAAATTGGTACACCTTATTGACCGTGTTGTAGGGGTGGCCCCCACCTAAGCCCAGCAGGCCTGTTAGAGGAATGTAAGGCCCAAAATGGGACATGTGTAATGACATAAGTGCCCCTGAGGGGAATACTCGGATGTAAGGGTATAATTGTAAAAGCACTCCCCATGTGGATATATATATACAACACAGGCCACGGGGAGAAACCCTAGGACATTGCTCACCTAACTCTCCACTACCATAGTCTCTCTCTCTGTTTGGTCTGTAACCACAACAGTTGGCGCCGTCCGTGGGGAGGACAAGAGCAAGCCTCCAGATCTGAAGAAGGATGGCACTAAAGAAAGCTTCATCGTCAGCGGCGAAGAAGAAGAAGGCGGGAGTGGCGGAATTTCGTGTCAATACCAGGGCCTCGACGTCAACAGCCGCGAGCGTGGGTGGCGATGCGAGTGTGACGGTCGCGAACACTGGCGTTCACGCCGCGACGCTCGACCCCGCCACCACCGCCGCGACGCTCAACCCCGCCATCGTCGACGCGACGCTCAACCCCGCCACCGCCGACGCGACATTCGATCCCACCGCCACCGCCGCGACGTTCGACCCCGCTACCGCCAACGTGACATTCGATCCCGCCGCCACCGCCGCGACGTTCGACCCCGCCACCGCCGCTGCGGCAATCAAAACCGCCCCACGCGCGGTAGGTAACCCCACCGCAGGTATCGCGACAGTCGCCGGCAGCGTTGCTCGGGTGGTCGAAGGCAGCAATGCCGGTGCCCACGCTGGCACGACGTTTGCTCTCCCACCCGGTGCAGGCACGGTAAGCGGTTCCGGCGGCAACGCGGGCTTCGTCACCAGCTCCAGAATCCTTCACACCAGCGCAGCGGGCAGTCCGGGAGCACAGGCCGTGGTTGCCGCCGCTCCGGTCGCACCGCCAGGCGCGTTGATGGCCCCAACCATGTCCACAGTGGACAACGCCCTGCTGATGGCCCTCGGCACGCTCCGGCGGGAGTTGGCGGATCTCCGTGGGGTCATGCAGGATATACAAGAGGCTCGGGGCTGGCAGACCCCACCAGTGGTCGTATCGGAGCCCACGCCGGAGAAGGCAGATAGCCGCGACGCCCCCGCGTCCGGCCACGTCCCGCTGCGACGCGTGGATCCAGAATCTCCGTTTTCTGTAGGTTTGCAGCAGGCGGCGTGGCCGGAGGACTTCAAGTTCCCCAGTGGTGTCGAGTCGTACAAAGGCGACATGGACCCTCGGGAGTTTGTGCGCGTGTACGAGACCGCTATCGAAGCCGCTGGCGGAGACGACACTACGAAGGCGAAGGGACTTCCCCTTGCGTTGCAGGGAGCAGCGCTTTCTTGGTTTTTCACCATCAAGCCGAACTCCATCTACGCCTGGGAGCAGATCCGCGACCGCCTCTACAATAGCTTCCAAGGAAACTACGTCGAGCGCGTCGAAGCGGATCAGCTCTTCGCCGTCATGCAAAAGCTCTCGGAGAAGCTCCGTGATTACTTCAAACGCTTCGCTAAGGTACGCTGCCAAGTCAAGGATGTCAACGAAACAACCATCATCAATGCAGCGATACAGGGTCTTCGCCCGGGGCCGCTTGCCGAGTACAACGTGCGGAAGCCAGTCAAGTCGGTGGCAAAGCTCTTCGACAAAATGGAAGAGTACACCCAGGCAGAGGAAGATGCATGAAGACGCAAAGGCGACGACTCTGACACAAGCGGGGGAGTTGTCGCAAAAAGGAAACGCGAAGGACGACTCGCGAACAAAACGCAAGCAAGCGTCCGCGGGAGATGCTCCTGAACGCATTGACGACGGGGCGCACGGAAACTCGTCAAGAGGCAGGCGCAAGCCCGGCGTAACCAGCGATGGCCTCAAAAGGCTCGCCACATCCTCGCCACACAAGGTGTTCCCCAGGAGCCTATCCTCGCT